>OX424474.1:16989914-17589914 GCA_949152455.1 Lithophane leautieri | reverse complement strand
ATCGATACCTTTTAAAGTCTTTGGACAACAATTGAAAGAACTTAAGGACGCTCACGAACTTTTAAGAGCGATCTCGGAATGTTACGTCGATACAGAATTTGAGATTAGTTCAGATAACGAGGATGATAATGAGGAACAGTCAGGTTTAGTCATTATTGGTGGAAGCGGAATAAATGATGAATATGAGTAACGTGATTTATTTTGTTCACGATCACGACCTAATCCTGTTATCCGATCGTAGGTCATATTCCTAACCCAGTTTAGCTGGTCGGAGACTGGGCGGCGATAATAGGTTGAGGGTGCGTGAAGTGTGATGTGCTCCGTGTGAGCTTGGCTTTTTGCAGATTTATTCTGTTGGTGTTGTGACTTATGGATTGTGTTCCTAGTCATTGTCACTGTGGTGTTGTCATGACTTATGGCAGAGTTAAAGGCTTATGAAAGTCATAATGGTGCTTGTTGAAAAATGTATCACATTATTATTGTTATCATTATTGTTTGAATTTAATTTGGAGTCTATATTATAGTTTAATGTTCTATAACACGACTATACTGTTCTTTGTTGAGTTTGGTTCATAAGTTATTCTCTGAACTGTGGAGACGTGATATTCTGTGTTTGAGGTAGTTGGTAGGATAGCCGAACGGTTCCTACATCAAGGGTTGTCATTTTTGCAAGTGATAACATTAATTTTGTAGCACACGAGGACGTGTGATAGTCAGGATCGCCGTGTCGTGGCGCGAGACGATGGTGTCAACTCACACCTCGTTCAGTTCTTATCAGCGTGAGACGAAGGCGTCAGTCACACCTTGTCTAACTCTCAAGATCAATGTGGTCTTTGTTAGAGCCAAGAGCTTATTGATATTAAATAATGAATTATTGATTCCGATAAGAAAGGCGACGACGTAAATCTTATTGCGTCGAACGTGGCCGGGGGTCGGTTTAGTTTTCCCGTGAGAACGTTTTAAGACGATAAGAGTTTAGCATCAGAGGAGCCTGGAGCAGGCAGTCAGTTCCATTCAGACCACGAGACTGAGCGCGACCCGCGGACTCGTTGCGCCCTTCTAATTCATTTAGATTTTAGACTTGTCTAGTTGAGTGATTATACGCGTTTCTTTTGCCTACGAAGTAAACAAACAGTTACATAATGAACAATTTAATTGATAATTATTACCCTTCTGATGATCATTGTGAGCCCCGTCCCGCCTCGGCCGCTCCGACATATTTATGTATATTAATATAAATATATTTTTACTTATATTTTATTAATTTAGTGCAAACTCAAACTCAAACTCAAAGCATTTATTTCAATTAAACCATTTATAGGCTATACTTTTGAATTGTCAAAGAGTCGGTCAGTTAGTCAAAAAGTTGAAGCTAGTTGCCCATTCCAATTCGTAGATCTCTATGGAGAAGAACGGGCAAGAAACTCCAAGGACACTCTTTTAAAAATGTATACTTACAGGAAAAGTTTTTGACCAGTGCACAAATTTTTTTTGGTGGTTCAATATCAGTAATAGAACACATTTCCATTATTTATTCAATACTTTTTTTTGTTTTTTTATCCTACTTAAAATCAGCAAAATATGGACACAAACTATTCGTAGTCGTTTCTACAGCTCACAGTAGCCTGCAAAACTCTTAGAGGCCGCATCGACAGTCCCGAACTCCACGATCTTTTCTGTCGGCTATTTGTTCCCGATAAATACATCGGACATCGCCAAAGCCGTCGGCGCAATCTGTTTGCGCCGCCGTCATCTAAAACTGTCGCCAGAGCTGAGTCCCCTGTGTGTTGTACCTTAAGGATGCTTAACGCCCTCCTGACCACCTACCCTGAATGTGATCTGTTTGCTGATGAATGGAGCAGAATTATGCGTGTATGTCTGATGTTATGTGAGAGTAAGTATGCTAGGTTGTCCTCTATTATATGTTAGTTCTAGAATTTATATGTTTTTTGTTTTTTTTTTTTGTTACCTATGTTAATTAATGTAATTGGTGATACCGTTTTAATTAACAATAAATAAATAAATAAATAAATAAATAAATAAAAGTAATAATATCAATGGGCGCGTGCGGCGGCCGGCGCACAGGCGGCGGTGTTGCACGGGGGTGCAACCCCCTCCCGGGCGGCAGGGCGGCGCCGGGTGCTGTGGCCGACAGTTCGCTCATCGCACGCGCTGTCGTGTGACGTCGCGTCTAATCGCTTTCCCACGCAAGCGCCGCGCCGCACGTGTCGTGCTTGTACCTACCGGTCACGATGTCGGACTTCAGTAACCGCGAGTTTTACGAGATGGTGCGAGTGTATGTACTGAGTGGTGAAAGTTTGCGAGCAGCTCGCAGAATGTATGCGACGGAGAGCATACCTCGAATGCGAGCCCATGGAATCCTTAACCCCGCGGTCCCTAATGAAAGGACCATTTTAGCGGCCACTCAAAGGCTACTTGATCACGGACAGTTCAGAACCCCGAATCATGCACGAGGGTCTGGCAGACCCCGACTGGCGATCGAAATCGAAGAAAGCATTTTTGATTTCTTTAAGCGAGATCCAAGGGCCAGTAACCCATGTAATTACCTACGCCGGCGAATCGAGCGAGCGCACAGCTGATAGGTAGGTAGGTACTTTCGCGCGTTCCGCTTCGCCGCGCGCCGCCGCCGGCGCCGGTTAGCCATACAACCACTTTTAAAATAAACATCTTTCGTTAACGATTTTTTTATTTTTTTGTATGAAGACGCATCAAAATAAAAAAATTATGTTTAATAAAACTGGTTTAAGGTTAATATGTCAAAATTTCCGCAGTGGATAAAAACTTTTCCTGTATAGATATTACAAAATCCTGGGTAAAGTATTCTTGGTGCTTCTATATGTGAGAACAATGTGAAACAATTTCAAACGAAAAATAATTCAAAATATAAGATTAAAAATATGCCCTGGCAGATAAGAGATGACCAGTCTCAACTGACGGCGCCCGTTCACGAACATGACACGTGGATCAGCACCATCCAGCTCAACCATATTGTAGGGAACCGAATGATCCAACACACGCGCCACCATCAGTGAGACATTTAAGTGAGTATGACATACTCTCATCTGCCATGCTCTTTTAAGTCAACATACAGTAGGATGCACAATAAAATGCGATGTATGGTTAACTGTGTAATCAGTTGTATAAATTACAATTTTGAGTAACAAGAGAAAGATTTGTGACGGCGCGTGCGGTGTCTGTGTTCGCACTCGAGGTCGCCGGCGCCG
Source organism: Lithophane leautieri (assembly GCA_949152455.1). Lineage (NCBI taxonomy): Eukaryota > Metazoa > Arthropoda > Insecta > Lepidoptera > Noctuidae > Lithophane > Lithophane leautieri. Next base: position 17,586,669 of record OX424474.1, on the reverse strand, counting down.
CGCGGCGCGCATGCCACCCACACTGACGTTCGCGCGAGTGGGGAGCGCTCCTTGCAAGCTTCACATCCGTTGCTCGCCTATTGCGTTTTGTTAACATCCTCCGCCCCCTTGGAAGCCGTGCTTTCAAGAACTTCTGGATCAACTGGCAGGATGCAGACCTTGTTTAACGCTCGTCGGACGATTCCCTTTGTTGTAGCTATGTCTGCCACTCTACACAAACCATCTGGTCCGACGAAAAGCTTCTCTACTCGTCCCAATATCCACTTCATCGGCGGCAGATGATCATCCTTGATTACGACTACATCTTGAACTTTGATAGGGTGGCCACTGGATCGACGCCATTTGACTCGCTGTTGTAACTCAGAGAGAAATTCTTGCGACCATCTCTTCCAAAAATGTTGCCTCAGTCTTTCTAAATGCTGATATCGATTGATCGACAATTTTTCTACCATAGGAGATGCCAGTGACGTCAAAGGACGTCCGATAAGGAAATGGCCGGGTGTTAACGGATTAAAGTCAGACGGATCCGATGACATAGGTGTCAATGGACGCGAATTCAAAATTGCCTCAATTTGTGTAAACAGAGTGGAAAGCTCTTCAAATGTAAGATTAGAATTACCTGCTATTCGTTTTTAATGGAACTTAGCCGCTTTAACGCCAGCCTCCCAGATTCCACCGAAATTAGGTGCATAAGCTGGACTGAATTTAAAATCAATACCCTCGCTGGCTCCGAACTCAGTCACGGACTCATTGGCGGCCTTAAGCATTCTGCGTAACTCGTTATTTGCCCCTACGTAGTTTCTACCATTGTCGCAATAAATTGTGCGAGGCTTTCCTCGCCTGGAAATAAACCTACGTAAACATGAAATAAATGCATTGGTACTTAGCTCACTAACAACTTCAAGGTGCAAAGCCTTGGAAGAGAAACAGACAAAAAGACACAAATAGCATTTGCTAATTCTAGCGCCACGTCCTTTTCGATTGGAAATATGGAACGGACCAGCGAAATCGGTGCCACAGATCTGAAACGGAGACGAGGGATTTACTCTAGGATGAGGTAAGTTACCCATCACAGTTTGAACCGATTTACCCTTTAACCGTACGCATTTGACACATTTGTTTACAGTTTGTGTAGCAAGAACTCTGCCACCAACGGGCCAGAAGTTCTCACGTATCAGACTAAGTAATTGCTGAGGACCGCAATGTAGTAGACGCAGATGCTCCTCTGCAAATAAAAGTTTGGTAAATGTATGCTTGGAATCAATTAAAATGGGATGTATTTTATTATAGGGTTGCAACGCACCTTGAATGCGTCCCCCTACTCTCAGGATGTTTTCACTATCTAAAAATGGATTCAAAGATAGAATATTAGATTTACAATTTACAACTCTTGTAGTTTTTAAAGAATGAATATCCTTTTCTAAGGAATAAGTTTGTGATATTTTAGCCAATGTTTTTAATGAAGTTTGTAATTCGTGTAGTGTCAGTTTACCTTTCAATTTATTATTTTTATTTTTACAGTTGTATATAAAACGTTGTACATAGCTTAGAACTCTCTGTAGTTTAGATAGTTTAGAAAATTTGTTAAATGAAATAAAATTCTGTTTACATTGTGTGGTTAAACTAACCTTCATTTCAGGCAATGTGTTACTTGGTAAGTTAATATTATGCTGAGGCCACTCATCCTCAGGTTTAGTTAAAAAGGAAGCACCATGCCACCAGAGATGGTTACTTTTAAGGTCCTGCGGCTTGACTCCGCGTGAAGCAAGATCCGCCGGATTATCTTGAGTTGGCACATGGCGCCATTCATGTTGAGCGGTAAGTTCACGAATTTCTTGTATACGATTGCATACAAAAGTTTTTAAGGTTTTTGGTTGGGTATTAATCCATCCCAAAACTATAGTTGAATCTGTCCATAAAACAGCACGTGACATTTTAAATTGTTTATTACTTGATGAATGTAGAACCTTTTTAAGCAATCTAGCACCTAATAGAGCACCCATTAACTCAAGACGCGGTATTGTTAACTCCGGTTTTAAAGGGGCTACCTTTGCCTTGGCACAAAAAAGGTGAGCATGTATGCCACCTAGTGTATCCTCTGACCTTACGTACAAACAAGCACCGTACGCAGTCTGCGATGCATCAGTGAAGCAATGAAATTCTACATGAATTGGTGCTGAGCAGACGATATGCCTGGGCACCTCAAGAAAAGAAATATGGTTTAAATTTTTAACGAATTCTTCCCACTGAAGTTTAATGTTATTTGGGACTTCTTCATCCCAATCGTTTTTTAATAACCACAGTTGCTGCAATGTTATCTTGGGAAGAATTGTAGTTGCTGATAATAAACCCAGTGGGTCAAAAATTTTAGAGGACATAGACAAAATATTGCGCTTAGTAATTTTCGATTCAATTTTGAATTCAGTTGAAAATTTTAAAGTATCTGTTTGTGGGTACCACTTTAGACCTAAAACAGTAGACTCCTTGCTAAAATCTTGACAGATGTTTGTTATAGGAAGATCTTTTAAGATATCTGGAGCATTTGTCCGGAATTTACGTAATGGCAAACAGGCTTCTGAAAGTTTATTAATGACTTCATGAACAACATTTTTCAAATCTTGTTTTGAGTTAGAACCCGTATTCAAGTCGTCGACGTAAAAATCATGCTCAATAACATGCTGTACGTCGGGTTTATCAGCGCATTCACGCGACAACTCTAACAAACATCTAGTGCTCAAGAATGGAGCCGAGGCCGTGCCATAAGTTACAGTGTTAAGCTGTAGTACTTGCAACGGCTTCGTTTCTTGGTCTCTCCACAAAATCAATTGTAGGTTTCGCTGAGACTCGTCAACTAATATTTGCCGGTACATTTTTTCTATATCGGCAGTAACAACAAAGGCATTTCGACGAAACCTTAATAAAATTGACAAAAGATCGTCTTGTATAACTGGCCCCACCAGTTGGATATCGTTAAAGGACTTTCCGGAAGTAGATTTGCACGAAGCATCGAACACCACTCGTAATTGAGTGGTTTCACTATTGGGCCGTAATACAGCGTGGTGGGGTAAAAAATAACCAAAAGAAGGACGCTCAATTTGAGAAAGATGACCCAAGCGTTCATACTCGCGAATGAATGATGTATACTCCTCCTTTAGAATAGGTGACTTGTTTAGTTTTCGCTCTAAATTAATAAATCTACGACGCGCTACGTTGTATGAGTCACCGAGAGCTAGTTCTGGAGGATCAGTTAGTGGAATTTTAACTAAAAAACGACCGTCATTTAATCGTTTAGTATTTTTTATAAAGATAGTCTCACACAACTCCTCAGATTTAGAAAAAAAATGTTTTTTAACAGGAAGTAATTCTTCTATCTCCCAAAATTTTGTTAATGTTTGTTGAATACTTTGAGAGAAGTTGCACACAATATTATTATTATGTATTAGTTTGTTACTGATACCAACACCAGTAGGCCCTGATATTAACCAGCCTAATTTAGAGTGTTGCAACGTAGGTTTGTTTCGACCAAGTTTAATTAGCCTTGGGTTTACAATATCCCAAAAGATATCTGCACCTAACAAAATGTCAATGTCAGAAGGACTGAAGAAATCAGGATCCGCCAACTGAATATTGTGAGGTAAGTTAAGTTGCGATGGATCAATGCTCACGCTTGGAAGTTTGCTTGTAATTTGTGGTATGACAAGACATGACACATTGACACAAAATTCGTTCAATCGAGATTTTATTTGTAAATCACAATATTGAGCCGTATTTACAACAGCATTATTGATGCCACTAACAGTTACTGCATTTCTATTAGTGATATCTAATTTTAATTTATTTTTCAGGTTTTTTGTAATGAAGGAAGACTGACTGCCATTATCAAGCAGCGCCTTCGCAAGGTAAGTATTATTTTGTTGGTCGACTATCTCGACCAGGGCCGTGCATAACAACACCTGGCTCGCCATCACGACGGATAACGACACTGCAGGAGCGACACTAGAATTCGACCCAGAAGTTGAAGGTATGTTAGAATTTTCAATATTATTAATTTGTTTTGATTCTTTACCTTCATGTAAAAGCGTACTATGTTTTTTCTGACAGAATTTGCAAGGACCTCGGAAACAACGGTTGACATTATGACCACCGCGAAGACAATTGGGACAAAGTTTATGCTTAGCAACCTCTTTCAGGCGCAAGTCTACACTTAAAGTTTTAAATTTTTCACACTCATGAACAAAATGCCCTTCCTTGCAGATGTCACACTGTTTACAGGTCGACTTTTCTGTACCACTAGAAGATACAAACGATTTAGTCTGTGGACGCTGAGGTTTAACATCCGATCTAAACTGCACTGTTTCTAAAACATCTGCTCGGTTTCGCAAAAATAGGTAAAAGTCATCAAGAGTTGGACAAACCGATAAATTGTTTCGATGTTCTTCCCATTTGCGACCTGTGGCGCCATCTAGTTTAGAGGCCATCATGTGAATAATAATCGTGTCCCAGTAGTCGGTAGGTTCCTTTAATAAATTTAAAGCACGAAGATTTTTTGTGAAATAATCAATCATATAACGCAGAGATTTATGTGATTCCTTTGTGATAGGCTCGAAATTAAATAGTGATTTTAAATGGTTATTTATCAATAGTCTCTTGTTATCATACCTGTCACATAGGAGTTTCCATGCCAGCATATAGTTTTCAGTAGTAAACTCAATCGATTTTATAACAACTGCAGCACCACTTTCCAGTGAAGACCGCAGGTAGTGAAATTTATTAATTTCTGGAATTGATGTATTTTTATTTACCAACGAGTCAAAAGTATCACGGAATTCGAGCCACTTCAAGTAGTTGCCATCAAATTTTGGAAGATTTATAGTTGGTAGTTTAACATTAAAATTATTATTATTTTTGCAGGATGAACCGCTGCACACGGACTTCACATCAACATTATTGTTACTATGAATAGAAACGCTTTGAGCCTGTGACACATTTTCAATTATTAGTTGTGCATATGAAATTAAATTACAAAATGATTCCTCAAATGATTCCCTTTCCTCAATCTCACCTTCAGATTCAAAATCTAGCACTTCAATCTTAGATTGAAGTTCATCAAATTGAGAAAACATTGTCTGAAATCTTTCTAACTTTAATTGTAATTCAGTAAGCTGTAATTTTGTAATTAGACTTGGATCAATTGTTTTTAACAACTCAATATGTTTTTTGAATATAGTAATTCTACCCTTTATATTACTACGAGATTGCTTAAGCTTTTTAATATCTTCCGACATTATTAATTAGTGAGGTAGGTACCTACGTAAAATACGAAGAGGCAAATAACGGTTAAACAAAATATAACCTATGACCAATATAGGTACAATAAAATGGTACCGACAATCCAACCAGACGAGCCCGGAGCGCAGTGTGTGCAGGCTGATGATGTCAGCGGCAGCGTCACCTTCAGTTCAGCTTACTCTGCTTATCACCCGCTGTCTCTCATGCACCGTAACAATCACGTGCAGTCGCGCAGCGCAGACTTGCACGTTTCAGTGGAATCTGGGAATCTGGAATAGTCGGCGAATACAAATGAATAACTGTGTTTATACCTATCACAGTTTAGTTGCCTGGAAGTTGACTTATTTATATTTCGATAAGTTGCAGGTAGAAGATAGTTTGTGAACACTCTAAGTAGGGTGTGTATTATTCAATTAAAGATTAACCAACAGTTTGAACTTCCTTACTTTATGAAGTAACGGAGCAAGATCGTCTTTGTTATAAATTAGTTAACAAAGGAATTAGATTAAATGACGTAATAAGCTTAATTAGTATAACAAGACGCTAGACAGAAAATAAGCAATCATAACGCAGATAGCTTGTTAGTTAGAATTTAGAATCATGAAAAGGTAAGTAGGTATTCATTTCATTTACTTAGTAAATAAAATAGCAATGTCATGCCCAATAACTCGTGCTCGAGCGTCCACCCACACAAACAAATTAAGCGCAATGTTTCAGCGTGCAGGTATAAATTACGAAGCAATATCTTGCAATAACTGCTTATTTTCCGTAAGATAGCTATACCTAAGCTAGGCACGAAAACAGCACAGTATTGTGTGAGAAAAAGTATGAATTTGTTGGTCAATATTTCGACCAGTTAGAAAGCATAATAATGTATTAAAGTACGTGCCTATGTTTCAAATAGGTACGAAATTCGTCGTTATATTTTACAATAATAACGGAAAAGAATGCAAACGAAGATGAAACACCGTCACACAAGAGGCAAATTGAAGTTCGCAGCGATAAAACTGAATAATTATTTTACCTCAAAATGGCTACTTCCTTAACGAACGACAATAGGAAGATCCCTTCACCACAGCATTAATCAGCACTTTCCTGAATTTTGGCAGTTTAGATCAGCGATCCCAAAGTTGTTGTCGTGGAAATTCGTCCAGGTCCAGCAGGTACAGCTTGTCGCGACTCGTCGTTCAACAGGTCACGTTGTTCTTAGCAGGCGGCGGCGTGTGGAATTCCGAGAATTCGTCGACCATGATGCGTCGGAGTCTCGTCGGTTTTCTGTATTTAGTGCGCTTCTCGCCTTATTATCACGTCGGGGTCACCAAATTATGTGCAGGCAGGTTGTAGTAGGATGCACAATAAAATGCGATGTATGGTTAACTGTGTAATCAGTTGTATAAATTACAATTTTGAGTAACAAGAGAAAGATTTGTGACGGCGCGTGCGGTGTCTGTGTTCGCACTCGAGGCACAGAACATTAGTACTCACTCATTAGTACTCGAGGTCGCCGGCGCCGCGCGGCGCGCATGCCACCCACACTGACGTTCGCGCGAGTGGGGAGCGCTCCTTGCAAGCTTCACATCCGTTGCTCGCCTATTGCGTTTTGTTAACAACATGATACCATATGAAACGGCTCCATAGTACTCACATTTACAAAATTGAAAAAATGCTTTTAAATTATACAAAACTATAGTTCGCAATGTACTTGAGAGATGTTTAATAGAATTTCAATAAAAAATAAACATTAAGTTAGTAAAGTCTGAAAAAAACAAAGGGGAAGCAAAGTGCTTAGAGATTTCAAAGCGACGTCGGCGTCGTCGTAACTGAAACTGTTACGTTTTTTATGACAAGCGATGAAGAGGTTTCTCCCTCTATAAAAATATATCTCAATGTTGTAAGGTAAGCACTAGGACTGGGTATAACGTGCACTTACTGCAGCGGCTTGGGGTCGTCGTCATCGAGGCTCCACAGTGGCGCGAATCCGTCGTCCGTGGCCAGCAGCAGCAAGGATGGGCGGCCGGAGGAGGCGCGCGCCGCCCGCACCCCACCGCCCCCCGCCTCGCCTTCCGTGCTCTCCTCGCTGCACACCGGCACGCACAGCGAGCGCAGCTGCACGCCCGACTACAACCATAGCATGATTGCACCAACCTCACTACCTTAGTACACAGTAATAAGGAACCTTGTGTGTTCAGTAGCAAGGATCCTTCACCCCCATAGAACTTGGCAGTTTCTAGATCTCAAGATCGGCGAACTTGACCCCTTTATACATTTTTGCTTTTTGTGGGGATTACACATACCTCGACATCCCAGACGCAGGCGCGACCATCGAGCCCAGCAGTGAGGAGCGCTCGGCCTGCTGCGGTGAAGTCGGCTGCCATGACGGGGTAGTGGTGCGCAGCCAGCGTGTGCACCGCATCCAGAATGCCCGCCTGCGCGCTCCAGCGGAACAAGCGCGCCATCCCGTCGCTGTTAACAGGCAGAACATGACGCCCGGAATAAGCGGTGTGACTCATCAGTCTGTGGTCCTCCACTACCTTGACGCAGTGGCCACCAGGTCCCCGTGCGTAGCGATGTAGTTGATGGCGCCTGCGTGCGCCACGTCGGACCACAGGCGCTGCAAGCACGTATGCTCCGCTTCCACTTCGTGATCGCCCAGCACTGACTGCGTCGCCACCCCATGTTGATCTACCACCTCTTCGTCAACTGGCCCGATGCCCTGTAAATAATATACACAATCAAACAAAGAAAACCGGCCAAGTGCATGTCGGACCACGCACAATGAAGGGTTCCGTAGTTGGGATGAATTTATCCAACAAACTTAACATTGTAGTTAAAAAACTTGCAAAAACTAAAACTTGCAAGGTTTTTTTGTTTGAACATGCACTTGTTCTATCATACAGAATGTTTGGGTGAACATGTTGTTGCAACTGCAAGTTGGTCTATTATTACTCGTTAACTTGTGGAGCCTACATAGCGATGATAATTTTCCTTTTAATTTCGTTTTAAATACTACTGCCGTGAATTTTTCGCAAATCCAAAACCAACCATTTAGCTGGCAGGGGGGGGGACACTTGACTCTAACAAAAATTAGCACTTTAAAGCTTAATATTTCGCAAATGGATCCCTGAATCCAAAAATGGTTTGTACAAACTCACTTTTAAAACGACCTTTCCAACGATACCCCACACCATGGCATCGACAAGAAAAAAGAACCATCCACACTTTAAGTATAGGGGAGGTACGCCAAAAAAAATTTTTTTACCACTTTGTCGGCGTGATTTATGTATATCCATACCAAATTACAGCTTTCTGGTACCAACAGTCTCTGAGCTAAGCTGCGGATAGACGGACGGACAGAAAGACAAACAGACAGACAGACGGACATAGCCTTAGTAATAGGGTCCCGTTTTACCCTTTGGGTACGGAACCCTTAAAAACGTATTTGTTTGCAATTACAGACTTTAAGATCTCCGAGACCGAAGTGGGCCAGCGCTTCGCACGGGGTATCCAGCCGATCGTCGAGCGTGAGAGTGCCCAGCGACCACATCCGGAGTGATCTATCGTTCGAGCCTGGAATTCAAAGAAAACTCCATTATGATGAGTGAGTAATAGACACTACCGTGACTTTGAACTAACATATGGTGCTGACCGGTAACCATGTATCGCATATCGTATGCAAGCACTACGCAGGTGAGGTACCGCGAATGCGCGTGCACGACGCGCACGCAGCGCAGTTGAACTCCGTCGGACAGCCACAGGCGCGCCGTGCGGTCCAGTGCTGCGGACGCCAGCACCACGCGCTCGCCCCAGCCGGCCCAGCGCAACGCCGTCACCGCTGCTGAGTGCCCGCGCAGTCGGTGCCCGCCCGCCAGCAGCCCGCGCGGCCAGCCCTCTTCCACACGCGTGTGCCACACCCGGATGAGCGAGTCTTGGCCACCCGTAGCGCACAGCTTGCCATCCTCCGTGACGTCCGCGCACAGTGTGCCCAGGTCGTGCACGTTGTCCATCCACGCGAGCGCCATCGGACACCCGCTAATCCCACTTCGACACACTTCTGTGCACATAAATATGAAGTAAAAACAAGTAGGTATCCCAACATTGTTGTAGTTACCACGAAAAAAAGATTACCTGCGAGATCAAAAACCTTGAGCACACCGTGCGTGCACGCGGTGAGCAACATCGCGCCGCACGCGGGTGCCGTGACGGCGTGCAGTGCGCCCTCGTGCGCGTGCAGGCGTGCGAGAAGCTGCGCGTGTGGCACGTGCCAGACGCACAGGACGCCATCATCATGTCCACTCAGGAGACGAGCGCGGGCCGCCCAGCACAGCGCGCGTACGGCTGTGGCGCCCGGTGCGGCCAGCAAACGGCGCGACGCCAAGCCCCGGCCGGCCCACACACGCGCGGCCCCGTCCACACCACCCGACGCCAGCAGCACGCCTGACGCTGCCCAGCGCGCCGCTGTGACGCCGTAGCGGTGCGCGTTCTCGGCGCGCGCCACTTCGTCCCAGCCCGTACCGCTGCTCCAGCGCCACAGCCGCAGAGTACGGTCGCCGCTGCCGGTCACGAGCTGCGCGCCGCTCGCGTCTGCGCACGTCACCTCAGTGCTGTGCGCGCGCAGCGTCTGAATCAGCGTTGGTTCCTCGATCTCTTCCATAACTTTCCTACTTTACAGCTTTTTAGCTGGATTTTTTGCGTTCAGACTACCGCGTTGAACTTCTTGCGTTAGAATTACACTGAATTAAGATTATCACTTAAACATTTCCAGAAGTCTATAAATGATCCATGTATAACTTTTTAAAAGCTTTATCGACTGTATGTTTAGTAGCGGACATGAGTTGTGTCACTGGCGGCACGAATAAGGTTGAGCGTAGAATGATTGCCGTATGTGTGCCGTGAGTGGCCTTGCCATCCCACCGCGCGACGCGACGTATCGGTAATCGATGGCCGGCCGCCGACTGTGTCGCGTGCCCGGTTACACTCGCTTCATCAGAGACACACGCGCGTACTACGTCTAATGCCCACGCAGCAGTAATACTACGTAGTACTTTTAATTATTTTATCTACACCCATGCTATAAATCCTCTATAATAGTTTCTGAAACACTCATGTGATACTATTAAACCCACATCCGTGTTTTAATACCCCTTATTATCAGTTGCATAAGTAACTAATTCACCTACTTCAAATAGTTCATAATGAAACTGTTGGCACTTGTTCATTACTCATTAGTTCATTACAGTTTAGAAAACGAAATGAGTAAAGTAATTTTATAGTAGTTTTTTTATTTGGTCTAAGGTCATCATCATCTGCCTAGCCTTTTCCCAACTATGTTATGTTGTGATTTATTTGGTCTGAGGTAATAAGTAATAATTTTTCGACGCCATATTTTAGTGAATTGTTTATTTGTATACTTAGTTTTCATCAGTCATTAATTAATTCAGTATAAGTTGTTAGTTATGTATATTTTATTATATTCTGAATAAACACATTGCAATAACAAAATAAAGTTAAACTAATGAATCAGAATAAAATTAAATTATTACCTTAGAATTAGATTATATTTCTTAAAACATTTCAAATATCTAATTTAGAACTAGATGGAAGACAAAGGGTATAGAACCATTATTTTATCATCGATTTAATGATGTGGATTCTCAATTGGATGCACCGCGACTGATGACGCACGTGGTGCGTCCGCCAGGATTCGCCCGCGCCCGCTAGCGCCGATTTCAAGGCCGAAACTTCCACGGCCGCATCGATCGCACACACGCGCCGCACTCCTTGACTACCTGTCATTCGCTACTGTGACTTTCTGTCATCTTCTCCTATTTAATAACAAAATATTATATTTATTCTAAAACTAGCACATAGTGTGTGCCTCTTAAGAACACATAAATTACCTATTTAATGGGAAACAAAGTACCAAAAGATCGGATGCAATAATTTAACAAATTCTAAAGAAACTAAGTGAAATATCAGATAACAGTCCCAGTGTCAACATCTGGATACAATTTAGTTGGGCTAAAGGAATTCAAACGGACCCTTTTAAAACAATTGATAAATTGTACAAAAACGGCAATAAATCTATTCTGCGAAACTGTAGGAAAACGACCTGGCTGAACGTGGTGTTTTAGAAATTGAGGGCTGATATTTGAACTCAAGAAGGGCACTTGGTTTTAGACCACGATAGGGTACAGACGTGGCTGCTGGGCTAGTTAAGTTAGGAGGCTTGGTGAATACTAAGAGGCCTAATCTAGTATTTAACGTAGTATGTGTGTGTGTTTGTTGGTGCGACTGGGTTAGTATTTCATTATAATAATTATCCCTGGCTGGTAATGTAATTCAAGTTCTTTTAACTAAACAGACAGAAAAGTGTTGCTGGGGTGTTTGTTGCGCTACTCCATCTCTCCAGCTCAAGCACTAGGAAGTGGTGAAGGGTGGGCGCTTTGGGGCTATCTATTGATCTTCAAAAGAGTTGATCCACAACTCTATTTAATTAATGATTCTTGAGATTTGATTCTCTGTTTTATTGCGTAGTATCCACCTAATTCTTGAATTCTGTATTCTTTGTCTCAGACCAATAATAAGACTTTAAGAGAGAGATTATCCAAAACTCTATTAAATAATTATTCTTGAGACTCGAGCTCTAATACATAGTAATTTATGAATGTTGTATTCTTTATCTCAGAACAATAATTCGGTCAGGCTTACATGAAAACGTGTCTTGCAGATATGCTTGTTGTGCAAAGGGTGAACTTCCAGGAGCTTGGGTGACCACATCTATCTGATACTCAGTCCAAGGACTGATAGGGACCATGTCTCCTTAAGAGCATGATGCCGACGCAATGCCGCTGGAACTAGCCGCCCCGTTGCTAGACAAGGACGGTCGCACGGTTGCCGCTGAAAAGCCGCTTGCATCACTATATGGAAGGTTATCTCTGAGCTCGTACTCTGAGTGCAGATGAGAGGTATCGTGTGAGTAATGACTGACCAAATACCTGTTACGCTAGCGTAAGGGTTACTCACAGATTTATCTCATAATATACTTTGCAATTTTGCATCCCTCTATTATTTATTAACTTTCTAAACCACATCCAACTATTCATAACCATGAATTCATAAGCTTTATTTACAATCTCATTCAATCCTTTCCTTGCCTTATTAATGGGACAAGGCATCTTTCTTAACAACTTCTTTAATAAATTCACTTCTTATATCGGTGGGAGGGTGACCAAGTCTGGGACGAGCCCTACAGAGTGGCGCGGAATATGCGGCGGGGCGCTTTACTTTCCCCTACGGGGAAACCGACCTAGAAACACTAATATTAGCATAATTAGGAAAAACTAAAATTTTATCAGCCTAGGGTAATTTAGGTACAGTCACTCTACCAAGTGACAATCACCACACACTGATAGCGTCAAACTGATATAGTACATTGTGATACGAGTGTGCTCTATTGGACATTACAGTCGAGGCGGTATTATAGATATTATAGATAAGGTATCCGAGAGTGTAATAATCAATGCACACGCGTTCCATACGACGTTTTTCAACACACTTGCGAGGAAAAAAACATGCTTGTTGTAAGAACTTACGTATGCTACAATAACGTAGCTATAGAGATGATAGATTTATAAAGTTTAACTGACCTTTGTTGCCAGGTACTGACTATCCGGAGTTTCTTTTAAAAACTTCTATGTCGGTTGGTGACAATACTTTAAATTTTGTATTGTATGATAATAATTAACCACACAACGAAAACGATAATAAATATTTATGGAAAATGGCGCGCTGGTGTTGATTTTCCATAAGTGTAAATAAGGGCACTGGCAAAACCGCTAGACAGCCTATACAAAAAAAATATGACTTGAATATTAAAAAAAATTACAAAAAAAAAAAATACTGTAACCAAACGTACCATGGTGGAGTCAAATCTATTTATTATTATTTATGCTCTTCTCCCCTACGTGAAATCGACATTTTTAATAATGATTTTAACCAAACAACAAAACCAGGAAAAACAAAACCAGGCAGCTCGCCATTTTCCATAAATATTTATTATCGTTTTCGTTGTGTGGTTAATTAATAACAAAATTTAAAGTATTGTCACCAACCGATATAGATGTTTTTAAAAGAAACTCCGAATAGTCAGTACCTGGCAACAAAGGTCAGTTAAACTTTATAAATCTATCATCTCTATAGTTACGTTATTGTAGCATAAGTTCTTACATCAAGTCTGTTTTTTTCTCGCAAGTGTGTTGAAAAACGTCGTATGAAACGCGTGTGCATTGATTATTACACTCTCGGCTACCTTATCGCGCTCGCCTGTGGCTCGCGCGAATAAAACCGCCTCGACTGTAATATCCAATAGAGCACACTCGTATCACAATGTACTATTATTTATCATATCTTCCGCGCGCACTCAGAGCTAGACGTGTTGCGAGTCTCTCCGATAAGTGATTACCTATTTATTTTGCTGTATTAAGTTAAATTCGAACCCGAGTCATACCACAATAAATTTAAAAAGAAAAACATTGTACCTAGTGTCGGATACAAATCTACCATACCAACAAATTAACGAAGTTATTAGTATAAATTAGTAAACAAGAATAATGCAAATGACGAACAAAGAAACAAGTAATTAGCAGTGAATCACATGGCGCGCACTGCTCCTATTCGCCTAGGGCCGGTGAGTCACAGCACACCGCACGACGAGAAACGCTACCTTATATGGTCACGGACCTCTTCCTCAATCTTCGCTGTCGACGCTACTGGTGAGAAATAGATCAGAAAATTCACGTACCATTGCTATGTTCAAGTAGCCGGTAGCTAAGCCATTGAGATACGCAAGAGAAGAGCTGTGAGTTCGGTTTCGGAATCCGGCGATTCTTTTTGCATATTTTAACAACGCTTTGGCCAGTTTTACGGCAGCTTTTACCAAAACATTGCTATTGCTTCTACCACCAGGCTTTATTTAATATTTTATACATATATAATTAACATAATTTAAACATGCCACTAAGACGCACACCTCCTAAGACGCCTACATGCAGTGAATCAGAGGCTCAATCAAGTGCATGCATGGAAATCGCACAAACTGGTGTATCCACCCTAAATATACCCGGTGGTGGATCTGATAATGTGCATACACGCAAGCGCAAACGTAATGACGATTGCGCAGCCTTCATGGAGGAGATTCGTGAACTACTAAAATCTCACACAACACAAACAGATAACAAGCTGAAATCGGCCATGGTTTAAATCAAGGTGCAAAATGCTGGAATTAAAGATTCTGTTGATCATATCTCCAAACAGTATGACGATATGGTTTTAAAACTGCAAAATTTGGAAGCGGAACGAAAAGCTGACCGCTCTTACATTACTCAGCTTGAAGAGAGAGTGGAAAACCTCGAACGAATGATGAATTCGTCTAAAATTGAGATTAAGAACATCCCAAAAAAGCAAGGTGAAACAAAGGAAGACTTATGCAACATTATCACAGAAACGGCAAGCGTTCTGAAAACCCACCTGCAGCGCCAAGATATAAAAGACGTCTTCCGTTAAAATAAAAAGGATGGCGTTTCCACCATCATGGTTGATTTCACAACCACAACAATGAAGGATATCATCTTAAAAAACTTGCGGCAATTCAACAAAAATAACAGCCAAAACAAGCTGAATACTAACCACATTAAGAAAGATGGTCAGAAAAAGCCAATATATATCACTGAAATCCTAACACTTAAAGCACAACGTCTTTATTATCTAGCTAGAAACTATGCTAAGGATAACGGCTACAAGTTTTGCTGGACATCATTCGGGAAAGTTTTTCTACGAAAAATTGAAGGTGATAAGCAAATATTGATTAAGAGCGAATCTGACATCAACAACCTTCGTCTGGACAAATGACTAGCGTTCATCTCAGGTTTCTTTATTTGCACTATTTACATAATTTCTTGTTATCTCCTGCCTTTTGTCCTAACGTTTTTAGTTAATTTAAATTTTTTATCTGCTGATTCCAAACACACACATTTTCAGAGTACACTGCAACACAAATATATATTTCACATCCACATACACAACCACGTTTACCAATTATTGCATTTTACAAATAGAATTGCAAATATATCAAGTAGCAGGATCATTCTGAACCTATCCCAGGCATTCCTCTATCACAAATATTTATTTTATAAAACACCAATTTTATGTAACTTAATCTTTAATACTTTTCCCAATGGCTAATAATTCTAATACCATTTTATTCGATTTAGATACTATCTCAGTGTCAAATAGTTACTTTTGTGACACGGAAACTTGTAATTCTTTGTTGCTGGACTCTGCGGCGAAGTCTTTGAAAATTATAACACAAAATATTCGCAGTATTTACAAGAACTTTGATAAATTTTTTTCAGGCACAACTAGCTAGATTCTCCTTCGAAATCGACATTATAATTCTCACAGAGTGTTGGCTCAATGAACACAAACCAATTCCTATTATTGAGAACTACGAATCTTTTTCATCCATGACCAGGCTAAATCGAAATGGTGGCATCGTTATTTATGTCAGGAAAAACTTAAGATGCACTGTTGAGGAACCTACATCAAATGACGCTAGTTTTCTATTGCTTCAAGTTTACCCAGATATTAACATATTAGCTGTGTATAGATCCCCATCTACACACTGCACCAATAGCTTTCTCAACTCATTGGAAGCGATCATACATCCAATTAAAGCTAAACACGTAATTATTGCTGGCGACATCAATATCGATATTAAACCGAACAATACTGACCGAAACAGTGCATCTTACCTAAATCTAACTGCAGAGTTAGGGCTACTTCCAGCACACATCTATCCAACAAGGGCTGCAAACTGTCTAGACCATATTATGCTAAACACAACCTATTCTGCTGCGGCCTTCGTGATAGATTCAACCGTGACTGACCACGCCTCAGTCATCTTAAGCCTTCGTTCCGTAAATTCTGGCATTAGCAGAAACAATGTGTGCAGGAAAGTTGATTATGATGCTGCACTTGCACACTTGCAAACTGTTGATTTTTCCTTTGTCAACGGGGACTCTGACACAAATGTTGCCGCCGCTCTTTTTGTTGATCATATTTCAAGTGCATTGACAAAGCACTCGATCATAATTTCTCGACCCTGTAGGAAAAGGTTGCTTAAACCCTGGCTTACCGTTGGTTTACTGCGATGTATCCGCCACAGAGATAAGCTTCACAGAGTTTTCAGAAAAGACCCACAAAATATATCCGCTGAACTGATATACAAAAGATACAGAAACTTTTGTAATGGTCTTCTGAAAAAGATAAAGAGGAGTTACGATAAAACTCTACTAAATAATAGCAAGTGTAATAAAGATAAATGGAATGCCGTTAAATCCATTATCAGTACCTCAAAACAAAAAACTGCTGGGGAACACCTTTTAGTCCCGCAGAAAAGTGGATCAAGTGTTGTAAACGAGATAAACACCTACTTCTCTAATGTTGGTAAACTGCTGGCAGATAAAATTACACCCGCTCAAAATAGTTAATAATTTGACATAAGCCCCTTCCCAAATTCAATTGTACTACTTCCGCCAGACGAAGCTGAAGTTAAAGCGCTGATTATGAATCTCAAGAGTGACTGTGCTACTGGTTGGGATTCTATTTCCGCTAAGTTTCTGAAATTTTCTAGACACATTATCGTCCCTCATCTGACTAAACTAATTGAGATCTGCCTTACCCAGGGTATTTTTCCGAAAGTTTTTAAAAAGTCCATTATTACTCCTGTCCACAAGGGGGGGAACAAGGACGATGTCGGAAACTACAGGCCCATCTCAGTTCTTACGACTTTATCAAAAATATTAGAAAAGGTTTTAAACAAAAGTCTCACAAACTTTTTACAGCGCAATAAGATACTGTCTGAAGCCCAGTTTGGCTTTAGGTCGGGAAAAAGCACTGAAGATGCCGTAAGTCGACTGGTAGATCACGTAACGCTAAAGATAGATCAAAAACAGAAATGCATCGGCATATTTCTCGATCTGGCCAAAGCTTTCGACACCGTCATGATTCCTCTCCTTGTCAACAAGTTAGATAAGATCGGTGTTCGCGGTAATGCTCTCAAAATTTTTAGAGACTTTCTTTGCGACCGTACGAAGAGAGTTAAGGTAAAAGAATACGTTAGTTCTGATACTTGGGTTACTTATGGCGTCCCACAAGGCAGTATTCTTGGCCCGAGTCTCTTCTTGATTTACATAAATGACCTGTGTCAGCTGCCACTTATAAACGGCAAGATCTTTACCTACGCTGACGATACGGCATTAATATTTCATGGGGGAACCTGGGACGAAGTTCGACGAAACGCCGAACTGGGACTGCATAAAGTGAGCCACTGGCTAGGAACTAATCGCCTCACTTTGAACCTGTCCAAATCTACATTTCTCCAATTCTCTTTTGCTAAAGTTAAACCTGTAAATTTTGATATTAGACTACATGTATGCAACTTCGTTTCTTCAACGACATGTTTATGCACATCTATCACTAACAAGAAAATTTTAAACGAATGACCGGAGAGAGAAACAAGGTTTACAAGGTACATGGGCGGATAGCTTAAATTTGTACATAAACGTGCGCCGAACATGAAATTTGTGCGTCTTAAGGTTTTCGAGATATTCAATTTCCTGCTGGGGTAACGTTTTCCAGAATCTTATTTCTCGGAAACCAATGATTGTGCGCCCGTAGAAAAACGTACATCACTAGTTCTTAATTTGTGCGTATTTGTGCATTAATTAGGTTTTCAAAAATATTTACCGTTTTAAAGTTATCAAGTATTTACGAAAACATAAAAAATATTCTAACGCTGAAATAAACAAACGTATATACTCACTGAAAACGGTATTAGGATCTTCTTGTTATTCTTGACATCATAAAATGTTTCAAGCTTAACACGCGTTTTAGAATAATATCACTTCAAGTCAAGACCAGCAAACCAATTTTGATGTCGAAATGCAAGAACAGAATCAACCTAGATGTTTGGGTTTAAACAAAAAAATTGTGTATTTAATGAAATATATGTCCTGAAAATTTCCGCTTCAAATGTCTCGTATTAAAGTAGATATAGACAAAAAAACAAAATAACACCTATTTTACTGGTAATCCGACCAAATTAGAATGATCACAAAAAAGCGACCGATTCATACATGTTGATGACCTTCTTAAAAAACAGTATTATGTAAAGCAGTTTGTCCGTACAGTCGCGTTCACAAAATTTTTCGGCAATCTTGTTTTTTTTAAATACCTAGTGGGTTATAGTTTAAATCCTTATTTTGTAATTAACATTTATTTATTATTACATAATACGCTCAAAATAATTACCTATATCCTTAAACAGATAATAAAATTAAATGAAGAAATATGCATCATTCTTACGGCCCCGCGCGCCGCCGCCGCCAGATAGCGCAGGGCGGCGGTACTTACTGCGGCGATGCCGGGGTTGTCTCTTCGCGCCGCTAGGGGCGCCAGGTGTAGTTGCAATACTGCTCACAGGGAACGTCGCGGACGCCATTATTAGCACAAAAACCATCACAGAACATTTTAAACAGACATTTTAATAAAATTATTCAATCACAGAATATATAATATTAGGAACCAGCATTCCATTATTTCGAAGTCCACGAAACACAGCGGCGGTAAGTGACTAACCTGGTGTCAGAGTTTTTATGCCGCCCATGGGCCACTGACTATGTGACTATTATCTGAGAGTTCAAATCGTAGATCAATAATTATCTTTAAGTCTAACAATATAAATAGTTCTCAATATTAATTTACATTCTATTGCGAGACTCGCATTTTTTTACATGTTATTTTTTTGATGGGATAAGTATTATAGTACGCATATCTATCACCCACTTTAGAAGGGTTTTAGATAATCCAGTATACATGTAGGTTGATTATCTGGGAAGGGTTGGGATACAATGAAGGCGAGACTACTTCACATAATTAAGGATCGGACGTCACTAGGTAAGTTAGTCCGATCAGCATCTGCGGCGAGTGACGCAGGGAGCGCGCGCACTCCTCGCCACCCGCCCCGCGCTTCTTCTAACTCTAAGTTCTCTTTTCTATCTACATTTATTTAGTTAGTGCTAGCCGGGCCCAAAAGCACAAATCTCTGGTCGGGTGAAACTAGAGAACGCTCATTTAATAGTATATGATAGTTCATACTAATTCCATGAATGGTATTCCACTGACCTACCCATGGGATTTTTTTTACTATAACTAATCGCCACTGGTTTGCCTGTGATATTTTTTTAAAATAAAAACTTGCTTTTGAGCGCTTGCCTTTAGTAAAAAGCATAATCAAAGTCAATTTCTATTAAAAAAAATCCATGATGCCATGATAGTACTTACTAATTCCATACTGCCATGGCATTACTCCGACTAGTAAATTTATCTGTGGTGCACATTACCGTCTAAAGTAAAAAGCACACGTGTTTAATACACTGCATTATGAACCTAAAACCCCCGCTCCTGGGCAAAGACCTTCCTCCACTCCTACCATCTTTCGCGAGCCCGCGCGTCCTCCTTCCAGTTTGGACAGACCTTTAGTCGAACTCGAAAATGAAAACAGCTACCTATGTAATTGCGTAACTTATTTAAAAAAAAACAGGTTGGTCTAGATAGTTTCCGTTCAAAACTTCATTTACATCCATTAAAAGACAGGTACCAACTTACTTGATTATATGTGAACTTAAAATAATAGGCAATTTAGTAACTTCCAGTTTTGTAGTTCAGTGTACCGAAGCAGAACAATGTTTCAAAATGTTTGTGAGCAAAGGTACGAAGGTCATCTACATGTATGAATCGGTCCCTTTTTGTGGTCATTCTAATTTAGTCTGATTACCAGTAAAATAGGTGTTATTTTGGTTTTTTGTCTATATCTACTTTATTACGAGATATTTGAAGCTGAAATTTTCAGGATATATATTTCATTAAATGCACAAAAGAGAATTACCATACGCCGTATCGCTATTTGTTCGGCTGTGACTTAGGTTTCTAATGTTGATAATTCATGTTTTAAAATATAATGATTTTATCTAGTAATGCGAATCTTTAAATTCTCCGCATAAAAAACATCATAAAAGTATTAGTTTTTATTTCGATTTCCCATTTTATTCATACATAGTTTTTTTTTCTCGCAAGTAATGTCATATGTCATTGGCATTCAAAGAGTATATAAGCAATCTAACCTTCTTGACTAACGCAAAACAATAAAAGTAAACATCCAATTATTGAAATTATAGTTGAATAATTAGTAACTAATTATGGCTTAACGTACTTTCCGAGGCACGGTTGTTTATTTTCTTTCTTATCTATTTATATTTTAAAATATTATTATAAAAACATTTTAAAATATAAAAAATACAGGTCCGCCGGTGTCGGGAGCAGGGTCCAAGCTACCAGTTTATTATAATTATTACATTGTAATAACAATCTGTTAGTTAAGCAAAACTTTTGGTTATACGAAAGACAGAATGTTTTCGAGACCTTTGCCTGTTCTAATCAACATTATAAACTCTTTGAAAACAGAACAAACGCGCGCCATAGGATTCTATGCGCGCGCATCCCGAGCAGAATATGCGGACGACTGAACGGCGGGCGTTCTCTTTCTAGCATATGTGCACGTCCCATTCTTTTGTTTTAAGTACAGTCTCGAACGATATTTACTTTTATTATTTGTTTATTATATATAATGGAGTGATTTCATTTATATGTTTTGTTTTAATGTATACTTACTACTAGGTCATTATTTTTTTGCGATTAGGATTTATTTTAATAACATTATGTTTATACGTTTGTATGTCACATAAATTATTTTTTAAGTTTAGACTGAAATTGGGCAAAACTCTTACGGCAAATAAAAATGTACCTATATTCTGATTCACTTTAACTTTTTGGTTGGTTCGATAAATAAGTACCTAATTACTGTAAACCCATCTTCGTTTAAATAACCACTTAAAGAAATAACTAACATAGACATTTTGCATAAAGATAAGTTCTGGTTTGGATTAGTACCTATATATTTACATAACTGTAAATAAGTACTTATACCAATTAAAATAAGATGGGTGCGAGTGAATCCGCGGGCAGAAACCAATATGTGGTAGAAAAAAAAAACCATTTCGTTTTTTAAGCGACTGTACATGCGCCAATACTTGGCGCCAATTTTTGAATGCGTGAGTTGCTACTGTGACTTCTTGTATTCTTTCCACAGATTGTGTTTTTGTTTTTTTGTGTGAATATTTTAGGTTTTGGAATAATTTCTTTTTCTTGAGCAATAATAACATTTTATGTAATTGCGTCACATTTGTAAGTGGTTCACTATGGAGGACTCATTTCGTCCGTGTATTAATTGTTCGGTTGTACTGCGGTTGTTACGTTGGCAATAGTTGAGAGAAGCTAGTGAAAATACCTACAATACTCTGGCTTCTTGGATTTCTACATCATCGGTAAGTTATATTAGAAGTATAGTGGAACGGCAATATAGCGGGTGGCAGCTACATAATAATTATTATGATCTTAATAAATTATGTTTATATCTTTTCTTCCTACATGTTTATTAACGTTGATATTGACACCGCGTTGGTACGGACGCCACATTTTCTCACCGTAATATAACTATGAAGAATATGATTGAAAAATTGATTTATTAATACGAAGTAACATAATATCGCTCCTGAATTATTCCCCAAAGGGTTAGTTAGAGGTGTGTAACCTCTTTTATCTGTTCTGTGTGTAGCAGCACCTACACCCACATTTCGCCAGTTACGTTTAGTCTTAATGTTCGATGTTCTGTTACATGTGATTTCTTGAGTATTTACTTACCTACCTCTAAGTCTTTAAATAAACCTTTAACGCTGTGAGAATTGACGAGTATTGACAATGCTCAAACGTCATGTTGACTAATTCGTATTTTGAATTTACCACCATACATTGTGACAAAAAGTCACTAAGAGATTCGATTCTGAACCAAGGTTTTGAGATCTAATTATCGTGTAATGCGGAGAATTATGATAAAATGGTAAATTACATTTGAAAACCCTAAAATCATGCTTTAATTTAAACCATAAATCTTTGGGTCACTGCATATTTCATACCGATACGAAGTTCCTTTGTCGCTTGGTCAATATCCTTTGTTTTTAATTCTGGTATGGGTAACAGTGTAACACAAAATGGTGTAACTCAACGGGAACAAAGGATATAAAACTTTTCTCACCTATATTGCCTCAGTGCTGCCATCATTTTTGTATTCACTTTTATATATACACTAGCTGTGCCCCGCGGTTTCACCCGCGAAGGTCTCGATCCCGTGGGAATATAGGGATAAAACGTATCCTATGTCCTATTCCAGGTCATGGGCTACCCGTGTGCCCATCTTCTCCTCTCTAGAGTAGGGAACGTCGCGGCGCACAGTGGACTGAAAATCGATCTTCATAGACTTAGGGATCAACTTGGTAATTTATTCATTTTTTCGGCAGAAATGGGTTTAGGTATCGTATATTGATAAATGTAATGCTATTTCAGTTTTTTTATAAACGTTTTTATTTACTTTTAAGCACTTGGTTGAAAAAAATGTATGGAGAAATATGTAAAAAAGGATATATTTCGACTTTGGTACAAGTGCGCCACTTTTCTTTTGGCACGATTATACCCCTTATTTTTCTGCATTTTTTGACATAATATTGCACAATGCGCGGATGCGATAGACTTGGAAGAAAAAAAATAAAATGTGTTTTTAGAATATAATAAAAGGTTTTAATCTGCTTATAATTGACTTATGGTACTTAATGGTTATAAATAAATTATATGAACAGAAATGTAATAGCTACCGGTTAAACATAACAAATGAATGGAAATTAATTAAGGTTTTTTGTAATTTAATAACGAGGATGGTTAAATAATGAGATCTTATGACCCATTGGCCATTATCTATCATAATGAGTTCTAATGTCCTATTACTGAGATAATTAGATCTCATTAACTAACTACCCCCCTTCCTACCTAGTTAATTGCATTAAAATCTTAAATAAAAGAAAAATATTGAAACAAAACTAAAAAACAATCATACTTAAAGCTACAAGCATAGTAAGCATCTATATCAGATTCATCAGACTCTGTGTCATAATAATTAATATCATCTGTCACAGAACTCAATATCATCCTGATGCTTCGGCTCAATAATTAAAAGATCCAAGGTTTCTTGCCTCATCTTCGTTTTATGTAAAGCACGATGCAATAATGGCCGTGTTGCAGAAACGTACGGATCTGAAGTCAGAAGCATCATCTTCATTATATCCTCATTCGTGCTCGTCTTACTTATTTTACGTGAATGGTGCTCTCTGTATCTGCGAAAGTCTTTATTACGCGCTTCAGATGCTTCTTCAGACAGATTTCCAATCGGTACAATAGAGTTCTTGATGATATCAGCTCCGTGAATCAACAATTTATGTACTGTAACTGACATTATAATACCAATGATAAAATTGTAGGTATCTCTCTGCGGTCGTACGGGTATGCTCTTAATTTTTCAACATCGATGTTTTCACCTGATGTAATTGCTTGTAAAATAACTGCAAATCTGCGCTCAATTTCTTCATCCAAGCCAGTAATAGCTGCTGTTTTTTCAGGAAATTCTAAGAATTTCCTTGCCGTATTTCCGTCATTTGTTGTCCCTGATCCCTGCTTCTGCCCTAAATCCTCTCGAAATTTCTCTTGTATCTGTTTTTTCCTCTGCTGCATCACGGATTTGTTGGCTTCTCCTTTGACAGACCAAGATTTTAAGTCTTGTTTGTATGATATGTGTAAAAGACACTCCACAGTATTAATTTGAGCATGCAAAGGTGACAAACCAAACTTGATCATATCAGATGATACTTCTTTACGCAATACTACATCGAAATCTTTCATATGACATGGTTTCGCCAAGCACAAGTAACACACAGCACTGGAGCGAGCTTCTGATAGATACGTGCACACTTTTCCATTTATCATTGTCTGGACGAGATTGTGTTCAACTTCAATGCCATCAACACATTTGGATGGGCTTAAAGTTTTTATTTCTTCTTCCATTTTAGTCATTTCATCTTTGACTGTCAACTCACTTTCTTTGATGAATGTAAATTGGACAGGTCGACAGTATACTGTAGAGCACGGCTTAGGATTTTCCCATGTTATTATTACTTCCTTTCCAACTGCAGCAGTTAGTTTTAAGGGAACTAAATTCAAAGTAAAAAAAATGGGTTCATCAGTCTTTCCATCTTCCATTTTTTGTTTGTATCTACTTTGGCTTGATGACCCATCGAAACCCCATTTTCATAATAAATTTAAGGACTGGTGAGGTGGTTTGTCTGGTAAACTTTTGAGTATACGTTGCACAGTTATGGCAAGAAGCGCTTGAAGAGATACTTTGGCCATTGTATCTGTTAAACTAAACGCCTCCTTTGGAGGGTAACATACTAATTTAGCCTGCTGCACTTTATAATACTATGGATAAATATCAGATGCACCCTCGCGTATTGTAGATTCTCGCAATGTAATATATTGCCACTTCGACAGTTTAAGTGATAGCAGCAATCCAAGCGCTTTCTCCGGAATAAAAGTACATTTCTTGTGCTTCTGAGTTTTAATGAGTTGCTAAAAGGTTGCTACCTCTTCAGGATTTTTCATTAAATAATCAATAACTTCAGCCAAATTTTCTTTGCCATCTTTCTTTAACTTGTTTACTGTAGCGTAAGCTAGTTCGTCACTGTCTTGTTGATTCTCTTCTTCAATCCTCCGTTTTTTCTGTTTAGTACACAATTCTACAAATGGTTTACGAGGAGTCAAAAGCTTATTAGTTAATGTTCCAGCAGATACACATTGGCTGGTTGAAGGTGCTTGATTCTCTGAAATGGCATCCACTGCAGCTTAATGCGGAACAATACAAGATGTTAAAACTATTAATTTGAATAAGAAATAATATGTTGATAAAACTCTTTCGTAAATAATGCATTAATTTCGAACAAAGGAGAATGGGCAACAACCAATGACTATATATCCTCTTGACTGCTCATGCGGGCGACTCAGGCTCACGACACATATGATGAATAGCACTGATACTAGATGGAAATACGAGTGGCCATTTTAGTTTTGACCAGTTATTAGATCTCTGCACACGCGGGTATTTTGATACCTTTTAAAACATTTCTGCATAAATAAAAACAATAATGAGTTCCTGTTCAATTAAATGGTGTGGGAAATCCTCTAGAACATCCAGCTATAAAAAGATTGCATTATTTTTCATCGGTAAATAAAATAAATATTTTATTAAGAATAATTGTAGGGCTCAAGCTAAACTGGTTGTTTACGTAAAATGTCACAAAAATGTACACCGCGTTGATGTCTTTTTGAAAAGTCCCTTTCTCTCACTAGGGAATTGCAATAAGTCTGTTCTTTTTTATCTGCACTTATACTGTAGAGTGTTGTGACAACTTTAAAATAAAGTCTATCTAAGTCGATAAAAATTACGATGTTTCCTAATGGTAAAAAAGTAACATTAAGTACTTAATGTTTACATTTTAGATTTCAAAATGTTCCGTAACTGAAAGAAAAGTGGATTAATGCAGTTAACAGTGAAAATTGGTTTCCAAATAAATATAGCATTGTTTGTTTAAGGCATTTCACAGCAGATTAAATATAAGTTATAGCAATGTCAATCCCTGTCGGATTGAACCATAAATTCTCTTAAGTGAAATTCAAATTTATAGTACATTACTGTCGCGGCCAGCAATAGGGGTATGGACGATCGTGAAAAAGAGGGCCGAGGCGAAGCCGAGGCACTCATGCGTGAGTCCATTAATTCCTGATTGCGGCCAAGGCTTGCATAGTACTTTTCTCAAACAACGCGTGGAAATTCAAACTGAGTAAATTAAATAGAAATTCCAGAGTCAATGACGTACAACTATCATTTTCATGCGCCAATATGTTCATTTGT
This sequence comes from Lithophane leautieri, assembly GCA_949152455.1. Classification (NCBI taxonomy): domain Eukaryota; kingdom Metazoa; phylum Arthropoda; class Insecta; order Lepidoptera; family Noctuidae; genus Lithophane; species Lithophane leautieri. The sequence goes on along the minus strand of OX424474.1, from coordinate 17,560,358 downwards.
TTCTTCTTTGTTCTATTTGCAAGCCAATTAGAAATTTAAATAAAATCTTTGATAAGTTACCTCCTTGGTTGCTGTGTGTTGAAGTAAAAAGTTCGTTCTATTTTTAAATAACACGACAGATATGAGTTTTCATAGTAATTTATTTGGCCGCTAAACACGCCAGATATGGATTTTCATAGTAACTTTGCTGGCCGCATCGTCACTTGTTTTTTACCAGTACTGCAATTTTGATTTATCTCGAAGAAGGTTGTCAAAATAATGCTCGAATTTTCAAGCATGTTTGAGAAAAATAATTTATTGTTCAATTGGGATTGTAGACGTCGATTTTATCTATATCGATATTATTGTTGCAAAACTGACTTGTGCATCACTATGTTTGGAACCTTCGTCCTAACATTGTTGCATCGGCCAATCACAACCGCTGTAATTTCTTCATCCCCCGGCCCGCAGTAGTGAGTCGTGTATCTAGACGAAATCGGTCTATCAGCTCTCAAGTGGTTTAATTCTCTTTGGCAACAACAAATGGGATTTGCCCTGAAGCCCAATAGCCATAGGATATAATTATACCAATAGAAAGAGCTTTTCAAGGAGAACCTTCCCTCCTTACACGACTTTTGCAAATTGTTAGTCAGTTCGGAGTTAATTACCTAAAGAAGTGTAACTACTTGGGCATCGAAGTTAAGGAATTTTCTTATGCCAATAGTCATAAGATATATACCAATAGAAAGAGCTTTTCAAGGGGAACCTTTCCTTCTTACACAACTTTTTCCAATTATTAGTCAGTTCGGAGTTAATACCTAAACAAGTGTGACAACTTCGGCACCGAAGTTAAGGAATTCTTAGCGTCCAATAGCCATAAGATATAATACCCATGAAAAAAGCACTAAGGAGAACCTTTGCTACTAACACAACTTTTGTCAATTATTTGTCAGTTCGGAGTTAATGACCTACGAGTAAATAGGTAAAAGCTTGGGCTCCGAAGTTAAGGAATTTTCTTGGCCCAATAGCCATAAGATATACACCAATAGAAAGAGCTTTCCAAAGAGAACCTTTGCTCTAGTGTGGCCATTAGTGCTGTGCACTCCCTGAGGTATGCGAGCGGCGAGACGGGGGGGAGAATCGGCTGCTGCGCTCTGTCAGTGCGCCGTCAACGCTCGTGGCGACAGGTAGTGTTATCTGTATCGGACTGTCTATGTCATACGCACGCGGGATAAATATTCAAAGATGGGTCGTGCGTTATCTCGTGATATGAAGACTGTCATTTTTAAGGTGGCTGAATATTTTAAGAAAAGAAAAGCAGACTAAGAAAGCTTTGAATTTAAAAATTATGTGAATATTGCCAAAATCGTTGTGGAGGCTACGGGGTACAGCAAAAGAACCGTGCATAATGTGATTTCTGCGGGTTATTTATCAATTGAAAATTCAAGCCAATTAAAATTTCAATAGCCAAAAAATCCAAAAGTTCTAAAGAAAAAACACGTTGTGGACGATTTTGACATTGGAATTATCAGAAGAAAAATTCATCAGTTTTACGAAGTTGAAAAAAAAAAACCAAGTGTCCGTAAGTTACTATCAAGTTTGAGAAAGAATGGCATATTGAATTGTGGACGGGAATATTTAAGACAGCTTTTACACAAAATGGGCTACCGTTTCAAAAAATGCAAATCAAAAGACAACTAGAAAGAAAGAATAAAGTTTATTTGGACACAGTTCATGAAGCACAAAATACAAATAACAAAATAAAGTATTTTATTGTTTTTAAAACAATAGTGTGACATCTCCTTATAGAGCAGCCTAATATTACAGTGGGGCGGAAAAAATATCTTACACAAATCAGAAATTACAGAACGCAAAACCGCAACATATATTTTCTTGATGAAACATACATCAACGCCAGTCACCATGCCAGCAAATGTTGGCAATCATCGTCAGTACCCGGAATTCATGCTGATATTGGGAAAGGACGGCGATTGGTAATTCTCCACGCTGGGTGTCGAAATGGCTTAGTGGATGATGCATTGACTATATTCAAATCAGATGCTAGAACCGGTGACTATCATGGAGATATGAGCGGACCTACTTTTTATAAGTGGGTAGATGAAAAGTTAAAAGATAAGTTGCTGCCGAATTCTGTGGTTGTAATGGACAACGCGTCTTACCACAGCGTTCAGGTTGAGAAGAAACCAACTATATCAAGCCTCAAAAGTGAAATGCAGAACTGGTTGCTACGCCATAATGTAGAATTTTCAGGAACCATGACAAAGGCTCAACTGCTACTTCTTATCAAAAATACACAAAAAGAACCCGTGTATAGAATTGACGAACTCCTGAAAGCCAGTGGACACACTTTTTTGCGTTTACCTCCGTACCATCCAGATTTAAATCCAAGTGAGTTGGTCTGGGCTGATATTAAAAACAACATAGCCCAAAACTATATTAATTCTTCTCTAGACGAAAAGATAATCTTATTGGATAAATTGTTTTCGGAATTCACGGCGGAAAAATGGCAGAGATGCCACGATCATGTCCAAAAAAATTAAAATGATTACTGGAGTCGCGATAGTAGGTTCGATAATGTTATCGATTCATTCATAATAAATTTGCAAGACTCCGATTCAAGTTCCGGTGGCGAAGTGGAAGATGAAGATGATAACGAAATCGAAGATGAAGTTGAAACAGAATCTATTTCAGAATAACTTTCGTTAGAATATATAATTGTTTGTAAATATAAAACATTTTCAATAAAACAAGTCCTGCTTTGAATTATAAGTTTAGTTCTTATTTATCACCTGCATATTTTTAATAAAATATGAGTATATTTGGGTTACATTTTAATCAACTAAGTAAGTATAATATATTACAGATATATAGCCTCCGACCATCGTCCCGCCACAAGCCTTAGAAATGCAAATTGATATCGCAGGATCTGTCCGACATGTATCGATCTCATGTTAACTCATGCACTCTTTTCTTCGCCTCCCACCTCGCCGCGCATACCTCAGGGAGTGCACAGCACTAATGGCCACACTATACTACCACGACATTTGCCAATTGCTAGTCAGTTCGGAGTTAGTTACTCAAATAGGTAACCACTTGGGCTTCGAAGTTAACGAATTCTTAGCGTCCAATAGCCATAAGATAAATACCAATAGAACGAGCTTTTAAGGAGAACCTTCGCTACTAAAACGACTTTTACAAATTGGTAGTCAGTTCAGAGTTAATGACCTAAATAGGTGTGTCTTCTTGGACACCAAAGTTAAGGTATTCTTGGCAACCAATAGCCAGAAGATATATACCAATGAAAAAAGCTTTAAGGAGAATCTTTTCTACTAACACAACTTTTGCCAATTATTTGTCAGTTCGGAGTTAATGACCTAAATAGGTAATAAATTGCGCACCGAAGTTAAGGAATTTTTGGCGTCCAATAGCGGCAGACGAGGGCCTGCAGCCCGTGGACGCGTATCATCCTCCGCTGGCTGTACGCATCGAGCGGGGCGCGCGCGCGCGGTCTCCTCCGCCGACCCCCGCGCCGCGTATCTCTTCCGCATCGCCGCATACGCGACACTCGCTATCTCAATCTTTCATAACTCGTACCTAAATGTTGGAATTTTAATAAAGCGGACTTCAATAAAATGTATAGTTTGGTAGCTAAAATAGATTGGAGTGAGATTTACGGTTCATGCGATCCAGATAATTATAGTTTTAGATTTATTTTATAATAAGACATATGAAGTTTTTGACAAGTGCGTTCCTCCAAAAGAAAATAAACATATTAATCCATCAAATAATAGATACGTTTATCCAGTTTGGTATACAGCTGAAATAATTAGAGATATAAAAGTTAAATATTTATTACATAAAAAATATAAATTAAGTAAATATCACGCAGTGATTATGTGGAATTCGCACGATATAGGGCGAGAGTGAAAACCGAGACTGCTCGAGCACATGATCAGTACCGCAACCGCGTGCAAGGACACCTGGCGAAGGATCCGCTAGCGTTTTGGGGGTATATTAGGTCTAAAAAAGGCGATTCGAATCAACGGAAATTAATTAAGGATGGAAAGGTATTATCAGAATTCGAATGTGCTAATGAGTTCGCTCAGCACCCTGCGATTATAGACCTATAGCGGTATTATGCACTCCAGCTAAAGTGTTTCGAGTCCACCGTTCACGGTAGCCTGTATCCGCAGATTAGCGCTCTGTTGTCCGACGCGCAGCATGGTTTCTGGCCTGGGCGGGGGACAACTGGGAACTTATTGGATCTTATGACACAAATAGTACCGACGGTGGATGCGGGTCAACAGGTAGATGTTGCCTACTTCGATTTCAAGAAGGCCTTTGACACAGTGGATAACGACGTCCTTTTGGCTAAATTGGCTGGGATAGGCTGTACACCTCACACGTTGTCGTTTTTGGCCTGCTATTTACGATACCGTTGTCAGTACGTTGACTGCAGTGGGCAGCTCTCTGATCCCTATTTCACGAGATCAGGAGTCAGTCAGGGCAGTAATTTAGGGCCTTTTCTCTTCATTGTAACAGTTAATGACCTGCCGAGAGTTGTCAATAAAGCCATACCATTGCTATTCGCTGACGACTTGAAATTAGTTCTTAAAATAAAACGAGAAAGTGATCATGACAGACTGCAGGAAGATATTAATAGGGTAGTAGAGTGGAGTTGTAGCAATAGGTTGTATTTCAATATGGCCAAATTTTCGGTGTTAAATATCATTTACCCGTGCGCGCGACCCAAGTCATTACCAATATTGCATGGATGGAATCCGAATGCAACGTGTCACAGAGGTTAAGGACTTAGGCGTAAGTTTTACAACTGATTTGAATTTCTGTAAGCATACCAATGAGGTTTGTAAAAAAGCAAAAGGGTTAAGCATGTAAGTAAGCGTCGTACGAAGCGCTTGTAAAGTCATTTGGAATACAATGCTGTTTGTTGTCTGGTCGCCACATGAAGCCAAGTACAAACTAATGCTAGAACGGATCCAGAACAAATTTATGAGATTCCTGTACTTAAAGCAGTATGGTGTGTATCCAGGGTATCCACTGTTGTATCCTACTCTATTTGTGCTGGGCATGGTGGGCTATAACAAACTGGAAGTAAGAAGGGAAGTAGCTTTCGCCACTTATTTATTTAGGATTTTGTGAGGTAAAATACACAACCCAGGCGTAATGAAGGAACACGGGTGGGTTTTAGTCAGTAAAAGTCTGACACGCCCTTCCGCCCCGCCCAGAGCGGGAGAAGTCATTGGATGATTTCCCACACTAAAAAAAAAAAAAAGGCGTTTTACGCACGGTTGGGCTGTGTGCACCTGATGGGCACGTGGGGCGACGGCGGCGACCGCCGCTTCTGTGGGTGCCGCCCGCTCGCACCAACCTGCTGCAGCACGCGCCGCTAACGCGCGCCCTGCGTACACTCAATTTGTTGTCACAACACATCGACTGCTTCAATTGTACTCTGAGCGAATTCACACGTGCCGCATTTTGTAAATTATCTCTGGGTTGTTCATAATCTATACATATTATAAATTAAGGTTGTTTATCATGTTTTTCGTGTTTGTCTGTACGTCCGCGTTGTTCTTCTGAACCACGCAACGGATTGTGACGAGGTTTTCACCATAGTTTAGAGAATTTATTACGGAAGGTTGATGTGTATAATACGATAATGTTAAGGTTGCATATGGCTAAGAAGTCTCGATATTTAAAGTTATAAAAACCGTGCGAAGTATTAATAAATAATTGTAAGTTTAATCTTTAAATATAACTACACTACCTATTGTATTAGGTAAGCCTGTTATGTGTTTTAAATAAATAAATAAATAGCCATAAGATATACCACTAAAAAGAGCTTTTTAGGGACAACCTTTGCTAGAAACACGACATTTGCCTATTATTAGTCAATTCAGAGTTAATGACCTATATTTTTATTTATTTATTTATTTCAATCAACTTTGGATCATACAATTAAAACTAAATTACAAATTAATTAAAATAATATTTTAACATTAGTCAGTATGTGAATCATACAGCAGTGGTTCACGTACTGACAGTCGAAACGTTCAGAAAAAGCGTTCAGGATACTGTTCCGGCTGACCCGCACCCTACGCACTAGGAATGTGCACCGCTTGCGCATGATTGTGTGGAAACAATCCACATATAGGTGATGAATTTCAATAATGCTTAATTACTCACATTAAGAGCTCTGTAGCTCCTTTCGTATTAACAATCGAGAGAAACGTCATATCACGAAATATTTCCTTTAAAGAGATCTATCCATTGGCATATATCTTAACTCTATTGGGGGATGCGGCAGGCTTAACGAAGGGTTAACGATCTGTACGGCCGATCGACTCTTAAAAACATTGTTCCCAAAACGGCATCTAGGAAGCTAATGTTTTAAAATGTTCGTTTATAGGTTTGCAAGATCATGTTTGCAAGGCTCAAAGTTAATTAAAGTTAATTAATTGTCTAAATACCTGAATGTCACTAATGCTTAGTTACTCACATTTAGAGCTCTGTAGCTCCTTTCGTACTAATAATCAAGAGAAGCGTCCTATCACAAAATATTAGCCTTGAAGAGATCTTTCCATTGGCATATATTTTAACTCTATTGGTGTACGCGTCAGGCTTAAAGATCCGTCTGGTCGACCAACTCTTAAAAACATTGTTCCTAAAACGCCCTCTATTGGAGACCTTTAAAATGTTCGCTTATAGGCTTGAAAGATGATGTTTGCAGGGCACTGAATCATTAAAAGTTATTTAATTGACGAAATACCAGAATTACAATAATATTTAATCACTCACATTTAAAGCTCTGTAGCTCCTTTCGTACTAACGATCGAGAGAAGTGTTCAGGATAAGAAATATTCTTCCTGATGAGATCTTTCCATTGGTATATCTTAACGCTATTGGGCTCCACGGCAGAAACGCCCAATCTCCTTTGATTACCATAAAAAAAGGTTAAAGTGAGTCAATCTTAAAAGATAGACATATGCTGTCGCGGACTTTTTTTTAGAACTTTTAAAGAGGAACAATTCCATCATACATGATATTTTCGTAACTTAAATCGTTTACGCAGCGCACGCAACGGAAGCTCTCAAAAAGGAATATTTTTTCCCGTTTTTGCTACATTTTTCATTTATGCTCCGCTCCTATTAGTTGTAGCGTGATGTTATATAGCCTAACCTTCCTCGATAAATGGACTATCCAACACAAAAATAATTATTCAATTCCAATCAGTAGTTCCTGAGATAAGTGCATTCAAACAAACTCTTCAGCTTTATAATATTAGTATAGATTAGTTGCTTAGTTCAGTTTTATGCCCGTAAAATTTCAGCGTAGTACATACTACGCGGTCGCTTTTTTGTAACCACCTAAACTTGGTCGGGTTACCACGGTCTTGGACTTCCTAATCAGTTTTTAACCGAGTTCTTCAAAAAGGAGGAGGTTCTATGTTCGTTTTCGATTTACAAATTATTGATATAAAATTCAGTTAATACATACCAAATAACTGTGCGCGCATTGTAACCGTGAACGTGGAGAACTGAATATCATCATAATTTGTTAATTACTTACAGGATACTAATGAAACTTCACATACATTTGAATGCCGTTACAAGCTACAAAATAACATTTAAGTAAGTCTTTAGAGCTCTTATTCAGAGTGTTAGGACCTACTGAAGTGTTTTTATATTTAACTAGCTTCCGCCTGCGGCTTCGCCCGCGTGGTATGTCAATAAAAAGTAGCCTATGTCCTTTGTCCTATAAATGATTTACTTACTTACTTACTTACTTACTTTCTTAGGCTCTAGACTATCTGTGTACCAAATTTCATTGAAATCGGTTCAGTAGTTTTGGCGTGAAAGCGCGACAGACAGACAGACAGAGTTACTTTCGCATTTAATAATATTAAGTAAGGATTAAATACTCCATAAATGGTGTATTATTTTGTTTTTACAAGCTTTATATTAGCTAGCTCTGTTTGTATGTGTTTCCGGTTACTTTTGACATAAAATTTTCAAGCACTTCCTGACATCCGATTGAGCTGAAACTTAGCATACTCATACAACTACCGAGACATTTTGAAGAAATGACACCATGTAGCTGGTCTGATGATGGAGCCGGAAGTTGGCCATAGGAACTCCTCAATAAAACAAGATAAAACCATCGTGTTTGGACTAATTGGTCATGTATTAACAAGTGCTTTGATACTAGGTGGTGTTCCGGGTCTGATGATGGAGCCGGAAGGTGGCCATTGGAAAACCTCAATCAAACAAGAAAGCACCATCGTGTTTGGACTCATTGGTCATGTATTAACAAGTGCTTTGATACTAGGTGGTGTTCAGGGTCTGATGATGGAGCCAGAGTGGCTATGGGAAAACCTAATTCGTTGGATTTGTGATGGTGACAGAATAGAAATAAAAAAAAATCTTTATGCTAAAAAGTAGAAAATAAAATATAAGTAAAAATCTTTCAAAAACAAACTGTTAATTAAATAAAACTTACGTAAACATAGAACTTTAATATTTTCTTAAAAGCTTGAGGCGTAAATGTCTTTCTTACACTACACTTGAAGATATGCCTCAAGGTTTTAAGAAAATATTAAAGTTCTATGTTTACGTAAGTTTTTAACATATACACATCAGATATAATATGTAAACACAGGGTTTTGCATATAGTTCTTTTTAATTCTCACAGCTGCGGAGCACTTAACGGATGATAAGCAACATGTGTCATGCGCGCTGAAGCGTGCGTGAGCATGCGTGTTGAAGCTTCTAGAATCATCTAGAAGCTGGATTGTGGCGGGAGCGGTTTGAAATACCTGCCTGTTACATTCCCCCCCTTTTGAGTAGGTCATGACGTATGGCCTGGTCAAACAACGTAACGAACCCTCCCCTTTTGACCGGGATAAATGTCCTCATGACGGGTCAAACAAAAACAACCTTAAATAACAAAGTAACAAACCCTAAACGACAAAAAAAACGACTATCGGACTTTACGAGGGCGAACTCTGCGTCGCTTAGGAACTACAGGCTCAGGACATTCACCTTCCCTAGCATGATATCGGCGCAAATCTGATATGTGATACTTTCCGATGACCTCCTTGGATCCATCCTTATTATAAGCCAAAAGGTAGGTCGTAGGGCTTACTTTCTTAACAATTTCGTAAGGACCGTCCCGCTTAGGAACGAACTTTGAGGTAAAACCTTTAACGGCGTTACTGAGAACATGGTTCGTCATCAACACCCAATCCCCTTCTACAAAAGTCTCCGCCTTAGTACGGTTCTTGTCTACTTGAGACTTTCTCACATCTTGATGGTGCTCTAACCGCTCTTTAGCTGTGGTGATGGTGGTAGCCAGTTTACGTAGATACGGCGTTATTTGTGGCACGAAATTTTCAGCCTCAATGATTGCTCGTAAATCCGTAACCGCAGCCGAACGTGAGGTATGCAGGTGTTTGCTCAATTGAGCTAGTGAGAGAACTATTAAGAGCGCTATTACAAAATCGAAGTACACAGTTTTAGGTAAATTTGACGGCGCGCGGTAGCGGATATGCGCTCGTGTGCGTCTAGTGAAGTACGCTACACACATGCAAACCGCAATGCGTCGGACGCGAGGAACAAACAAACTTGATCCTTTCCACTTTACTTTCGAAATAAATTAAATTACTGATATTATATTTTTTTAAATATTATTTGAATCGATGAATGTTATTACCTAGAATGGCTTATCTATTGAGTTACGATAGGGTCATCAGAATTTTCTTGAATTTTTATACAACTAAAGCGGCAAACTAGAATGCAACTGCTACTAGTAGCATGTAACTACTAATTTTCTTTACTTATATGTAATTCATTCAGCAGGTACGAGTAAGTACACATTTTAGTAATTATATGATATTGTTTCTACAGTTTGAATAATGTTTGGATAGTAGTATAAAATGCATACGAAGGTAGGTTAGTAGGTAGTTATACAAAATATGCATATTTAAAGACTTCATCACTATTTATAGTGATGCAATCCTTAAATGTGTATCGTTCAAGATAACTTATTATTTAATTTTTATGGATGAGTACAAATAGTAAATAAAAAACAAAGACTGATTACAAAAGTATAATTATTGTAAAAATAAATTAAAATAATATTTTGCGAAGGGTCATAGACCATGCTTTCCTCGAAATGTGCTTTCATTATCCTGTAAGAAATAAAGAAGTCCATTAATTATGCGGTAGCTCATAGAGTATTTAAATCTGCAGAAAAGAATATAGCTATTCAAAATAATTAAATATGTCGGCGTCAGCGATGGCAGAGCGATAGTGCCTCCATAATCTCGATTCGGTGGTACGGAACCCATAGTGCAGGTTTACAATAAAACACGATGATACAGTAAATCAGTTAGTATTTCACTTTCAGAATAATTATCACAGTAGGTACAATACTAATAATGTTCACGCACTACTTTCTACGTTCGGGCAAACCGACAGTTTCGCATAGTAGAAATGGAGGTGTGCATCTGTTCGTTGCCCTGACAAGACTGCCTCGTCGTTCAGCCACTTCCCTTAACACGACTCTGTCCACGTGACACCCCACTCCAGTGAGCGCGTCACGGAGTTTACCCTCACCTTAGTACTACAATAATCAAATGAGAGACTATTATCACTCAACTTTTATAATCTGCGACACGGCCATCCTGCTTGCACACGTCCTCGTGTGATGGTTACCCTGCGAACAAATAGTTCACGGGAGAATTTCGTTCCACTCGGTCACTCCTGACCAAACTATAGATTCATCGGGTCGGTAAAATAAAGAAATTTTAGAACTCTACAGTTTTATTTTAACCAAATCTGACTCTTTAATTAAATCAAACATGATACAAGTGGGAATAATCGAAAAGACTACAATCACTACAATGGGCCATGTACCATAGTCATTCGAATCTACCTTTAAAACTCTACTGCAACAATAACTGCCAAGCTCACAGAAACTCTCGAGTAAAACCTCTAACGCCACGGCTCTCCAGCCGACCAGCAATCGCATTGCTTACACACATCCAGCGCATGGATCAAAACTTCGGTATGCATATCCATCAAGTGGATCGCCCGTGTGCATCACCCACTGACTACACACTACGGTCTCTCCAGACCCCGACCTCCGCCAGAGTTAAACGCGCATCGCGCACCCACGGACTACTTGAGTTGCCTCAAGAGACACCGATTTCTACCGGGCTACGACTACGTAATAACAACTGGTACGGTCGAACACAATACGGCCGAAAGAGAACCTTACTCGACCCTCTACCACAACTTAAGCTTGATCATCATCATCCTTGTCAACATCAACATCGACTGGTACGTGACCCGCTGGCATCTTCCTTAGCCTATCGTGTGCATATTTGTAGGTACGGTTACAATTCAAAGCTTTCAGTGTGTAACGATCGCCATCCAAAATCTCAATCACTCTAAACGGACCATTAAACTTTGGATCTAACTTAGCTTGATTTCGTTCTTCATTTTCTAACAATACAAAATCGCCAATCGCAAAATTTTGAATTTTCGCCTTTGTTTTGTCAAACCGCGTCTTATCATATTCCGCACACTTCTTAATATTTTCTGACGTGCGCTCGCGCATTTCCTCTATATCTACATCAGTCTCTACATCGCTACACATCAACGATAATGGTCTCGCAACTTTTCCTATTAAAAGCTCCAGAGGTGAAGCTTTTGTAACCCGATTCATCATACAATTTAACGCAAGTTGAACATCTCCTATAGAGTCCTGCCACGATCTGTTATCGCTAGTTTCTATAGCAGTTAGCATCGACTTAAGGACACTCATGACGCATTCTATCTGCCCATTAGCACGAGACGAACCTGTCGCTATCAGATGCAAGTCGATATTCTTGCTCACGCAAAAATCGCGAAACTCTCTACTGGCAAAACATCGTCCTTGATCCGCTATTATGCGAGCCAGAGTACCAAATAACGCTACGCCATCTTTAACAGCCCTAATACTACTTTTAGAATCGATATTAACGGTATGAAACAATAAGACGTATTTAGTGAATGCGTCGATAAGGACGAAAACGTATTCTTTCCGATTGCGGATTGCGATTCAGATTCTTTATTGCATGCCTTGCTCGATCCCCAAAGATGAACTAGGTAGTTGACAGTGCAACCTTGTTTCAATTTTCAAGCAATTTGGAACTAAAGATTTGAAATTAAAAACTAGGCTAACCTATGAATTTAGCCTATCTAGCTTCGTGATTACCAAGACCAAGCACAACGATTTCAAATTGAATTAATCAAATAAAAGAAAACCACAGGTATCTCATTCGCGGTCAACAATCACACACACTATTCCCCACGGGAATACAGAGTCGTCCCTGACTCGGTCTTGGCTTCAAAGCTAAACCCGACCATACTACCCAGAGCTACCGCACACCATAGCTACGATACTCTGGTACGGTCTCCGACCCAATGAATCGAGAACCTGTTTACATAATCTAAAGTGATGCCAACTCATCATCATTCTATTTCCTCTACAATCTCAATTAGTACTTGGCCTTTGGGCATCTTCCGAACACGGTCATGATCCATCATACTTTTTAACCAAAAGGGGCGGACTAGCAAACGGTGAACTACTGGGTCTAATTATTTTCGCTTCCATCAATTCGTTAAACATATCGCGCATGATTCGACGTTCGGTTTAGGGTCGATTAACTCCAACGCACCAAAATTAACACGTGTGGTCGGAAAACCGTTAATAAAAAGTCAATCTTATTTTAAGATATTTACAAGGTCACTTCTTTTATCAAATGGTAAATCAGTGTCAATTTTATCACAATTATTCTTTATTACTGTATAGCGTTACAGTTTTTCTCTATTCAAAATTAATTCGTTTGCAGTCATGCTCACACAAAAGCCGTTATTCAAAATCTCTCGTCCTAATACAATATTACTACGCAAGTACGTATTGGGCAAAACATGGAATAGAATCTCTGCCGTAAAATCGTTACGCTATAAGATTTGTTCTGTGCTGAATACACGTGTTTGACCAATACCAGTCAACGCAACAACGTTATTAACTCATTTGCCACTCAATTTGGCTGCACAACTCTCGTTTACTAACGAGCATTCAGCACCGAAATCAAAACAAAAATCATACGACTCACCAGATTGCTGTAACTGTCTACAAACACCAGCTATTTCAAGCATCTAAGCGTCGCTCTTTCGCCGCGTCACCACCTCCAGCGAGACTCGCGCTGCTCACACCGGGCGACGGCGCCGCTCAAACCCGCAGCACTAGTAGACTTCGCACCATCCGCGCAGCCGCGTCGACAGTGTGACGTTACGTCCGTTTTCGCCACAACGGAAACATATCACTTGTTCGACTCCAGATGATGCATTCGATGCCAATTGGTGTGGCAATGAAACATTGCGCGCCAGTGGGAGTCAGATCCTTTATCGCACTTCTGATGTCGGCGTCAGCGATGGCTGAGCGATAGTGCCTCCATAATCTCGATTCGGTGGTACGGAACCCATAGTGCAGGTTTACAATAAAACACGATGATACAGTAAGTCAGTTAGTATTTCACTTTCAGAATAATTATCACAGTAGGTACAATACTAATAATGTTCACGCACTACTTTCTACGTTCGGGCAAACCGACAGTTTCGCATAGTAGAAGTGGAGGTGTGCATCTGTTCGTTGCCCTGACAAGACTGCCTCGTCATTCAGCCACTTCCCTTAACACGACTCTGTCCACGTGACACCCCACTCCAGTGAGCGCGTCACGGAGTTTACCCTCACCTTAGTACTACAATAATCAAATGAGAGACTATTATCGCTCAACTTTTATAATCTGCGACAAATATATTACATGATATGAAAACGTACCATACCGCATTTATAATATTAGTTAGGATAGGATAGTTAGTTAGGATAAATTACCATGTTATTTGTATTTCTGTAAGAAGGCACTGTAAAAACTGTCGTTGGGTCAAGTGTGCTTTCATTGTTCTGTAAAAGTAAAATAGTTTGATAAAAGTAGGTACATAAATATTATATGGTAGCAGTAATATAATTAAATAGCACATGAAATCATGAAATAAATGATGTTGGTAAAGTGGTGCAAAATTTACCTTTTTTAAATCAGAATCAATATTTTCATTTGGCGAATTTACTTGCCTCTGCTGCATTTTAGCTTCTTTCGAGAGTATTTGCTTATGAAACATGTTTTTTGGATGAAATGGAAACATGTTTTTTGGATGAAATGGAATAAAAACCATACGTACAAATATAAACATGCATACAATTACTTACCTAAGAAACATAACAGACCTCTTTTGAGCAGTCGTATAAAAATACAACAAAAAAAAAAGTTATAAAACTAAAACCCAACTATGACGGGTTTATAATGGTGCCGATTCTCTTGTACACCGAACTTAAATATCACTAAAATTCCTTACTTTTTGCTATGGATCTTGGACCTATTCTACTAAATAAATTCTCCAAAAATTAATTTGACAATCGCGCCTCGACTTAGAGCCAGAGTCGCGCAATTACCTTGCCTCGACGTGTTTTTTTATGGAATTTTTCACTTTTTGTATGAAAAATAAGGAAAAAAAAAAAAAAAATATTAACATGTTGAGAAGTAGTGGTTTATGGGTACTCTAAAGGAGGTCGAAATTTTCATTATTTTTGCGATAGGACGCACCATTTCCGAGATATAAGCAAAAGAAAATATAAAAAATATACAGTATTTTGTGTTGGTTTGAATTTTATTCCACACATTTTTAATCGCGATTAAAAATAGTCAGATTTAGTTAGAGGATTTTAGTTATAAGACAAAAATTTAGATTAAATCATCAAATTCAGAATAACATTTTCACTAAATTAATAACTCCGTGCCATCTTAGTGCTGTCAAACTCAAATATAGTTAAGTTGTGGCACTATAGTCTATTTCAGAATAGGAAATAGTTTGACAGGAATAAAATAAATTTTTGTGATTTATAATCTAGTTTAGACAACTTTGTGACAAGAGAATCGGCACCAATATCTATATTATTGAAATGTGCTAATTAAGCCCTTTCATTTGATACGCAACATGGAATGATTTAAAAACATTTTTTTTTGTCATGACTTTATGGCACCAACATGGCGCCATTTTAAATTTAATGTGACGTCAAATAAATCTTCTTATAACCAGCGGTCGATCAAGACGCTTCCAACGATACCTTATTTGTCAAATTGTGATGACTCGTTTGGAAGATATGACGGAACAGATGAACATACATACGTACCGGTCAAAATCATAAACCTCCTTTTTGCTTCGCCGTAGTCGGGTAACAAGATACTCCTCGACATCGAGAAGTTTCTAGCGCGAAAAAGTGAAAAGAGTATAAGGCGTGTGTTGTAATGTAAATATTTGTTACCTACAATATTACAGAATAAATATAAAGTAAACATTTCAAACATTAAAAACAAAGTTCTTACCGATAAGCTTCTCTTGCGCATTTCAAATTATCGGCCAACCTTTTTTTTTTTATTTTGACGGCACTATATGTTTTATTTCTATTTTTGCCCATTATTATGAACTTTGTCTGAAAATAATTAATTGAATTTAAGTTGGAGATTACATTAAATAAACAATAAAATAAAAAAAACAACTATAGTTACGTATGTTCATTTTCACTCACATTAGAGTACTCACATCAGAAGAAAATACATACTTACATATTTAAAATGCAATCATATAATAATTAATTTAAAATAAAAAAACTCACGTATCAAAATGTGTTGGTTGCACTATATTTTTAGCGATTTGGCGAGATTACGCGGCGCACACAGGCGCACGACGTGATGTCAGCAAGCGATACGTCCTCCCTCTGAAAGCGCTCGGCGCGGACTAAAGCTAAAGTCCGCGCGTCCCGAGATTTATATTGATATTTAGCATTGCATACAACAATTATTTAAAAATATTATTTTACTTTAAAAACGTCAAATTTTTTTTTTCAATCAAGTTTACATACTGACCCTTGTTATTAAATACTTTTGTTTAAATTTGGAATCTATGTTCATAGATAAAAAATATAATTTCGGACGAAAAATTCTCAATATCGATCTGTTTTACGGAACTATTTTTGGTGTATTACTGAATTAAACATACAAAATTGGCTTATGCATTCCCAAGTTCAAGAGACAGTTGTACAATGGACATTTTTATAAATGATTAAATTACTATATCTTCGATAAAACAAAGCATCAAAAGTCGCCCAAAAGTTAAATTTTATGAAACATTCTTTGCAAAGACAAGGTTTTTACTGACTTGTGTAGACAAATTGAAATATCTATTACCAACATTCCCAAGAGAAATAATCAAACATTCCCGGGCATATTTTTTTTAAAATTTTGAGTTTATAACTAAACCATAATCACACGTCAAAACTCGAGTAAAACGCTCAAATTCAAGAATAATTGTGAAAGCGTTCTTAAAAGAAAAGCGGACAAAAGGTAATAAATACCTCAGGCCAGCGGTCATGATGACCTTCAATTAATATGACGAGCTGGGCCTTCAAGTCTCTGTTCTTTCTCTCCACTGGATTAGCCTCTGGGTGGTACAAGGGTATAAGATTTTGCTTTACCCCCAAAACGAACATGGCCTTCTGCATAACGTCAGCCACAAACTGCACTCCGTTATCAGAGATCATTCTCCTAGGTACACCATATCGCATAAATACCTTGTTTACAAGAGTCTTAGCGCAGATCTCAGACGTAGCTTCAGTGCGGGCAAAAAGCTCAACCCACTTACTAGCCGTGTCCTCTATGATTAAAATCCACCTTTCACATCGAGATCTCTTAGGTAAAGTTCCAAAAAGATCCACTGCAATGACTTCAAACCTTTGAGCTGACACTGGAGTCTGTAGCAGACCAGCAGGTTTGACATTCGAGGACTTGTAGCATTGGCACTCTTTACAAGTCTTTAAGTACTCCGTAACAAACCGTCTCATACCTGGGCAGTAATATCTCTGAGAGATACTATGTAATGTTCGCTCAATACCTCCATGAGCAGCAGTAGGTGCGTCATGGCATTCGAACATTACTTTACTTCTCAAACTCACTGGTATAACAAGTTGCGGCTCCTCAGAGTCAACTTCCGCAACATAACGGTAGACTACGCCTCGACTTAAGTAATAGCCTCTCTCGGTCCACCGGTTACTAGCTACCTCATCGTTACCCTCCAAGTCCTGGATGATTTTAGCGACTTCGGGGTCCGTTAACTGTGACTCACGCGTGGTAGAGGCTTCCCAGTGTGGAACGTCCACAACCATAGGAGAGAGCTCACAAACAGGTGCAAGCATCATTGACCGGGCGACTGAGAGTATCGGCTATGACATTACACTTAACTGGAGTGTAATCGAATTGCAAATCAAATGCTTGTAATTTCAAAGCCCAGCGAACGAGCCTGCCACTTGGTGACTTAATAGAAAATAACCACTTCAAGGGTTGATGGTCACTCCTTACGCATACCTGATGTCCATCTATACAGGAAAAGTTTGTAACCAGTGCGCAAATTTTTTTTGGTGGTTCTATGTCAGTAATAGAACACATTTCAATTATTTATTCAATACTTTTTTTTATCCTACTTTAAATCAGCAAAATATGGACACAAACTATTCGTAATAATATCAATGGGCGCGCGCGGCGGCCGGCGCACAGGCGGCGGTGTTGCACGGGGGTGCAACCCCCTCCCGGGCGGCAGGGCGGCGCCGGGCGCTGTGGCCGACAGTTCGCTCATCGCACGCGCTGTTGTGTGACGTCGCGTCTAATCGCTTTCCCGCGCAAGCGCCGCGCCGCACGTGTGTCGTGCTTGTACCTACCGGTCACGATGTCGGACTTCAGTAACCGCGAGTTTTACGAGATGGTGCGAGTGTATGTACTGAGTGGTGAAAGTTTGCGAGCAGCTCGCAGAATGTATGCGACGGAGAGCATACCTCGAATGCGAGCCCATGGAATCCTTAACCCCGCGGTCCCTAATGAAATATTGTAACCCACGTAAATACCTACGCCGGCGAATCGAGCGAGCGCACAGCTGATAGGTAGGTACTTTCGCGCGTTCCGCTTCGCCGCGCGCCGCCGGATATCCATACAACCACTTTTAAAGTAAACATCTTTTGTTAACTATTTTTATTTTTTTTTGTTCTAAGACGTATCAAAATTAAAAGTATATGTTTAATAAAATTTGTTTAAGGTTAATTTGTCAAAATTTGCGCAGTGGATAAAAACTTTTCCTGTATAACCACGGAACCGCTTGACAGCCCATACCACGGCCAGAGCCTCTCGTTCCGTAGTATAGTAGTTGCGTTCAGCCGGTATCAGAAGGCGGCTGGCATACTCGATTGGAAGTTCATCGTGCGGTGACTCCCCCTGGAGTAAAACCGCACCCAATGCATAAGCGCTGGCATCTGTTCGCAAAATAAAAGGTTTAGTGTAATCAGCTTGTGTTAGAATGCGTGGAGTGGTGAGCAGCCTTTTCAGCTCAACAAACGCCTCTGTCTGCTCTTGTCTCCAAGTCCAAGGCCAATTGTTTTTCGTAAAGTGGCTGAGTGGTTCTGCTACGAGTATTTTAGCGAAGTCAGGAATGAACTTCCGGAACCATGAACATGTTTGAATGAAAAAACGAGGTTGCTGGAGGCTCTTGGGCTCCTTCATCTCTAAAACACTACGTACCTTATCCTGATCTGGTGATATACCCTGCGGGGTAATCACGTGCCCAAGATATTTGACCTGCTCCCTGGCGAAGACACATTTGTCCCTGTTCGCGCGAAGCTTGAAAACACGTAGGCGGTCGAATACGGCACGTAGATCAGTGACATGTTTCTCGAAGTAGTCTGAAATTATCAAAATATCGTCATGATACGTCAGAATAGTCACGTCCTTGAGTGAGGCACCAGATCTGAATCGGTCAATTAAGCGCTGAAACGTTGCTGGGGCATTCTTTAGCCCAAACGGCATCCGTTTAAACCGATAGGTACCAAAAGGCGATACGAACGCACTTTTGTCACAATCATTGAACTGTACCTGCCAGTAACCACTACGAAGGTCTAAAATACTCATCACGCAGTTTCTTTTAGTCGACTGCACAAGCTCGTAGATACGTGGCATGGGGTAGGCATCAGATTTTGTGATGGCATTCAGTTTCTGGTGGTCTACACAAAAGCGAAACTTACCGTTACTCTTCGGTACCAAAACACATGATGCTGCCCAGGCGGACTCACACTCCTCGACTATACCCTCGGCTAGCATCTGATCGAGCTCGGCGCGCATAATTTATTTCTTGGCTGGCGTAAGACGGTAGGAGGGCATGGCAATAAGGGAGTGTTTACCTGCATCTATAAAATTTTCAGCGTAGGGGATTCGTTCGCCGACTAAGTCAAAAACATCAGAAAACTCACTCTCTAATTATGTTGGTCACTTGCATCTTCTGCGACTCTGACAGCAACGTAGCTCATAGTCACGCAGAAGGAGCATAGCTGCGCAATCTATCGCACAGCGCGAAGGTTCACACGAAAGAGGGTGAATGAGTTGAGGCCGGTCGGCTGTATACCAATTCATAGTCTCCGTCAGGATGAACGGTCACTAGGCGTATTTAACGTTGAATTTATGCCCAAGAATTGCTTCCCTATTGCTTCTATTTGCTTCCTATTCTCAAACAATTGCTTCCATCGTATTCAATAAGAAAAAAAACATTTTAAAGGGTGACCGTTCATTCTGACGTCAGGACGGCCGGTCACCGACTCGTAGTGTCCCTGATAAATAGAATTATTGAAATTCACGGTGTTATCAACGGTAGATATTTTAAGACTAAATATTCCACTGATAGACCAGCTTTTCCGCTTCAATTCATATGGTAAAAGTCAAGAACCAGCTTGGCTTTAGTAATAAAATCAATGCCTAACAAAGTTTCGTTATTAGTTGCGTGCGGAAAAATAACTAACTCGATCGATATACGTAAGCCCCCAAGTGTAATGGTTAACAACACCTTGGCATCTCTAATAATACCATCCGCGAGTTTAATACTCATAGAGCTAGAGGTGAATGGTTGATTACGCTGTTGGAGCAACGCGTAGAGTGCGGACCCGGTGATAGTTCCCTTAGCCGCGGTATCAATTAATCCCCTTCCTTGAATTCCTAAAATCTCAAAATATAAAATAGGTCGTCGTATAATATTAGACGGAGAAGTTATCAAGGAATCGACCGCGCTAAAGTTTGAATTGCATTTTGGACAATTAGAACGTGTCATCCCGCTCTCACCACATACGAAACAGGACATAATTTTATTAGAATTAACATTATTACTACTATTTTTTAATTTAATTTACGACACTGATCGCGATTATGTCCGTAATGTTTACAATAGACACAAAAACGTTTTTCTTTCTCGGCAACTGGAGTCTTGTTGACGTTGACGTTTGGCGTGACTTGACGCAGGGTAGGCTCCGTAGAACACGATGCTCGGCGAGTTGACGTCTGCGCCGTAGCTTGCGTGGCCTGTTGAAGCGACTTCACACGTGCGCGTGCAGCAGCGGCGCCGGTGGTGCCCTTTGAAGTGCCGACGTTTGGAGTTTCCTTTAACGAATCCTCGATACTACGAGTGTGCACGATGCCCTAACCTCGACACGCTCGTGGGCGCAAGTAGCAGCGCTACGCCATAGTGATTCATGTGAAAAAGTTAAATAACTCTTAACATTTCAAACAATAGTGTAGTGATAAACTCAGTGCAAGAAAAAGGACCCCGCCCGCGTACCATAGCGCAAGTCGCGGAGGGGCCAAAGTGGAATCTTAGTGGAATTTATAGAATTTGTGAGTATTTTTTCTAAACCAGTAAGTTTCTAAGTCAAGTCAAGTTAGTTTCTAAGTAGTAAAGATCTTATTAGATTCGTATTAGTTTGTTGATATAACTTTAAAAGAAAGTAAAACATTTGTTGAGAAAAAAGACTTATAAAAGTCTGTGTAAATACGTAACTTGAAAATATACTTTTTTATCTCAAGACATATTAGCATTCTGTTAATTGTTATGCTTAATTAGATATGTTGAAATTATTGAAATCGGCCCAGTCGTTGTGAAGTTATAAGCGGATGAAAATGTGTAAATTATAACTGCAATTATCTCGCTATTAGAATAATCTAATTAGATTCTGGTTTGTGTAAACGGATGTTTGTGATATTCTAATAAGAATGAAGCCCCTTTTTTGGTATAAGATTATGTGTAAGAATGATAAAAGTCATCAAAAAATTTTGTATTGTTCTAAATTGTTAATTAATAAAATTATATTAATTAGAATAAGTAGAAAACCTGTAAAATATAATAAAGCTTTAGCTAGCAGTAATAAATGATAGTTTAAGTACTGAAACATGTAAAGGACATTGACCATCCATATATGGGAGTTGGACCAAGTGCTGCCCAGAATGGACACATAGTGCATTATGTTCCTTGGACATATACTAGTCTGTAAACCAAAGCTCAACAAAATCTATCCCCGGAGTTTTGAGAAAAACTCTTTTCTATTGAGTATTTCTTGTTGATGAACACCAACCAACCGATGGCGCATTTTTAATAAATAATGACTGTAATTATGTTAAACAACACATTACTATTTTATTTGTGTGCATATCATTTTCATATTAAATATTTTTTACTGACCATCCATATTCGGCAGTTGGGCCAAGTGCTGCCCAGAATGGACACATAGTGCATTATGTTCCTTGGACATATACCAGTCTGTAAACCTAAGCTCAATAAAATCTATCCCCGGAGTTTTGAGAAAAACTCTTTTCTATTGAGTATTTCTTGTTGATGAACACCAACCAACCGATGGCGCATTTTTAATAAATAATGACTGTAATTATGTTAAACAACACATTACTATTTCATTTGTGTGCATATCATTTTCATATTAAATATTTTTTACTGACCATCCATATTCGGCAGTTGGGCCAAGTGCTGCCCAGAATGGACACATAGTGCATTATGTTCCTTGGACATATACCAGTCTGTAAACCTAAGCTCAATAAAATCTATCCCCGGAGTTTTGAGAAAAACTCTTTTCTATTGAGTATTTCTTGTTGATGAACACCAACCAACCGATGGCGCATTTTTAATAAATAATGACTGTAATTATGTTAAACAACACATTACTATTTCATTTGTGTGCATATCATTTTCATATTAAATATTTTTTACTGACCATCCATATTCGGCAGTTGGGCCAAGTGCTGCCCAGAATGGACACATAGTGCATTATGTTCCTTGGACATATACCAGTCTGTAAACCTAAGCTCAATAAAATCTATCCCCGGAGTTTTGTGAAAAACTCTTTTCTATTGAGTATTTCTTGTTGATGAACACCAACCAACCGATGGCGCATTTTTAATAAATAATGACTGTAATTATGTTAAACAACACATTACTATTTTATTTGTGTGCATATCATTTTCATATTAAATATTTTTTACTGACCATCCATATTCGGCAGTTGGGCCAAGTGCTGCCCAGAATGGACACATAGTGCATTATGTTCCTTGGACATATACCAGTCTGTAAACCTAAGCTCAATAAAATCTATCCCCGGAGTTTTGAGAAAAACTCTTTTCTATTGAGTATTTCTTGTTGATGAACACCAACCAACCGATGGCGCATTTTTAATAAATAATGACTGTAATTATGTTAAACAACACATTACTATTTCATTTGTGTGCATATCATTTTCATATTAAATATTTTTTACTGACCATCCATATTCGGCAGTTGGGCCAAGTGCTGCCCAGAATGGACACATAGTGCATTATGTTCCTTGGACATATACCAGTCTGTAAACCTAAGCTCAATAAAATCTATCCCCGGAGTTTTGAGAAAAACTCTTTTCTATTGAGTATTTCTTGTTGATGAACACCAACCAACCGATGGCGCATTTTTAATAAATAATGACTGTAATTATGTTAAACAACACATTACTATTTCATTTGTGTGCATATCATTTTCATATTAAATATTTTTTACTGACCATCCATATTCGGCAGTTGGGCCAAGTGCTGCCCAGAATGGACACATAGTGCATTATGTTCCTTGGACATATACCAGTCTGTAAACCTAAGCTCAATAAAATCTATCCCCGGAGTTTTGAGAAAAACTCTTTTCTATTGAGTATTTCTTGTTGATGAACACCAACCAACCGATGGCGCATTTTTAATAAATAATGACTGTAATTATGTTAAACAACACATTACTATTTTATTTGTGTGCATATCATTTTCATATTAAATATTTTTTACTGACCATCCATATTCGGCAGTTGGGCCAAGTGCTGCCCAGAATGGACACATAGTGCATTATGTTCCTTGGACATATACTAGTCTGTAAACCAAAGCTCAATAAAATCTATCCCAGGAGTTTTGAGAAAAACTATTGTTTGTTGAGTATTTTTTATTGATGAATAACAACAAACCGATGGCGCATTCTATTAAATAATGACTGTAGTTATGTTAAATAACACATTATTTTTTGGAACATTTAAAAATAACATTGAAAAATATAAATATCCGGTATCGGTAACAGGGTCCAAGCTACCGGTAGTCAGGGCTCCATCATCTGATCCTGGATACAACTCCGGGCTATACTAGGTACTTGTCAAGACAAAGCCAAAGAGTCCAAACACGATGGTGCTATCTTGTTTGGTTGAGGAGTTCCTATGGCCACCTTCCGGCTCCATCAACAGACCTTGGAAACTGCCTAGTGTAAAGCACTTGTCAATGTATATTCAACGTGTCCAAACACTATGGTGCTGTCTTGTTTGGTTGAGGAGTTCCTATGGGTACCTTCCGGCTCCATCACCAGACCCTGGAAACAACCTTGGACTATACTAGGTACTTGTCAAGACAAATCCAACGAATCCAAACACGATGGCTCTATCTTGTTTGGTTGAGGAGTTCCCTTTGCCACCTTCCGGCTCCATCATCAGACCCTGGACACTGTCTAGTGTAAGGCACTTATCAATATACATTCAACGAGTCCAAACACGATGGTGCTGTCTTCTTTAGTTAAGGAGTTCCTATGGATACCTTCCGGCTCCATCATCAGACCCTGGACACCACCTAGTGTAATAGGACTTTTCCATACTTATCCAATGAAACTACATATGACGTGGCTATCTGGTTTACTTGAGGTGTGCCCGTGACCACCCTCCAGCTCCATCATCAGACCCTGGACACCATGTGAGGCTATAGCACTTGTCAAGATAAAATCAACGAGTTCAAACTCAAGGACGCTCTCGTTTTTCCAATAATTAAATAAAATAATTAAATAAAACTAGGTAGGGACCTACCTGAAAAACATTAACCTCTCTCAGGCATTATCTTATTAACCCAGGGACCGTTTTTAATTTTTTTAATTGTTTTATGTATGAATTGATGCAAGGAACCATTTGGAAGCACTCCCATGTCTGGGCAGCATTTGGTCCAATTCGGTCAATATCCTTTATTGTGGTTTCAAATAAATGAGAATAGCGGGGGTGAGGAAAGGGAAGCGACGGTAGAGGGGAAAAAGTTGGGTATAAAAGGCGGGCCATTTTGCTCAACGACACACTCCGATCCCAGCGCTCCACGAGTAAACTACTACAAGAAAAAACTCTGCCAAAGCTCCGGAAGAAATTCCTCGCCGCCGTTTGCCTCCAGAAAAAAATCCTGCTTGTGTTTTAATTGTCTGGCCCAAGCTATCCCCAACACCGAGTTTTACAAAGAAGGGTATTGAATTCAGAGAATTCCTCTCTTCGTAACCTTTTACGAATTTTTTGTTTGAGAAGGCCGTAAATCATGTCTAACAGGACCTTTTCACTGATGTCGCCGTTTGGGAGCCGCGCTAGTTGAGCGCACGCTGCGGCGAAGAATAGCTCCGTACGCTCTTGAGCTTCCTGGGGTCTGGAGAAGAGCTCGATGTAAACACGATGTGGTGGGCGGCTGTCACCGAAGGCACAACGTAAATATTACAAAGCCTCATCCCAAGAATTGACAGTGGCCTTTACACCTTGCCACCACGTAGCTGCGTCATGTGTAAGCAGCATTGACAGACCACGTAAACAATTGACTTCGCTTACATTGGCGCAGTCCTTGTATGCCTCTACAGCATCTATAAATCCGTCAAGAGAGTCGGTCGTCGTGCCGCTATAACTAGCCTTGCAAGAGGCGAAGTTACCTGATACAAGTTGAACAATGAACGACGACGGCCGCGTGGGTGTGGCCGGCGCGATGGGGTTAGCCACCGCGGGCGAACAAGTTGGCGACCGGGCTTCGAGGACTAAACTGAGGAGCCGTTCGAAGTTATTGGCTTGCACCTGCTGAAGACACAGCATCATGGCGGATAGTTCACTCGCCGTGATGGGTGCCGGCAGTTTAACATGTACACATCAGATATAATATGTAAACACAGGGTTTTGGGTCGAAGATATAGTTCTTTTTAATTCTCACAGCTGCGGAGCACTTGACGGATGATAAGCATCATGTGTCATGCGCGCTGAAGCGTGCATGAGCATGCGTGTTGAAGCTTTTAGAATCATCTAGAGCTGGATTGTGGCGGGAGCGGTTTGAAATACCTGCCTGTTACAAGTTTTATTTAGTACTTTTTGGTTCATTAAAAGCTTCTTTTTGTAAAGATTTTTACTTATATTTTATTTTTATTGCACGACTAATTAAAACTAATTCCTAAGAACTCATGTACAAAAGATGATAAGAATCCGTTTAACCGTTTCAGAGATCCAGCAAAATCACAAACGTTACCTACTCCAGCAGGATCTCCAATAACTTCGCAGCCTAAGAAAGAACAAATATAAAATAAGGTGCAAAATTTACCTCGTCTAGACAATTGAATAGCTAATGCGGTAACATTAACCCAGCAGGAATTGATTTTGGGAAATAATATTTAAAAAAAAATTGGAACAAATTTAAAAATGTGCGCAACAATTACAGAAAGTAGGTAACTAATTATCTATCTATAAGATTTACTCGTAAATGTCTATTTTCGACAACATTTTGCTAGGGTAATGCACACGACAATGAAAGCATATTGACGTCTTTCGATGAATGTGGATGAATGACGTGTGTTGTGTTGCCATTTCAGTGCCAAATAGTTCCACAATTTTAGAAGAATTTTTGCAAAAAGTGTGGTTACAAAACGGAACGGATTTTCTGAGGCCAGTTGGGAAGGACATGTAAATTCTATGGTCTTCAATATTTAAAAATCTTCTTAAGTTTTATATTAATTAGTAAAACAACAAAACGACAATTCATATCAATAATTAAAAATGTTTCTTTCAATTAAATTAAAGTGAATAAAAAAAAACAAATACAACCCGGCAATGCTGCCAGCTTTTTGGGCACTTTTCTATTGACAGCGATGCGGTCGAATTTTTTGATGTATTATGATCCCGTCCTTTTCTTTAAACTTGTACATAATTATTATTATTTTAATGTTAGATTTATGATGAAATAAACAGAAAAAGTGGGAATAAAATTTTGAATATGAAAATAATCTTAAATTAATATTATTCTGCTAGAAATCATTGATCCCAACAAAATAAATGAGCAAACTCGAGGGACAAGGCCAAAACCGGGGGTACAATTTTTTTTAAATTCCTCTACTAGTTACACCTGAATCTTGTTTTGTACTCTCTCCTACATGAATCTTTATTTATTTTAGATTCGTGTGGAGCCCAAATGACTGCGTTATATTCTAATTCACTAAACTTCTAACTAAAGCCATAGATGATGACTTGAGAGAAAATTGGATTGAGTGTTAAAATTCAAACCTTTTTAGGGTTCCGTAGTCAACAAGGAACCCTTATAGTTTCGCCACGTCCGTCTATCTGTCTGTCTGTCCTCGGCTTAGCTCAGATACTCTTAGTACTAGAAAGCTGTAATTAGGTATGGGTATACATATAAATTATGCCGACAAAGTGGTAAAATAAAATCGTAAAAAATATTTTAGTTTAGGGTACCTCCCCTACATGTAAAATGTGGATGTTTTTTTTTCTCGTCAATCCCATGGTATGGGGTATCATTGGAAAGGTCGTTTAAAAATAATATAAGTTTGTTTTTTGTATTTGGAGATCCGTTTGCTAAATATTAAGCTAAAGTGCTAATTTTTGTTAGAGTCAAATGTCCCCCCCCCCGCCAGCTATATGGTTGGTTTTTAATATGTGAAAAAATTCACAGCATTAATATATATAACGAAATTAAAAGGAAAACTATCACCGCTACGAAGGCTCTAACAAGTTACCGAGTAATAATCGACTAACTTAAAGTTAAATTTGTTGGATAACTTCATCCCAACTACGGTACCCTTCATTGTGCGTGGTTCGACATTCACTTGGCCAGTTTTTTATATTTTACCCATAAACCTACCTGGGCTCTAAGAGTCAAGTGCTGTCAAACATTCAGCATATGGCAAGGAGTGCGGCATGGAGTCGCAATAATACTACCAACAATGTTTCAACGATTTCATCTTTATTTTGTATTACTTACATTATTTTATTTACAAGTGAGGCAGTAACAGTGTTAACGAACCAAACTTTTACAACTCGGAACCACTGTTCGACGACATTCTTTCAGTAAAATTAACAAAGTATTGATCGCCGCGAGCGGTGCGGGACAACAGCACACTTCACATGCCATGCACTATCCGTGGAGGAGCTGAGGTCCGGACTGAGGTGGAAGCCACTGGACACGCCAACTTATTTACACGTTAGTTTACACGGTGCCTGCTCAGGCGCTTGAACTAGCGCTAGTTACACGCAGCGTATAGGTACTGACCGTACAGCACTACAGCACGTCTGGAGCAATACTTGAAGTATGTTTCCCTTATTGCTACATTATTAAGGGAATGTTAAGATGACTTTTACGAAATTTTGGCGATTTCGCTGATTTACGTGATTTTACAGTTAAAAAACTGTATGTATATGCCGTAGCTATCTGGTTAAATTAGCTAGCTAATTGGATGCCTAGGCCGATAGTTAATTGAACTAGCATCATTCAACGTTTAACAACTTGCCGTATTGAAAGTCAGCCCTTTTAAGAGGACTGACCAAGACTCAGCCAAGTGATTAAAATTGTGAAAAAAAATCTGCGAGCAACTTGGAAATAACGCTCGCTAAGTAATTTTTTATTTGTATTATTTTATTTCGACTAACCGACCTCAAACCGGCGACTTATTTGTGAATGTGCTGTAAGAAGTTTAAAATATCACTTAATTACGAATCATTTTGACGTCTGTACGGTATGATTAACTACAATGTATTGCTGTGAAAGTCGTCAACATAATTATTAGGTGAATCGCTTTTTACTACTTTCTTTAAAAATGTTCAGTATTTTTTTTTAATTCATTTAGTTTTAGAAAATATGGCAAAAAATTGCATTTGATTTCGGTTACTTAGAACTCTCTTTCATGAAATTAAAACTACAGAAATTCAAAAGTTCAGTTCAAAATCAACCTACTTCAAGAAAAAAAAAAACATAATTGAAATGATCTTTCATATTGTGCATTAAAACTTATAGAAACACAGTATTTTAACGCCTGTAATCACGCTTGTAAAATCACGTAAATTAGCAAAATCGGCAAAATTTCGTATACGGCCTTTTAATGAAATTTTTTTACCAAGGAAGTGCGGTTTACCGTGGTTACTATACATGCACCAGTTAGCAAAATTAAGGTTTATATATGAGGGTGGGCCGTCGTCTAGTACCAACTCACTTCAACCAAAATATATAAAATATCACTAGGATCATAGTTCGGTATCAATTCAATCAAATTCACAGGTTATGATACAATTCCTTGTAGTTTTGTACTGTTAAACAAATGACACGAGTACAATGGCCGTCCGTAAGACGTTAGCGGTTAAAACGATTTCGATGTCGCTATGAGTAGTCGAGCAAAGCTCCACGCGGCGGCGCGCGTGCGCGATATCAGACACATGTGTCGGACACACACATGCGTAGTCAGACACATGCGTCCTGCACAAACGAGTTTCAAACACATGCGTCGGCAACATGCGAGGGGTTCTACGACACACGTTTCGCCGATGAACTGTTAAACTGTTGTAAATAACGCCCTACTGCAGATCCATAATTGGTTCACTGCTAATAATTTAGTATTACGTGGAAAAAAAAACTAAGTGCATAACATTTTCTTTACCGAATGTCAAAATTAGTGATTGTGAGATAGTATTGAATCAAGAGAAACTAGAATTCGTCGATAAAACTGTTTTCCTGGGGATCACGCTCGACTCAAGGCTACAATGGGGTCCTCATTTAATATCTCTTGCAGGACGGTTAAGTTCAGCAACATAAGCTGTTAGAAAAATCCGTCAATTTTCTGATGTAGCCGTGAGGCTAGTCTATTTTAGTAACTTTCATAGTATCATGTCTTACGGTATTTAACTATGGGGACGGGCTGCAGACATCGAGTCAATTTTTATTCTGCAGAAAAGAGCGATCAGAGCCGTCTATAATCTCCACAGGTGCGATTCTTTAAGGGAGCTGTTTAAGGATATTAACATCATGACAGTATCTTCCCAATATACCTATGTAAACATCATGTAAGTAAGAAAAAACTTACATCTTTTTAGTAAAAGAGGTAATAGACATAAATATAGTACCTGAAATAGGGACCTATTAGTTCAGCAGGTTTCAGACTGGCTAGAGTAGACTCATCTTTCATGGGGTACTGTTTAAAATTTACAATAAAATTCCTCCCCACATACTTCAACTGAATGAGATGAAATTCAAATCTTGTATAAAACGCACACTATGCAGGCAGGCATATTATTATTTGGGGGATAAAATCGCAGATAAAAATGCTTGGCTTAATATAATAGACCTGCTCCACAACCACAAATATTTAATTAATAATTAACATTTGAAAATACTGTTGGAGCTGCTGAAGATTGTAAGACTATCTTTGAATTGTAAAAATTCAATCTCCTTTGTATTATATAATTTCAACATGAATGATGTAAGCAATATTTTGTAACAAGTTTTTATTTATTTAATTTTAAAAAAGTGTCCGTAGAATTTCATCCCCGTTCTTCTCCATAGGTACCTACTACGCTTTGGAATGGGCAACTAGCTTCATATTTCGGACTGACCGATTCCTTGACAATTCAAAAGTGCCTGTAAATGGTTTAATTGAAATAATTGCTTTAGAGTTTGAGATTGACAGAACGATTCACTTTCAAGTGTTTCGCTGATAGAACTTTCTCGTTTATTGTTTACACCTAAAACAAGATATGAAGACTAGATGTATCTAACGCTTGTAGAAACCCGTTTAAAATGTCAATAATAAACGAAAATCGTAATAAATGTGAAATTCATTTTTTATACCTTGGTATAAACGCGGGGATGATAAACAGTTGCGTTGAAAGATTCTATCGAAGAATCTCTCAAAAGTGAATCGTTCCATCAGCGAACCGTTCATCGGCGAAACGAATGTCTTAGACTGTTTAAGAATCATGAGACACATACGTCGGGCTTGTACGATGCGCAGTGTCTGACACATGCGTCGTTCACACAACCATAAGAACGAGGCGCCGCCACGCTCGCGCAGTAGATTAATCAATGTTACTATTTATATAATTAATTATAATCGTTTATAATAATTATGTACAACTTTACAAATGTGAAAGACGCACGAGCGGCAGTCGGCTCGCGAAGCGCCGCGCGCCGCTCCCCTCGCGCCGTCGGTCTATGTACATAGTTTTGTTTCCCATAATATAAACTTTAGTAGGTAGGTAATACGAATTATTTCGTATTTTAAATTATCTTCTCACATCGTTCATATCACAACGCGTACGACAGACCGTTCCACTAAGTAATACATTTGAAATTTTTACAATACATTTAACTTAACCACTCCGCATCGCATGCGGGTGTTGTTGGACGTGAGGGCGCGCGCGCCCGCGCAGTCACTCGCACACTCACTCACACTCACACTGTAGTCACTCGAGTCCGCACTCACGGGCTGGCTCACACTTCGCTGCGCTATTTGCCGTCGTCCTCATCGTGGCATAGCACCCTGGAAGCAAAAACCACACCATGTTAAATAAGCAGCCGTACATCAGAAATGATTCTAGTAACTATTAAGTAGGTAACTATTAAGCTCGGGTTTCCTAAAAAAGTGGAGCCGTCATACACACGATGTACCTACTTAATTGAAACCTTTATAACCAATATATTCTGCCCATCATGCCGTACACTGCTGAGCTCAGAGATGCATAGAGAGCCATGGAGCGTCTATGCTTGGCATCAGGCTAATAAATCGAGCTCCAAACGTCAGGAACCGAGGACGTACGAAGGTCTTCGATATCGGAAAGTGTATTATGGAACTTAAATGGAGTTGGGCAGGGCACCTGGCAAGGCGCGGTGATGATAGGTGGAGTAAGACTGTGACAGAGTGGCGTCCTAGGTTTGGAAAACGAAATGTCGGTGAGCCGGCAGTGAGATGGGCGGACGACCATTGTTGCCATCGCGGGCATAACTTGGTTGAGGCTGGCACAGGAGCGTGGAGATTGGCACAAGAAAAGAGAGGCATAAGCCCAGTAGTGGGTGAAGTCGGGCTGTGGATAGTGAGTATGATGAAGACTTCATTGAAATAACTCAAAACTAGAAACATTTTTTTTTTTTTTGATAATATGAAGTCGTCAAATGTCTTCTCCCGCTCTGGGTGGAGCGGAAGGGCGTGTCAGACTTTTACTGACTAAAACCAACCCGTGTTCCTTCAGTTGCCTGTTGCCAAGGTCCCGGTATCCCTTTCGGACTTTCCCGCAACAACCCTGACAGGTCCCGCAACCCTGGCAAAACTAGAAACCCTGAAATCGTAATCTAAAGTATGTAACAAACAATATGGATAACTTGATTATTTTCACATCCTGGCGGAATTATATTAAACCACATTGCACGGAAGACTTTTGATCAGTTCGACTGATGGACTTTATTCGCGGAGTCTTGCAAACATAGCTATACAATGGCGGTGTAACTCACGGGTAGACAAGCGCGAGCGCGATGAGCAGCAGTAGCCTCAGAAGCGCACGCGGGCGGCCGGCGGCCAGCGCGCCCAGCAGCGCTTGCGCGGGCGGTGCGCGCGCGGCCTGCGCCGCATTGCCGTGCTGCATCGCCGCCGGCTGCTCGCCTGTACGGTAATACGGTACTGTGCTTCAGTGAACTACTGAGCCTGGTCGCGGACTTTACAAATCGTGATTGTTATCTGCTCTCGTCACGGAAAAAGACTTTTGGGTGCAGGACGTGGTGTTTCGCCGCATCCGCGGAAAAGAGAAGCTAGTGCAAAGTGAAGTGCTACTAATATCGTGTTACAAGTATGCCATATTTGTTGACACTAGGTTTGTTTTGTCTTTATATTATCTTAGTTTGTAAGGTATAATATGTCTATTATTATTATTATAATGTTGGTGTACGTGTGGCTGACGACAGACGAGGACGTCCGCGACCGACGAAACGCTATTTTCAATAATACAATGCACTACCACTGTGTGAAATAATAACCAGACCCATCGATTACAGTGTCTCAACACAAACGTAAGGGTACTGGATACAGTGATGCAGTGGTACTGACCGCTGAGCACGTGCAGCATGACGGACGCGGAGTCCAGGTTGGAGGGCGAGCACGAGTAGTTCCCGGAGTCCTCACGCCGCGGACTGTAGATGATCAAGTTGCCCACCTGCAATAACAGCCGCGGACCATCGAGTTATTTATTTTACAACATATCTTAAACTAGCTTTCGCCAGCGGCCTTGCCCGCGTGATATCTATATAAACCTATGTTACTCAGTTCAATTAGTGAAAGAATTTTATAAATCAGTCCAGTAGTGTTTGAGTTTATTCATTGCAAACAAACATACAGTAATAAAAATATTTTCTGTATATAATATTAGTGCAGATTAGAACCGTGTATCCAAACATTTTTCTTGTTCCTCTCAATTGCAGTTCGATAATTATCCATATCTACGTCACATACATTTTGACGCTTGTGCAGGGGGAGCAGCTAAGCGCATTTTATTGCGAACAGTAATTATAGAACTCACTAGTGTTTATAACACTAGAAGGGTACAAGAAAAGAAGTATCATTGTCATTGGCTCTAGATTGCACACGAGTTCCTTTTATATCGAAGGTCTGAGGACAGATTTTTAAAAATACATGCCAAGGAGTTAAATAGGGTATGAAATTTTGTATGGGAGTTCGTCGACAAGTGTCACGTGTGGCTTGGTGGTGTTATAGTGTACGGTACCGTGGTGTCGGGGGCGACCCGCTCCATGCGGATCTCGACGAGGCTCTTGTCGTAGTTGAGCACCCGCTCGTCGTTGTGGTACCAGAAGATGTAGGCCGGCTCCTCCAGTGCCTGCGTGATGACGCACTTGAGGCTTACCGTCGTGCCGGCCTTCACGTACAGGTCCGACTCGCCCACGATCTCGATCTTTGGCACTGTCGACATGTACATCGAATATTTACAGATTCAGCTTGCTTGAGACCACAAGTTGGCAAGCGTAGTTCGGGACGAC
Organism: Lithophane leautieri; assembly: GCA_949152455.1. Lineage (NCBI taxonomy): Eukaryota > Metazoa > Arthropoda > Insecta > Lepidoptera > Noctuidae > Lithophane > Lithophane leautieri. The sequence goes on along the minus strand of OX424474.1, from coordinate 17,526,733 downwards.
ACAGATCTTTAAAAAAATCGGCTAGGTTAGATTTGGCGCAGGAGGCGGAGAAACGAGAGTTAATTGTTGTATAACTTGGAAGAGGCCAATGTCCAGACGACACAACTGCAGCCGACATCGAATGATCAGAATGACAGAATTCAGTGACAAATAGAAGGAGGCAGTTGTGTGAGTATACTCACCTACAACGTTGAGTTGAACGAAGTGGCTCATTTTCGGCTCTGTACCCACCTGGCACTCGTACACGCCGGCGTCGCGCGCCTGCACGTACTTCACCTGCACATACGCTCATTGTCATTCGTCGCTCAAAATACCAATACAGTGACGAAATAATACAAGAGAGAACTCCCTGCAAAGTATTTCTTCTGCTTTGTAACTGTGGTCATTTAATTTGTCGAACGTTTTTTTTTGTTTGTTGTTTTGTTTTTCGCCAAGATTTAAAAAGATGAAAAAATAATGCCCCAATCTTGACAAAATAATTGTGAATGGACCACAAGATAGTAATGCAAGTGAGACCTGCAGCGTCCAGGTGTCGGTGGCCTCGACTAGGAAGGCCTGGAAACGCTCGTCGGCGATGAAGGTAAAGCGGTCCACGGTGAGGATGTGTGCGTCGCGGCGCCGGATCCACGACACTGACTTGTTGCTCAGCTGCCGCACCTGCAACACGAGTCGCGAGTGTCACTACCAGGACATCGTCATATACTCATATAAAGCGATACAAAGTTATTTTGGCGCGAGTCCAAAATCGGAATTAACGTCAACATCTTGTTTTTGGAACAAAGTTCCTTGTCCATAAAAAAGTGTGTGTCAGCTCCAAAGCACGACCGGCTCCATAATACGATTGTATTTGAATATGCAATAGGCAAGGAGGGTAAATAAACGCATCTCATAGAATACTGAAAGCATGTAAGTATGTATTTTTTTATTATATTCACATTTTCAATATCAATTCGTTAAAAGTATTATACATCAATCATGTTACATAATTTTAAAAGTATGTATTACATTATAGTAGGTACATGAATACATTGTTAAACGGTCCCTAGACGACATGCGGCATGACATGCAGTTGCCGTACTGCACTAATTTTGTGCTTGGTAACATTATTCAGTCAATAAATAGAACAGTGAAGAGGCCTTCAGCGCTAGTATGGAATTGATTTATTTTATTATACAGAAAAAGATTTTAAAACAAATAATCTATCCACAGATAAGAAAGTATTGTGCGTAGAATAAATAATTAGCGAACGTAGGGTAAGTAGACAGCAATCATAGTATAAAATATGAATATGAACATAATATTTAATATTTCTGCGAAGAAAAGGAGTAATGTATGGTATGGTATAAGTAGACTATAGTAATATATTTTTTTAGTTCCCCTTTATTTACTAGTATATTTTAGATAGTTAATTGATTCAGGCGTGACTTTGCGGAAATCCATTATAAAATACAATAGACGTAGATAGTTTTAGTAACCTATTCCGCTTAGCTATTCATCAAGATTCTTAAAAAAAAACCCTGTAAGAAATCGACACGTGTTTCACCTCTCAACGAGGCATCCTCAGGATGACGATGGACCAATTACAAACCAGAGCACGACGTGTTGCCACACCGAACGCTGGACGCAGAGTGAATCAAATCGTTTTTTTTTTTTTATGTTTGGCATTTTATTAATGTCAGTAATTAATTAATGTCTCAAGATAATTATAACAGAGAACTAACCATTATATATCATATAGCTGAGAGCAACGGTTACAACAAGGTAATGGTTAATGATTTTATACAAACAAAACGCCGTAACATAGTTCGTTCTCTTTTGTATCCATTGCCTCCAGAAAAACCGCATCAATATATAGGTAGTTTGACGTACTTAGGGTCAATTAGCGAAAGGGTTTCAAAAACTTTGTATAGAAATGAAATAAGGGTAGCTTTTAAAACAGATAATTCTTTAAGACGAATTTGTAACGGAAAAGATCGTTTAGAAAACCATAAAAAATCAGGTGTTTACAAACTACATTGCGATGATTGTAATGGTATTTACATAGGTCAGACTGGTCGTAATTTCCAAACAAGATATAAGGAACATATTGCAGCTTATAGGAATAGTTGTCCAGAAAGATCCCATTTTGCTCAACACTTAATAGATTCAGGTCATTCATTAAATAATAATAACACTTTCAAATTTTACACACATGACGTGATAAAGGATTTAAAATGTCAGTATTAGAGAGTTTAGAAATCGTACAAAATAATACAGCTAACGTTACACTGTTGAACGAATTAAATACCAGTATTCCAAGGTCGCCTTTTTTGCGATTGTTCGCCCCTTATCGCACTGATAACGATCCAAGCCAAGTAGCGCCGAGCAGCAATCCTATATAAATGGGGGTGATGGGCGATTTGATTCACTTAGCGCGCAGTAGCGGTTGCGGACGGACGTGTTTGCGCAGTGTTAAGTGTTCCCGTGTGTGTGGCTCAGTAGAGCCAGTGATCGTGTTTTCGTCGCGCCCCGCGACGGACGTCATAGTCGCCTTGACTATCATCGATTTATTAGCTGTGTGCCTTTTTCAAGGCACAGCTAGTATAATTATTTCTTTAACAGTATATTGTTAAAATATACGTTCGACGGTGATTTTTGCCCCTTCCGGGTAAAAAAACCACAGTTTCGTGGTCCTCGGTGGATACCTTACGGTGCCAATAAAACCGAGGGGGTGTTGACCCAAAAGCACCTGCCAATCCCCATCAGGGTGAGGCAGAAAGTTGGACGGGTCCCAGTGTTCGGCCTTGGGGGATCTCCTAGTCGGCATTGGTGACAGTTTTCCTTTCACAGCAACACACCTGGTGTCGGTTGGGTGTGTCTACCCTTTCGCACCAGACCCAGTTAGGACCCCGTTGCACAAATAAGATAGGCAACGGGCCAAAGCAAGCTCAGGGCTCACCAATAGGTAACACACCTCCCTGTCTATACCCGACAGGGAGGGTTACACATCCCCGGGCAAATCCACCCGGGGAGATAGTTGTAGGGCAAACGTTAGGTTCCCCCACCATTCATTCCCATAATGTCTAGTGTACCCCCGACTATGGCGGACGCCGCCGACAAAACGTCACGCCTTATTCTCGAGTGTATCAAGGTCATCCTGTTAAAGGAAAACCTTGTTGACAAGTACGCCGATGAGGTCGGCCGTATAGAGAGGGCACTCGAAGCCCACCCCGTCCCTACCATCGCTGGTTTCACCGATGCCCTTTTAGTTCCCCCCGTCCCTGTTATTCCACCTTGCTCATCCGGCCTCACCGGTGAGATGGAAATTGACGAGCCCGCTTCCTCTAAGCGGGTCGCTACCCCCATGCTCGCTTCTTCAAAGCGGGCCGCTACCTCATTCCCCCTTTATTCCGACTCGGAGGATATTTCCTCGAACTCGGTGACCCATACGGATGACGATGGCTTCTTGCCCGTCACCGGAAAGGACAACAAGAGGAAGAGGAAGAAGAAGCAGAGCACCGCCCAGGCCACCAAGGTGGACGCGGTCGAGGAGCCTGCTTCTGGCTCCCGCCCCCCCTCCCCCCCCTCCCCCCCCCCTCCGCGGTTCTCACACCAGCCGTTCTCCCCCGACCCCCGTTCCATCCACCACTCAGGTGGATGCCCCCATGTCCCCTACCCCCCCCCCCTGGCACCCAGAGGAGGAAGATTCCCCCCCCCCACCTGTCTTCATCCAAGACAAGGGGAAATGGACCGATATTTCCAAATGGTGTAGCGATCAAAAGATCGCATACACAAACGCCCGAAATACCCAACAGGGTATCAAAGTGACCATCCCGACGTCAAACGCGATAGTCGTTTGACGTCGGATCTCACTAGATTCCTCCGCTCTAGAGGTGTGGCATTCCACACCTTCTCCCTGCCTGAGGAGAAACAGACCCGCGTGGTGATAAAACGCATCCCACGCGAACTCGCCACATCTGTGATTAAAGATGATCTCATTTCGCAGGCCATCCCTTGATGAGGTTCACCGCATGCATCGCGCTCGCAACGGCGAGGCGTTCGACATGGTCCTCGTGGTCTGCCCCCCCTCAGAGGCCCGCCTACAACCGATATTCAATGTCAAAGCCATTTGCAACCTGATGGGCTTTGACATTGAAAAACCTCATAAGAATGCCACAGTCGGTCAATGTCACCGTTGCCAACTGTATGGGCATTCTCAGAAGCATTGCTATGCTACCCCCAGATGCGTCAAGTGCTTGGGTGAGCACGGCACTGCCGAATGTTCCCGTCCCAAGGACCGCTCGCTCTGCACCGAGCCGCCTAGCTGTGTGCTATGCAGACAGTCAGGGCACCCAGCCAACTACCGTAGCTGCCCCAAGGCCCCCAAAGCCCCCTCCTCCAAACTGGCGAAGCGCACAGACGCCCGCCAGTCGAGGGAAGCTCCCTTCGCCTACAAGGCCCCCTCCGCCCATATCCCAGAGAGGCTCAGCCCCCAAAGGCCTAGCCCCTGGAACCAACTCCATCACCAGCAGGCTTTCCCTGCCTTAGGGTACCCCAAGCCCCAGGTCCCCCCCCCCCCCTCACGCGTCCCCCCCCCCTTATGGATCCCCGTCTTCGTGCTCCTGCGCCCCTTGTTCGTCAGATTCCTGCTCTGATAGCAGCGCGCCCTCACCCCCCTCCCCCGGCGGCCCCTTTCGATCCATTCAATGTGATCACCTCTACCTACATGACCTTCCTCACCCCACGCGCTAGGCAAATGGCCAACGAAATCGTTGCTGCCCGAACTGCCAATGACGTAGGTAGGATACATCAAATTTTCAATGCGTACCCAGAGATCACGCAAGCCATGTCCTCCCTAGCCAACCACCCTACCCCCCATAATGTCTAACACCACCGTAGCTAGGTTCAAACCCCGATCCCTTAACTTAGGATTTTTCAATGCCAACGGTATTCAACACCAAAGAGATGAGATCGCGGAATTCCTCCGCGACCATCAGATAGATATCCTCTTAGTACAGAAAACATTCCTCAAACCCCATAAACGGAACCCTTCTATCGCAAACTATCGTATAGTTTGCAACGATGGAACCCGTTGTCACAAGGGCGGCACCCTTATATATTACAAAAAGGAGCTCTATTGCATCCCAATAGATCCTCCCTCTCTCTCTCGGATAGAAGTCTCAGTATGCAGACTAGGCATGTCCGGCCATCAGCCGATCACTATAGTCTCGGCTTACCTCCCTCCCTATTCCCCCGCCACGGAGAATCCCCAGGAATTCTCCAATGACTTCACCGCCCTACTCAGCTTGAGTGACTCCGTTATCATAGCGGGTGAACTCAACGCTAAACACCCGGCCTGGAATTGTTCCACTACCTCCGTTAGAGGGCGACACCTGTTCGACCTCTCAAACTCCCATAACTTCGATATCATCGCTCCGATGACTCCCACTCATTTCCCCCACGAACCCAGTCACTCCCCCGATATCCTAGACATGGCGATCCTTAAGAACGTCAACCTTAGGTTAAACTCCATCGAAACGGTGCACGAGCTCACCTCTGACCACCGCCCAGTAGTCATGAAACTGGCCCCCTGCATAGGTCTCCCCGACCCCACCCAACCCCCCGCCACCAAGAAGGTAACGGACTGGAAGAAAGTAGGCGAATTGCTGAAATCCAACACGTCCCCCCAATTGGACTCTATTCCCGAACAGTTCGATTCTGTCGCTGACACGACGGCCGCGATCGACTCGCTCACGGATCACGTACAATCGGTTTTGAACGATTGTTCAAGGCAAGTTCCAGTGGTGGACGACCACCGCTTCAAATTGCCGGCCGATGTGCGTGATCTGATGACCGAGAAGAACGCGGCCACCCGTGCCTACAGCAATTTCCCATGCTCCGCTAACAAATCTCACATGCGCTACTTACAGCGTAAAGTAAGGACGCACATTGCTGAATTGCGTGAAGCGGGCTGGGACAAGATGCTGAGCGATCTCGAGCCCACTCACCAAGCTTTCTGGCAACTCCAGAGAAGTCTCCAGTCCCAACAGGGCGCTTCCATGCCCCACCTAGTCCGTCCCGATAAGACCATAGCCTTCGACGACTCCGACAAGGCGGAATGCCTAGCCGATAGTCTCGAGGCTCAATGCTCGCCTAGCTCACTGCCTGTAGACCAAGCTCATCTCGATGAGATAGACGCTGAAGTCGAACGCAGAGCATCCCTCCCCCCTGTCGAAGACCCCGATGATCCACTGCCCCCCATCACTCTTGATGAGGTGCACGAGATCATCAAAGGTCTTAAAACGCGTAAAGCCCCCGGCTCAGATGGACTCACTAATAGAGTGATCCAACTTTTCCCCGCTCACTTAAAATGCTCTTGACCATCATCTTCAGTGGTGCTCTCGGCAATAATATCTTCCCCCAGGCATGGAAGGAAGCCACCGTTATAGGTATTCCCAAACCCGGCAAGTCCAAATTGGACCCCTCTAGCTACCGTCACATCAGTCTGCTCAGGGTTCTCGGTAAAATCTATGAGAGGCTTATTTATAAGCGTCTCAGAGACTACGCCGAGACCAAGGGTCTCATCCCGAACGAGCAATTTGGGTTCCGCACCCAACACGGCAGCATCCACCAAGCCCACCGCATAGTCGTTTATGCGAGGCCTAATGGTGGGTGCGGTGTTCTTCGATATAGCGAAGGCTTTTGACAAAGGTGCCAGACTTTGTCAAAAGCCTTCGTTGGCTTATTATTCAATGGCTTATTATACAAGCTATACCAACTCGGTGTGCCCGATCGTCTCGTGCTCATCTTACGAGACTTTTTGTCAAACCGCACCTTTCGCTACCGCATAGAGGGTGCCTTATCCTCACCCCGTCCCATTCGCGCAGGTGTCCCCTAGGGGTCTGTCATATCCCCGCTCATCTTCACGCTGTTCACTAGCGATATTCCCAAAAGTAGAAAGGCACAGTTGGCTCTGTTCGCAGACGATACGGCCATCTACTTTAAAGCCCGTAGTCCCGTTACGATTCGCGACACTCTCCAAACCTCTGTCGACAAGCTCGGCGAATGGTTCAGGAAGTGGCGAATCGAGGTCAATCCCGATAAGAGTCAGGCGGTTCTCTTTTCTAAACTGTGTATGAAACCCATTCTCCCCGAGCCCATCACCATGTTCGGCAAGCCGATCCCTTGGGAGAAGCGAGCCAAATATCTCGGCGTAGTCCTTGATGACCACCTCACTTTTCAAGAGCACATAAAGCAGGTTCGCTCGTGAGCCGCTTTTGCTCTAGGTAGGCTTCACTCCGTCCTAAATGCACGTAGCAAATTGTCACTTAGGTGCAAATTGCGTATCTACACTGCGTGTATCCGTCCCATCATGACATATGACGGTGCCGTCTTTGCCCACACTAGACCCCGCCATATTCATAGGTTGCAAACCATCCAGAACCGATTCCTCCGTAGAGCTACTGATTCCCCCTACTATGTCCGTAACGAGATCCTCCATCTCGACCTTAAAATCCCCACGATAGCTCAATTCTTAAAACGCCTCTCTAAGCGTTTCTTTGACTCCGCCGCCAAACATCGCAACCCGCTGGTTGTCGGGCCGGCCAATTATACCCCCTCTCGCATTAGTCATACCCGCCGTCCGAGGCATGCTCTCACCGACCCCGACGACCCCATAACTCTCCTCCAGGAGAGCAATAGGGCCACCAGTACGGTTCTTAAAACCAGACGCCGTCCTTCATTCCGACCTCGACGTCGAGGACCTCCTCGACCGCGACCCCGATCTATCAGGATGATGACTCGTCCTACTCCTCCCCGACCCTTGTCTGTCGACGGTGAAGCGCCCGCACAGGCGGACGCTGAGCCGCCAGTAGTAGTAATAGTTAATTTAAACTCCCCGATCCAGCCTGTCCCCACTAGCTGCCCTCCCCCCAGCGACGCCCTAAGCCGAGGTCCGTACCCCACAGGGGGTGCCCTTAGCGAGCCGTCGTTTAGTTTGTAATTAGTTTTAGATTAGTTTTTAAATGCCCCTGGCTGGAGGCGCTTTGAGTTAGTATCATAGCTTAGAGCATCTTCGCAGGACAGTCCGGTTAAGTAGATAGTACCCTTTGTGGTAAAACCTACGAGATGACATTCATAAAAAAAAATTTAAAAAAAAACGATTTGATTCAATCTGCGTCCAGCGCTCGGTGTGGCAATACGTTGTGCTCTGGTTTGCAATTGGTCAATCGTTATCCTGAGGATGCCTCGTTGAGAGGTGAAACACGTGTCGATTTCTTACAGGGTTTTTTTTTAAGAATCTTGAAGAATAGCTAAGCGGAATAGGTTACTAAATATATCTACGTCTATTGTATTTTATAATGGATTGTCGCAATGTCACGCCTGAATCAATTAACTATTTACGTTTTCTTTAAAAAATTAATCCATACCCTCAAGTTATTACTAAAACGTTTGATGTACCTTTACGTCCATTTAAAAAGATGAAGAGTAAACGACTACGATTTACATATTATATTTTAAAATGATTTCTAATTTTCGTTGACGTCGTGGTGGGGCTTGCGCGCTTCGAGCTCTAGGTCTGTGCCGGTAGAAAACTCTACCGGCACAGACCTCGAGTTAGAGATAGACTTTGCCGGAACAGGTCTAGGATGAGGAGCCAGACCAAGTGAGATACAGAAACCCGCACGGCAGCATGTGGCGAGCTGTTGGGAAGTAGCGACCCAACGGACCCTATCTCTCGGAAGAAGTCTTGTTCCTCATCTCTGGCTTACCTTTATTGGCCGGCTGGAGTGAACACTGACTAGGAACAGAGCTACTATTTCATTTTTGCCTTGATTGGCCGGCTTGAGAGGAGATTCGCAAGAGCAAACGTGCTCGGCGGAAGAAAGTATTCCAGTAAGATGCTGTTAGGGATCTTGACCATACTTCCGATTATTCTGATAGCTGTGGAGTACCTCTCCACTCCTTTTAAGCACCTCAGGATAAACATATAAATAATAATAATATAATAATCAGGATGGAATTTAGTGTGGACAAATGTGCGGCCATGCATGTAAAGCGAGGGGAGGTTGTGGAATCCATGGGAACCCAACTCTCGGATTCCATATACCTTAGAGCCGACATGAAGCAATCGTTGAAAGAGCGCTTCTTTGGCCGCCTGAAGAAAGTATTTAATAGTCTTCTATGAGGCGGAAACAAGGTGCGCCTTCAAAAGTTGGGTCATGCCGGTTTTGATGTACTCTTTCGGCATACTCAAATGAACTCAGATTGAACTTGACGCCCTGGATAGGAGGGTCTGTACGCTGCTGACTGCTTGTCCACCGCGACCACATCTCGATGCATCCCCGCGTCGGCTTGTAGGAAATATTCCCTATTTACATTTTTTTATATTTCTTAAGATTTATTTTCTTTCATAAGTTATTATATATTTTAACTTTTTATTTATTTTACTTCGATGGTCCTAGTTTATCATTTATAACTTCCAGTTACAGCTTTAAATAGCTATATGTAAGCGGGCACGCCCTTTGCGCCTGGGAGCTTTTATTTAGTTAATTTATGTTTACATTTACTTATTTATTTTATTTCTGCTTGAGTACATATAGTTCTCGTTTCGTGTCGATTTATATTTTATGTTGTGTAATGTAAATGATTTTGCATACTTTTGTATAGAATCAATTGTTTCTAACTAAACAGACAGCTGGGGAGTTTGTTACATAAAAATATAAAAAATATAGGTCCGCCGGTGTCGGGAGCAGGGTCCAAGCTACTGGTGGTTAGGGCTGCGGAGACAGGAACCTCCTCACAATGCGAGCCGTATCGAGGAGTACTGCCTTCCGAATCAGGCCCTTGATCCAACCTAACGAGAGCCTCGAGAGAGGTTGTTGGCTAGAGGGTAGCCGCGAGTTCCGAACGTTCCAACAATTTGGTTTGAAATATGTTAGGAGTGCTTTTTGTTTAGATTCGTCAGTCTAATCTTAGCTACCGAACAGTGTATGCGTCTCTTATAAAATTAAATATTAGAATAAACCCTCTTGAACCCTCTACATCTTTGGAATTATCTCCTCTCACACACCCTTACACATAAGATAACGCTCTCAAGCGTTATAGCACTACAGGTTTCCGCCAGTTCTCTTCAGCCATGGAGATCCCCTGAGCCCCTTGTCCACTGCCACCATATCACGATGCATACCCATGCACACCTCGCGATTGTGAAGGGTCTTCGCAATTAAAAAGCCTCGACCCCCGCACTTTCGCGGGATGTACAGTCACGGACTTTAATTGATGAGCCACTTGGCTCTGTTCGTATTTTAGCCGTGTAATGCAAATGGGCTTAGTCGGTTATACTCGCACATCCAGACACTAGAATGTCATGTCTTCGTATTAAAGAAGAAGAAAATTATATTTAATATCTTTACCGGTTGGCTAACCTGAGAGCCAGAACTACAAACTTGACAGTAGAGTGACTACCCAAAGTCAAACAATTGCAGGTCTAGCAACCGTAACCTAGCGACGATTGTTTTAGCGTAGCCATAGTAACGTTAGCGTAGGTACAGAAAATTTGTATTTACTCATTTCGACAAATTCGAAAATAACGTCTCTGACATCGACATTTGAACTGTCACTGTCTTGGTTAAGTTTTCAGAAATATCGAGTTAATGAGCTCTGATTCAAAGGAGGTCAGTATCAAAAAGATTGGATAAACATTGTATTTATTTATCATTGAGAACTTATTAGTCAACCTATATGGATAAGACTTTCCGATTACTAGCAATTTTTCATCTTGATTACGAGCATGCGATTTGAGTTCGTGTTTAATCGTGTAATCTCGTGAATGTATGAAACAGCAAAATTGAAAAGTTTGAAAGTGGCTCATCAATTAAAGTCCGTGACTATACAATCTTATCATCGATGATCGTAGGTGGTGCATCCGGTTTGCGGTGAGCAGTGTACGGACCCTCCTATCCAGGGCGTCGAGTTCGGTTTGAGTACGCCGAAAGAGTAAATCAAAACCGGCATGACCCAACCGTTGAAGGCGAGCACCTTGTTTCTGCCTGAACGAAGACTAATTAATACCTTCTTCAGGCGACCAAAGAAGCGCTACTTCAACGATTGATGATAAATGATAAATGATAAATGATTTTTATTTCTGTAAGTAGGTTTGTACAAACACTTTTACACGTCAATCACATTTTTAAAACTAGATGAGGTCGGCGTTTCCTATCTGACTACTCTGAGAAGAAAGGCCGAAACAAACTCAGAGGTCACAGTCTCTTTTAAAGTCCAGACATAATCTTGGTCAGATCATGTGAAGACCATGTAGATTGGTGTCTGAAATGGACTTTTGAGGAAAGAACCACACAGATTGAGTGGACCTGTCCAGTCAGTGCAAGCATTTGTCAATAATCGTGCAGCTCAACTCCAATTTTAAGGAGCTCAACGATTTGACGAACAGTACCAAAGAAAGGACATTTGGTTAGGCCGCATAAATTGCTCAAACTGCCAGACCATGATTAATTAAAACTAAGGAAAAATTAATACTAAAAAAGAAAAGAAACAAAGATCCACATAGTCTTCACATTCACAATAATTAAAATAATATAATACTTTACAAAGTAAACATTCATGTCACTGTATAAGTTAATAATAAAATAAAAAGTCACCGAAAATAAAAGAATTCAATAAGTTAAAAAATAACAAAATTGGAGAAATTGGAGCAGCTCAATCCCAAGCCTTTTTGTCCTCAATGTAATCTTTAATGGTATAATACGCTTTTTGGCACAACTTACGTTTAATAAATGTTTTAAATTTATTAAGGCTTAGATCTTGTACGTGGCTTGGAAGCTTATTGTAAAAGCGTATACATTGACATCTAAAGGAGCCACCTATTTTCTTGAGCCTTGTTGTAGGTATAACAAATTTGTGTTTGTTCCTAGTATTTATATTATGGATATCACTGTATTTTTTAAACAATTTAATATTTTTGTGGGCATATAAAAGATTTTCAAAAATATACTGAGAAGGCACAGTCATTACATTTATCTCCTTAAATTTCTCTCTGAGTGAGTATCTCGGACTTAATTTATAAATTGATCGAACAGCTCTTTTCTGCAAAACAAAGATAGTCTGAATGTCGACGGCATTTCCCCACAACAGAATACCGTACGACATTACACTATGAAAATAGCTAAAGTACACTAAACGGGCTGTCTCTATGTCAGTTAAATTACGAATTTTTCTAACAGCGTATGCTGCGGAGCTTAGTTTTTTTGACAATTTATCTATATGTGGGCCCCACTGAAGCTTAGCATCCAAAGTTAAGCCCAAGAAAACTGTGCTATCTTCGGGATTCAATTCTTCGCCCTTTATCAACACATTAGTTTTCACCTGCCTAACGTGAGGTAGCGTAAACTTAATGCATTTGGTTTTTTTTTCATTAAGAAGTAAATTGTTAACATTAAACCAGTGAACTACTTTTGAGATCGCGCTATTTACATCGTCAGTAACCAGCTGCTGACGTTTAAGTTTAAACAAAAGCGAAGTGTCATCTGCAAACAACACTATCTCATGATTATCCTTTATGAGGTAAGGCAAGTCATTAATATAAATAAGAAACAAGAAAGGACCAAGAGTTGAGCCCTGTGGGACTCCCATTGTTACTATAGATCCGGGAGATCTTTTCCCATTAACGTCAACGCTCTGAATCCTATTACTTAAGTATGAAGTAAGAAGATCCAGAGCGGTGTTCCGGATTCCGTAGTGGCGGAGTTTCCTGATTAACGTTTCATGAAGAACGCAATCGAATGCCTTAGACAAATCACAAAAGATGCCCAAGGCATCGCATTTATCTTCCCATGCATTATAAATATGTCCTAAAAGTTCAACACCGGCATCAGTAGTTGAACGACCCCTAGTGAAACCGAACTGTTTGCTATGTAACAATTTATGTCTATTAAAAAATCTTTGCAATTGCTCTAAAATTAACTTCTCAAAAATTTTACTAAAGGTAGGTAGTACTGAAATAGGTCTATAATTTGTGGGGTCTGATGTACTACCTGATTTAAATAAAGGTATTATTTTACTATTTTTCATAAGGTCAGGAAACTCCCCGCAGTGGATACAATTATTAAAAATAAGAGCTAAAGTAGGTGCTACAATGTCAATAATAGACTTGGCAACTTCTACAGAATTAGAAAGAAAGAAAGAAAGAAAGAAAGAAAAATGCGTTTATTGGCATTGTAGCAGAAAAATACACCTTAAAACTATAAAAACAGAAAACAACCATTAGAATGCCAAAAGGGCCTCAGCTCAGCATAATGTCAGATGGAAACACAAAGTGTACCACCTGACGCTGATTTTCAGCTGCAACCCACGAGTGTCATACGCTAGAATATTATTATAATAAAATAAAAACTGATCTATAAGAAATAAAATAAATAAATAAACTACCTAATAATTGTGAATGTTTAAAATGTTTATAAATAAAATATATAATATTTAAAATGGTAACATTCCGTTTAGTCGGCATCGGTCGGCATGGACAATCTGTGCGCAAAGCTGTCAAAAAATAAACTATTTGACGTTTTCAACATTTTGACAGGTTACATAAATTAGACCAGTGTTGCCAACCCGTACGATAATTATGGGGGCGTACGATAATTTGGCCAATGGTACGATGTACGATGATGAATTTCTAATGTACGATAATTTTGAGATACGCTGGAAAAAAAAGATCCAATAACAAAACGTATTTGTCAGACAAAACTAAACGCAGAAAAAAAAATGTCAATTGTTATTTGTCAAATGCAGAAAACTAAATTACCCCACAGATCTGCAGTCTTTTTTACATTTAAAGTGTGAAAGGTTTTAATTATGTCTCTACAGGTAATATGTTCAAAATGGAATTCCGAATCGCAAACATTAACATTTTCCTTAAGCAAAGACTCAGCAACAGAAGGTGATGAGTTTAGGGATTTAGTAGTTGAAACGGGAATATCTGAAAAGAAATTCTCAAAGGCCTCGGCGACTTGTGAGTCTGATTTTATTATGTTGTCATTAATAGACAGGCTGTAGTCAGTATTTCGGTTAGTAGACCTTCCCGTTTCACTATTAATAATATTCCAAGTCGTTTTAATTACATTATTACTGTTTTTAATCTTCGAACTCAAATAACGAGACTTGGCCGTACAACAAACTTTTTTAAATAATTTTTAACGTATAAATTAAATTCAGCAGTGTTTACATAAGTCCTTTCACTGTACAGCTCATAAAGCCGTGTTCTACTTTTATGAATACCAATGGTAGCCCAATCACTGAAAGATGCGTTACTATTGACCGAGATAGTCTTGGGAGTAAAGGTGGAATTAAATTGTTTACAGTATAAATTAAAAAAATCATTATATAGATGATTAGGATCAGCATGATTTGACAAAACTGTTAATTTATTAATTAGTTTTTCTTTAAAAACTTCCAAGCGACTTGCAGTTTTGGGGTTAAATGTGATATCCTTTTTAGCCACTTTGTTGTTTTGGGTTGGGATAGTAACCCTTTGCCCGCAATGATCAGAATTTAGTAAATTTATAATTTCTTTGTTGCTTGGTATAACATCTGTATAAATATTATCTAGGCAAGTTGCACTAGTAGGGGTTATTCGTGTGGGCTCCAAAAATAGGTTTATAAGATTGTAGGACTGAAACAAACTTATTATTTTACTACAAGAACCTGAATTTTCTAACAAATTAACATTAAAATCACCGCAAGTGATAATGGACTTTTTCGAGTTGCTAATCTTGTGTAACACTTCATCCATTACCTTTTCAAAACAGTCATACAATCCTGAAGGGGGTCTGTACACACTTAATACAATAAACTGCTCCAATTCTATACAGGCTATTTCAACTGTCCGCTCAACAGATAGGCTCACAATATCCTTACGGTCTTTGAATTTTAGCTGGTTACTTACTAAGATTAATGAGCCACCATGTATAGCATTAACTCTGCTGAACGAACTACCAACCTGGTGATTATCAAAATTGAACAAGAACTGGGTACTTTTAAGCCAATGTTCTGTTATACAAAGAATATCAATACTGTTAAAATTCATAAATAATTCTACTTCTAAATCTTTGTTCATAAATCCTTGAATATTTTGATGCACCAGGTTAATATTATTTACTGATTTTAAACTTTTATTTGATTTTATTTTGCAATTCTGTATACTATTGCTAGAGGTTGCCTCTGTTGTCTGAATTTCTAATTTAAATTATTAACAATGTCAATGTTTGATACCAAATCATTGGCTGAATTATTTAACATGTCACAGCATTGCTCAATAGAAGCAATTTGTTTAGCCAAATTCTTGGCTGTAATAGAAAAGTAATATGATAGCGAAACAGCTATCTGTCTTTTACAATACTTTGAAAGATAGTACTTATCCACAAAAAATCTATCTTTTGTCAAATAATATTGCTTCATGTCAGCACCGTTGATGCCTAACGCTCCCGATATACCTGAATACTTATAGCTTTCAGATGAGGAGAGGGATCTAAGGTTTATGGAATCCGAGAGTTGAATTCCCTCTGATTCCATAATCTCCCCTCGCTTTACATTCATGACTGCACATTTGCCCATACCAAATTTCATCCTAATGGCGTTACTGAAGGTTTCAGTTACCTCTGGAGGTAACTGAAACCTTCAGTAACGCCACGCGACTGATGGAGCTACTGGGTAGCTCCATCAGTCGCAATTCGTTGGGGGCAACAAGTTTCAGGTCATCCTTGTAGAGTAGGTGAGATATGACCTGACCACATCTCCTCAAACGATAGCGACCTAAATCCTCCAGCAGTGTGCTTAGAGGATTCAGGGCTAAGCAGAACCAAAGCGGACTCAAACTGTCACCCTGAAATATTCTCCTTTTATGGTTCATCATTCCCCTGGATCTGTCGAAACCCCGGGTAGCGAAGGACCGTCCTCAATTGCCCCATACACGACTCAAGGAAGGTGCGTAGAGTTGCATCAATCTTGTACAAATTCAGTACCCTCATGAGCCATGTATGTGGCACCGAGTCGTTATCTAAACTAATATTATAAAGAGTAAAGATTTGATTGTTTGTTTCTTTGTTTGCATTGAATAGGCTCCGAAACTAATGGACCGATTTGAAATGATCATGTTACCATTCACGAAGAATTATGAATTAAAGTCGCTTTTCGTGTTTGTCTGTATGTCCGCGTTGTGCTTCTAAACCACGCAACAGATTTTGATGAGGGTTTCACCATTGTTTAGAGAATTTATTCCGGAAGGTTTATGTGTATAATACGTTGGTATTAAAGTTATATAATAACTAAGAAATATCGATGTTTTGTCAAGTCATAAAAACCGTGCAAAGCAGGATCGGGCGCTAGTTCAATTATAATAAAATGTTTTTGCAAAACACAAAAACCAACTTGGGCCTATCACAGATTTGAACACATCATAATAATTATGTCTTTTGAGGGGGTAACTACTGAATGGTGCTGTGTGTACAAAAAATAACATCGCAGAATAAAATAAATAAAGCCTCGTGCAAACTGGCGCGATATCGCGGTCGCGACAGGATAACAGTTGCATAAAATGGCTTTAACATGGCAAAGTGGCGTAGTGTGTCAATCTGCGTAACAATCAAGCTCCCTGAGTATAAATCATATCTACACACAGGGATCAACCGGTCTATTCTGTAAAAATCTCACCATGAAAACTTAGGTGAAGTGAGCTGTCATTCCACCAGATGCTAGGGAAGGCACAAATGAAAGCTCATTTCAAGCTCACTTCACAGAACAGATCGGCAGAGGTGTGGTGTTACCTTGCAGGGCAGGTAGGCGTGTGTGCCGAGCTGCGTGGTGATGTTGTTGGGCGCAGAGGGGTCAAAGTAGGGCCCCGTGTACAGCCCCACGTAGCGCTTGGTAAGGCGCGGCCCGCCGCCCGCCTCGCCGCACGACAGCACTGCAACCACAATAAAAAGAAAATAAATAAATTAGAAGCAAATTAGGTTGTTCAAACTGGCCAGTAAGAAAACAAAAACGAAATGTAAAGACGATTACAATGGGGTTAAAAACTGAAAGTTTAAGTTTAGTTTAGTTAAGTATAGGTGGCAGGCCAATCGTACGTCTTCAAACCGCCATTGTTGTGTTTATGTTTACTTTTGTGTCGATCACAAATTATACGAAAACTAGATAATTATGTATGTGACTTGGAGTGTAGCACTATTACAAGACGAAGTAAGGACAGGGGAAGCGTCTACCACTGGTAAAAAAGCAGTTTTAGTGGAAAATCATTAAATTATGAGTGTTTTAATATTTATAGGTTATTTTGTGTTTATTGAGTTTTAAGTTCTTTTTTCATTAAAGACTGGAAGTAGTTGTAGTACTCAGTAGTTGAAAACCAACTGGAGGATGATGTCCTGACTGGAAAACTTCAGAAATGTTAATTCTAGCACTGCTATAATACGATAATACAAAACACCCACACTTTTACTATAATTTACATTATAACACATCACAAGCGCCTGTAAGTAACGAAAATAGACTTAGTTCTTTTAGGCATCACATAAACACGAATTTCTCCCATAAAAGTTTTCAGGTTTCGAAATAGTCGCGACGAAATATCGAGTTTCCAATTTTCTTTTCGGGGTGCTATCTTCCACCGTTTTCGCATTTTAACATCTTTGGCAAATACATGGGGCCCCGTATTTTTCAGTTACACAGGTACACAAAGGCATATTAATTAACTAAGCGTAAAAGAAGTCGCTTGTTTACAAAAAATTAATGGATTTTGACAGCTAGCAGTCAAACTCTAAGACATAGGGTAGTAGCGACATCTGAAATGAGCAAGTAGCAGTTTTTATCCTCATTAGTTATTTTGTAAAATTCTTCCTATTCGTTTAAAAGATAAATACCCAACAGTCATGTCATGTGTCAGTCGATGAAGAAACCAATTCACAACTATTCACGACCACACATCAATACAGAGAAGTGCATAGATCTATAGTATCTTTAGATTTATATCTATGGATCTATGTATAGAGGGTGTCTCAAACGTAGTGGTCGAAAGGCAAATGTGGTAAACAGGAGATGGCCACCCATCATTTAAAAAATTTAAAGTTGGTATGTTCTCAACGGTTCAGAAAATTATTTTTCGACCCTGTGAACAACATTTTTTAAGTAGCGAATCTATACTAATATTATAAAGAGGAAAGATTTGATTGTTTGTTTGTTTGCATTGAATAGGCTCCGAAACTACTGAACCGATTTGGCTGAAAATTGGTGGGGAGGTAGCTTAGAACCAGGAGACGGACATAGGATACTGTTTATCCCGTTCCCGGTAGGGTAGGTAGGTAGGGTAGGTAGGTAGGGTAGGTAGGTAGGGTAGGTAGGTAGGGTAGGTAGGTAGGGTAGGTAGGTAGGGTAGGTAGGTAGGGTAGGTAGGTAGGGTAGGTAGGTAGGGTAGGTAGGTAGGGTAGGTAGGTAGGGTAGGTAGGTAGGGTAGGTAGGTAGGGTAGGTAGGTAGGGTAGGTAGGTAGGGTAGGTAGGTAGGGTAGGTAGGTAGGGTAGGTAGGTAGGGTAGGTAGGTAGGGTAGGTAGGTAGGGTAGGTAGGTAGGGTAGGTAGGTAGGGTAGGTAGGTAGGGTAGGTAGGTAGGGTAGGTAGGTAGGGTAGGTAGGTAGGGTAGGTAGGTAGGGTAGGTAGGTAGGGTAGGTAGGTAGGGTAGGTAGGTAGGGTAGGTAGGTAGGGTAGGTAGGTAGGGTAGGTAGGTAGGGTAGGTAGGTAGGGTAGGTAGGTAGGGTAGGTAGGTAGGGTAGGTAGGTAGGGTAGGTAGGTAGGGTAGGTAGGTAGGGTAGGTAGGTAGGGTAGGTAGGTAGGGTAGGTAGGTAGGGTAGGTAGGTAGGGTAGGTAGGTAGGGTAGGTAGGTAGGGTAGGTAGGTAGGGTAGGTAGGTAGGGTAGGTAGGTAGGGTAGGTAGGTAGGGTAGGTAGGTAGGGTAGGTAGGTAGGGTAGGTAGGTAGGGTAGGTAGGTAGGGTAGGTAGGTAGGGTAGGTAGGTAGGGTAGGTAGGTAGGGTAGGTAGGTAGGGTAGGTAGGTAGGGTAGGTAGGTAGGGTAGGTAGGTAGGGTAGGTAGGTAGGGTAGGTAGGTAGGGTAGGTAGGTAGGGTAGGTAGGTAGGTAGGGTAGGTAGGGTAAGTAGGGCAGGTAGGGTAGGTAGGTAGGGTAGGTAGGTAGGGTAGGTAGGTAGGGTAGGTAGGTAGGGTAGGTAGGTAGGGTAGGTAGGTAGGGTAGGTAGGTAGGGTAGGTAGGTAGGTAGGGTAGGTAGGTAGGGTAGTTAGGTAGGTAGGGTAGGTAGGTAGGGTAGGTAGGTAGGTAGTTTACAACTGATCTGGACGAAATTTGGTGTACCTACAGATTAAACGATTTTTCGTCTTCGAGGATTTTTGATTGGAGGGCTACTTCCTTAAAAATGGAACAAAAAGGGGGCTACTAGATATCTCTATCTATGAGATCCGATAGCGATAGTTTTTTTTTTATTTGAATGGTGGTAACTTTAAGGTCTCAAAAAAAATTGGTGAAGATTTGATGAGGATCTTCGGCATGTTGAGCAGAATAGTTTCTCAAAATGCAGTAAATGGCTCACTATTTATTAAAAACTTATTTGATAATTTTGCTAGCGGGCCTACATCCCAACTACGGAAACGGAAAAAGCACTTGGCTGGTTTTTTTCAAAATTTGAATTTGACGTATTGATATGGATGTCATGTTTTTTGACAGGAAAATAAGTGATTAGGTCAAATCATGAAGAGCGTTGATATAATAAAATATATTTGAACGCACACAAAAGAGAATGACCATACGCCGTATCGCTATTTGTTCGGCTGTGACTTAGGTTTCTAATGTTGATAATTCATGTTTTAAAATACATATAATGATTTTATCTAGTAATGCGAATCTTTAAATTCTCTGCATAAAAAACATCATAAAACTATTAGTTTTTATATCGATTTCCCATTTTATCCATACATTGTTTTTTTTCACGCAAGTAATGTTATGCATATGTCATTGGCATTCAAAGAGTATGTAAGCAATCTAACCTTCTTGACTTTCGCAAAACAATAAAAGTATACATCCAATTATTGAAATTATAGTTGAATAATTAGTAACTAATTTTGGCTTAACAACGTGCTTTTGGAGTCACGGAGGGAAGACTTTTTATTTATTATTTTAATTTCTTTTGTTTATTTTCTTTATTATCTATTTACATTTAAAAACATTTTTATAAAAACATATTAAAATATAAAAAATAGAGGTCCGCCAGGGTCCGGAAGCAGGGTCCAAGAATTAGGGGTGGGGGGGTATTTGGGTTTATTATAATTATTACATTGTAATAACAATCTGTTAGGATGTTTAATTAAAAGCAAAACTTTTATACGAAAGGCAGAATGTTTTCGAGACCTTTGCTTGTTCTAATTAACATTATAAACTCTTTGAAAACAGAACAAACGCGCGCCATAGGATTCTATGCGCGCGCACCCCGAGCAGAATATGCGGACGACTGAACGGCGGGCGTTCTCTTTCTAGCATATGTGCATGTCCCATTCGTTTTGTTTTAAGTACAGTCTCGAACGGTATTTACTTTTATTATTTGTTTATTATTATTGTATATTTAATGGAATGATTTTCATTTATAAGTTTTGTTTTAATGTATACTTACTACTAGTTCATTATTTTTTGCGATTTTGATTTATTTTAATAACATTATGTTTATATGTTTGTATGTCACATTGATTATTTTTTAAGTTTAGACTGAAATTGGGCAAAACTCTTACGGCAAATAAAAATGTACCTATATTCTGATTCACTTTAACTTTTTGGTTGGTTCGATAAATAAGTACCTAATTACTGTAAACCCATCTTCGTTTAAATAACCACTTAAAGAAATAACTGACATAGACATTTTGCATAGAGATAAGTTCTGGTTTGGATAAGTACCTATATATTTACATAACTGTAAATAAGTCCTTATACCAATTAAAATAAAATGAGTGCGAGTGAATCCGCGGGCAGAAACCAATATGTGGTAGAAAAAACATCCATTTCGTTTTTTAAGCGACTGTACGTACATGCCCCAATTCTTGGCGCCAATTTTTGAATGCGTGAGTTGCTACTGTGAACTTCTTGTATTCTTTCCACAGATTGTGTTTTTGTTTTTTTTTTTTGTGAATATTTTAGGTTTTGGAATAATTTCTTTTTCTTGAGCAATAATAAGTAAAACAGTAAGTGGTTCACTATGGAGGACTCATTTCGTCCGTGTATTAATTGTTCGGTTCTACTGCGGTTGTTACGTTGGCAATAGTTGAGAGAAGCTAGTGAAAATACCTACAATACTCTGGCTTCTTGGATTTCTACATCATCGGTAAGTCATATTAGAAGTATAGTGGAACGGCAATATAGCGGCAATATATATATAATATTATGTTTAATAACTTCATATCTATTCTTCCTACATGTTTATTAACGTTGATATTAACACCGCATTGGTACGGACGCCACATTTTCTCACCGTAATATAACTATGAAGAATATGATTGAAAAATTGATTTATTAATACGAAGTAACATAATATCATTCCTGAATTATTCCCCAAAGGGTTAGTTAGAGGTGTGTAACTTCTTTTATCTGTTCTGTGTGTAGCAGCACCTACACCCACATTTCGCCAGTTACGTTTAATCTCAAAGTTCGATGTTCTGTTACATGTGATTTCTTGAGTGTTTACTTACCCACCTCTAAGTCTTTAAATAAACCTTTAACGCTGTCAGAATTGACGAGTATTGACAATGCTCAAACGTCATGTTGACTAATTCGTATTTTGAATTTACCACCATACATTGTGACAAAAAGTCACTAAGAGATTCGATTCTGAACCAAGATTTTGAGATCTAATTACCGTTTAATGCGGAGAATTATGATAAAATGGTAAATTACATTTGAAAGCCCTAAAATCATGCTTTAATTTAAACCATAAATCTTTGGGTCACTGCATGTTTCATACCGATACGAGGTTCCTTTGTCGCTTGGTCAATATCCTTTGTATAATATGATAACGAACATCGTGGTATATCGAATTGAGTGCGCACACTGGATACGTTTTTCTCCGTTAAATAGGTAGTGTTCCGGTGATATCGTATTGAACGCACGAACAATCCCAACAATTTCGGATTGTTTGTTTACGTATAAGTACGTACGACTAAACCGCACCCAGTCTGCGCGCTCCCTTTGTACTTGGAAGGTCGGGATCATAAGCGCGTGTTCGTACGTGTTCGCATAAGTGAAATTCTTATGAAAACGCGTCCAAAATGCCCGCGGCCTAAAACTACATGCTATCGTGGTTTCTTCCTGCAGGTCTAATTCCTAAACACGAAGTCCAAAGACTTGGCAGAAGCTACGGGCGATTCCTACTCCTTATCACCTACGGAGATAAGATTAGTTTGGGGCCCAATCTAAGAAATAATGACAACACGATTTGACAGTTGTCAAACATTGCGCGGCAAGAGCACGGCAGCAACACGCGGCGTTTGCAGGACACATTTCTGCTGCATTCTAGTGTGGACTAAACCGACGAATGTTTACGCGGCAGTACTGCGCGGCATATCCGAGACACGCCGCGCACTTCAGTTGGCATGAAAGCGATTGCGTGTGTCGTAGCTCTGCTTATAATTCGTTCCAACACAATTACTGACGAATGTTTGCTAGAAATGTTTGTGCGCTGCAGGTAGACAAGCGTTCGCGCGCGGTAGTCGTCCAAACGCAGTACGGCAGCCACGCACGATCGCCGCTCAATGTATTGTACCTTTACACTCGATGTGTTTTTGCCCGTTCAATAAAGTTAATTCATCAGGTGTAGAGTCACTCCAAAGTTTTGAACTACTTTCGAACAGACTCGTATCTACGTTGACGGACTTAGGGATTAGGCACTACCTACCTTGATACCTTGATTCACAAAAAAACTCTGGAATCTGCACAGACCCCACGTAACGAACGGTGTGATTATTTGGCGCGACTAGCTAAAGGTTAATCGTTGTAAAAAAATGTTTGCTCGCGAGGTCTACTGTTCGCAGAACTAGTTTGTAAGTTAGATTAATTGACATCGCTGATTGTGAATACAATTGCACGCCATATTATGGCAGGCTATGCTGGAACTTTACTGTAACACCTTATATACCATGTTATATATAAATAAATACTTTTGTTCTTAAGTACACGAACATATTATTCAGTTTTTTAAATAACGTATCCTGCACTTGGATTATGCGAAACGGTTAGCATGTTTGCTACGCCGTAGCCCGTAGCGGCAGTCGTAGAGGGCACTATCCGTAGCATGTGTCCGGTGGCAGCGGATGGAAATGAAGGCGACGCGTTGTCGTCGCCTTCATTTCCATTCTCGATTTCCGGAGCGAGGACCCAATAATAAAAACGAGATTTTTGTGAAAGGCACCGTCGGCCAGTGACGGCGTGGGGGGGGGGGGCAGGGCTGGGGCGGCGGGTGACGGGATACCGATCTAATTAATTACACGGTGATGCTACGAGCCGCCTTTCATCGTGATTTTGTCATTAGCGTCATTGCTGGGATTAATAAATCTGTCGACAGTATCGACTACCTAGTCACTACAGATATTAGGCACAGTCAATCTGCCTAGCCTTTTCCCAACTATATTGGGGTCGGCTTCCAGTCTAACCATGCAGCATGGATGCAACTGATTACCGCTATTTTACATAAACTCAAACTCAAACTCAAAGCAATTATTTCAATTAAACCATTCACAGGCACTTTTGAATTGTCAAGGAGTCGGTCAGTCAGAAATATGAAGCTAGTTGCCCATTCCAAAGCGTAGTAGGTACCTATGGAGAAGAACAGGCAAGAAACTCCATGGACACTCTTTTAAATCAAAATATTGTTACAATATGTGGGTTACATCATTTATGTTGAAATTATACATGTGAGAACAATGTAGAAAGCATGTTAAAAGGGTCCGCAATTATTACATAAAACAATTCAAAAATTAAAATAAGCCATGGCAGCTAAGAGATGACCAGTCACAACTGACGGCGCCCGTTCACGAACATGACGCATGGATCAGCACCATTCAGCTCAACCATTTTGAAGGGAGCTAAATGATCCGACACACGCGCCACCACCAGCGAGACATTTCAGTGACCATGACATTCCCAGTCGCCAGGGCACATTCAAGTCAATGAAAGACAAATTACCCGGTAAATGGTAGCTCAATAGTACATAGAACTCACACCTGTGCTATGCAATTATATAATACAAAGGAGATTGAGTTTATACAATGCAAGATGGTCTTCCGATCTTCAGCAGCTCCAACAGTATTTTCGAATGTTAATACATGTTAATACATGGAGCAACTGCCTGTCTGACCTTCACAACCCAATAACTGGATAATACGATTCCCCTTGGTTAGACTGGTTGTCAGACGTTCGGCCTTCTGACGACCCGTAACGACTGTTTAAGATTTATGAATGACAGCCGGGAACAACGCTGCCCCTGATAAACAAATGACGTATGTAACAAAAAGTAAAAACGAAGCAATAAATGTTTTAAATAATGAAACGGGAAATCCTTTACTGTCTTCAAGTAAATTAAAATATTTACATACTAAAAGTTGAAAATAATAGGCTTTAACTTGGTTTAATAAATAATATGAATTTATTAAATTATTATAATTAAAATAAAGAAAAACAGCATTTCTTAGCATAAAAAAATTAAGAAAAATGTTACATACTTAATAGAAGTAATTACGTAAATAGCCATTTACGTAATTACTTCTATTAAGTATGTAAATCGTTTGAAATTTAAAGGACGCATCTAGCCAGATGCGTCCTTTAAATTTCAAACGATTTTGGAGGAGTGCAGGGTGTGGTACCGAATACCTCCGCCCGCAGCGCGGCCGTCGCATGTATCAATCGGCCGACATAACACGCACAATAGAACGTCGCTAATTTTGTAAAACATAAATTCATTAATTATACGCCTAATTACAATCGAAGAAGATTTTCATTCATCTCCATATCAGGGAAAGATCCAAAACGTATTTTAAACCATTTGGTTTTAAACCGTCTTTTTTGTTTAAAACGTTTTAAACCACACTAAGCGGTTTAATAATGGTTTAAAATGTTTTTTTTTTAATAGTCTTCACACGAAGTGATCTGGACCACATCTGCTACCTGATATTTTTTAGAAATAATCACGATATGTCTATACAATTAAATATGCATATTTACAAGAATATACATTCTAAAAATATGCAGTAGCTAAGTAAAAACTTAATCAGACTATTTTTTTATTGATACTTAGCTAAAACTTATATTTTAAAGGTATGAAGTTTGTTTTCAGTCTGTCTAATCCTTAAAAAGTAGTTAATATACTTAAATGATTCACAAAAATTAATAAAAATGGTGAAAGGTTTCAATTAGCCTTTGTAACTTAATTTTTAATGTAATGCGTAATCAATGTTCGGCCCACGTGTTCGTGGGCCAAACCAAAATCCGTGGTTTTAAGCCGTAAAACGGTTTAAAACCACGGATTCTGGTTTTAAACTGTTTATTTACAACTATAGTTACGGGTCAGATAGGCAGTCGCTCCATGTAAAATACTTGTATTCAACTGCATCCGGTTAGACTAGAAGCCAACCCCAACAAAGTTGGGAAAAGGCTAGGCAGCAGATTCTTTTTTTTTTGTTTTAATGTCTACCTGACACTACACACACACACGTTACAATGGTAATTAAACACGGCAACAGAATTTCGTCTTAATCAGCAATTTATTATGAATATTGGATGATATTTTATGTTTTTTAAAACGTATTTTGTGTTTTCTTTGTATTTTGTCGTATTATTTTACTTTAAACTATATGATTTATTGATGGAATATAAAATCGGTAATTTGTTCGAAAAAGTATGATTATCGAACTCCCTGATTTAAAAAAAACTGTCACTTAGGAAAGTGGCCCTTGATCTGGTGAAAACAAAAGGTAAGGGGCTGATTTAAGGATTCTCTCAGGTAAAGAGACCCTTAGGAAGTATTTGAGGAAACGATGGTGAAAACGGGCATAAGACTAGCGACCTCGTAGTCCTTATATCACGTTGCTAGCATAATATGCTCAGCCTGGGACTCTTATGTGAGGTGCACTGGAGACTGTTGGAGGCGCGGGTGGAGCGGGGCGCATGTGGTGTATGGAGGGCGGGCGGGCTCGTATTCCGGAATAAATTTAGTTTCTATCGAAGCGAACCGTCTGCACCGGATATTGAGGATGGAAATGAAATCCCTCCTCCGCAAGTTCCGGCGTCACGACGCCTCGGACCGCACTCTACACATTTATGCACAACTAGCTTCTGCCCCCGTCTTAGTTCGCGTGGATGTCGGAAGATACACAATATACTAAAAGAACAGCCACATTTCTATAAAAAGCCCTCCGCCCTCGACCCAACGCATTCCATCGCATCGCCCGCCGCGCTATTACTTCATTTCGCGAAGCGTAAGCAGTTGCTCGGCTCCTAGGGTGGTAGCGTTATGTTAAATAACCTATAACCTTACTCAAGAATTGTGATATCAAAGGCAAAAAGAATTTTTAATTTATTTTCAAATCCGACTGGGTAGTTCCTGAGATTAGCGCGTTCAAACAACAAAACAAAAAATCTCTTCAGCTTTATTATATTATGAAAAATGAAGATGGAAATATTGTGTCGCGGACTTTTTTGTAGAATTAATATAATATAATTATGAGTGACCAAATGGCGGACCGCGATCGACTCCAATTCTTGACTTCGTAATTTGAACCGAACGAAATCAAATTGAAATCGATATTTTCAACGAAACGAATGAACAACTCAACCAATTTTTTATCGACATTGAAGAAGTCGCTACGTCCCTGTCAGGGGCACAGTAGGTGGGTTAAAGGCATGGCCCTTAAAGCCCTGCGGTATCATACGATGCCCGTCAATACGGACACGTTCGATGGGTGGCCCGTCAACTTTGGAATATACATGGGCGAGCCTTATTCTTCTGCGGAGAATCTTAACACCGCAATTCAGAACATGACAAATGAACAACGTAATAAATCGAGCACGAAATGATACTGTCAAAATATTACGCATGGGAAAACGTTCGAACAAACACTCTGTAAGCAATGTAGGTAAACTTCCAAAAGTATAAAATTAAAACTTATGCGGTCGACACCCATCTGGAACAAAGTTCCTTGTTACGTATGATTTAAAAAAAAAACATGTATTTTTAAATTCCTGTTTTTTTTTTTAGTTTACTTTTTTGCCGTAGTTGTCTTCAATATCTTTAAAAGTATTTATTTTAAAATAATAAAAAAAGTAATATTTTAGATCCTCGCAACAAGCCCTTTCATTTGATATGTCACACAGAACAGTTTGCAAAACTTTCTTTTTAAACGACTTCTTAGTCCTCCTTTTAGAAGTCGGTTAAAAAAGATTTTTTTAATTTTCTTATTTGCCCCCTAAAAGTGACCCCCTAATCCAAAATTCATTTATTTTCGTTACACGTCCGTGTTTGGGTCATACAAATACAATTATGTATATCACAACACCATACAACACACGCGCAGACACACGCAGTCGCATGTATGACACAAAATTTTATTTGTTTTTGTATGAGCTATTTTAATTTATTGTGTTAATTGATTTAAACGAGCACTTGCACTTCCTTATGTGTTTATTATTCTAGCGTATGACACTCGTGGGCTGCAGCTGAAAATCAGCGTCAGGTGGTGACCATGTATTGTCATTTGACATTATGCTGAGCTGAGGCCCTTTTGGCAATAAAAGCATTGTTTTTTGTAATTTATAGTTTTAAGGTTTTTCTTTAGCTTAATGCCAATTTATACATTTTTCCTTCTTTCTTTCAATGTGTATTTACCAAATTTCAGCTTAATTGGCCCATTAGATTCGGAGAAAATTGGCTGTGACAGACCGACAGACAGACAGACACGAGTGATCCTATAAAGGTTCCGTTTTTTCCTTTTGAGGTAAGGAACCCTAAAAAACAAGTAAGACCAGCTTAATAAGCTAGTCTTACTCATCCATTGACAATCTTTATTTCAATAATTATTCTGTACGTGTGTTTGTCCTCCTAAACGGCTGGACCTATTTTGATGAAATTTTGTGTGCATATTTATTTGAGTGGGTAGCTGGATGGTTTGTGAAGAAAATTGGACCCGGTAGATGGCGTCGTGATCGCGTTTTCATGAAAATACGGAATTGCTGAACAGTTGACAACATTTCGTAAATGGGATTAACCTAACAAAAAGTACTAGCCTTGCATGAATTCAAGATAGTGTTACAATCATTATAGTATTATCCCACTCATAAGATTTGGATGAAAGGCACACAAATAGTTTATACTTAACTCACATTAAAAAAATACAAAAAGAAAACAACAGGCGGATTGACATTTCTCCGAGCATATTATAAGATTAAAGACTACGTTGAAGACAAGGAAATTTGGCAATAATTCTTTCTGCACATGTGGCTTCCCATGTGGCTGGTACCTCATTAGCGGTTCATTGCTGTATATTAATGATCTACCCCGTCGGATACCAAGTCCAATGGTTCTATTTGCCGATGACAGCACGGCACTGATAAAATGTACAAATATATAATTATGAACAGGATATCAACATTACCCTTAGAAATATTATTGATTGGTTTGATAAAAACAACCTGGTGATAAACTTACCAAAGACTAATGTGATGCATTTTCACCAAGGTACAATTCCACCGAACGTTAATGCACAGTACAATGGACAGGTGATCAATCAAGCAAAGGTCGCGAAATTTTTAGGAATTTATATAGACGATCAATTAAATTGGAAACTGCAAGCAGAAGAGGTGTGCAAAAAATTAAGCACTGCTGCTTATGTTCTTTTTAACCTGGCAAAAAAAGTTGACATAAAGACCGCTTTAGTGGCATACCATGGTTTGGTCGCATCGGTCTTGAGGTTTGGAATATTTTTTTGGGGTAACTGCACTCTCAGAGGTAACATATTTAAAGCCCAAAAACGTTGTGTTAGAGCTATGTGCGATCTTAAACCTAGAGATAGTTGTGAATCTCTGTTCAAGTCTTTGAAAATTCATACTTTTCCGTCGTTATACATTTTATAAATGGCAATTTTTGTATAAAGAAATAAAAGTTTGTTTGTTATGGTCTCGGACACCAAGAAAGGTCCCGTGAGAAGTCAATACAAAATCCTCTTAACTGTCGGTGGCTATAAAACAGCACTACTTAGAAAAAGTATTTTCTGCATGGGTCCAATAATATTTAATAAACTACCGGACAGCATAAAAAGTGACACCCTTCAACAATTAAAAAATAAACTCCAGGCTTTTTTGATACAGAAATGTTATTATTCCATAAGTGATTTTTTGAATGACCCCATGTGTGACATCTCAACAGTTTGACATTATTATCCGTAACAATTTTGTGCATAATCTGGACCTGTTAAAATGACTTATTAATTTATTATCTGTTTCGTAATTTTGTATTGATGATGACATTATTGGATAAATTTTGCATTCCAAAACTCAGGCAGAATGTACCCGGCTCACTATATTTTTTATAACAACTTTATTGTATGTACTATACCTACATTCTATGCGAATAAATGATTTGATTTGATTGAAGGGCATAATTTTGTAAGAGTCTATGAACTGCTCCCAAATTACAATGTTTATTTTTTACATTCATCTCTGACGGACATAATCATAATATTATTTGACATTATATACCTACAATTTAATTTCAACTCTATAGTAGTGGCTTTTGCGGACATGTTAATTATTCAGATTTGTTAATGGCAATCATGTCATTTGGTTTAAATAGGTTTTTATTGGTAGTTATATAGATTCTTTTCTACCTTGTGAATGTGAGAACGTTGTAGGCTTAGTGGTCTGTAGATTTTTTTTGAACAATTTCTATTTTTTTTTTATCTACCTAAAAAAAAACTTTTTGGAAGGCCTGCACTGTCCTCCCATAACTATTAACACTGTAATTCGAAAATATTGTAAAAGCCAATTATCTTCTAAAAGAGTAACCATGGAGTTTCTTGCCAGCTTCTTCTCCATAGGAAACGACCAATTGGAACCGTGCACCTAGCTTCTGACGTGTCATAAGTGCTCATGTAGGCTTATTTGAATTTTTTTTTTTTTTTTTTCCGGTCTCAATATACCTACTGTGTCGAGCCTAGTAACGCCATCTAGTATTGGACTCAAGAACTAAAATGTTTATTAGATTATTACAATGTTCCAATGTTATTATTACCTACTTGGAAAGCAGATCATGGACGTCAATTATGCGTAAAAGTTGGAAGAACGGCCGAGATATATAGCGACGCCATATAGGAATAAATATGAATGTGGGTTCAAATGAATACCAGTATGGCGAAAAATTGTATATTAGTAAATAAAGTGTATTTCGTAATTATAAACTTCTCACGACATTTTGCATTATGGTAATACACATAAACAAGTATGCGCAAAGATATTATGATAAAAGCAAGTGGAACACATGGACGCAAAACTGATGCAAAATGGGAAGACGTCAGAAGGGGTATTGGGATGTAAATATATATATATATATATAATATAATATATATTTGTATATATATAAAACAGAGTCGGGTTTGTTCAAGCACTTATAACTCGAAAACTGATGGACCGATTTTCATGATCTTTGATTTGTCTCCGCCCAGAATAGTAGAATAACTATACTAAATCACAGGAAAAATTCACGAAAAAAAAAATATTTGAAAATTGGTTTCTCATACATTCTGTATGGATTGGCTTTTTTGATGATAGGTAGGTAGGTAGGGTAGGAAGGCAGGTAGGGTAGGAAGGTACGTAGGTAGGGTAAGTGGGTAGGAAGGTAGGTAGGTAGGGTAAGTAGGTAGGTAGGGTAAGTAGGTAGGTAGGAAGGGTAGGTTGGTAGGAAGGGTAGGTAGGGTAGGAAGGTAAGTAGGTAGGGTAAGTAGGTAGGTAGGAAGGGTAGGTGGGTAGGTAGGGTAGGTAGCAAGGGTAGGTAGGGTAGGAAGGTAAGTAGGTAGGGTAAGTAGGTAGGTAGGAAGGGTAGGTAGGTAGGGTAGGTGCACCGCAGATAAGTACTCGTGCAAAGCCAGGGCCGGCAGTAATAATATATTTTAAGCTAGTTTCACCCATTCATTGATAACTACTCGGTGGAATATGGCTAACGTTGACACTGCCACTACAATGATTATGTTACTTTATTACAATACTAGCTTTGTCCCGCAGTTTCACCCGCGTAACTCTTGATCCCGTGGAAATAACGGGATAAAAAGTATCCTATGTCCTATTCCAGGTCATGGTCAACCCTTGTGCCAAATATCATCTAAATCCGTTCAGCCGTTTTAGCGTGAAAGCGTAACAAATAAATAAACAAACAAAATCACTTTCGCATTATAATATTAGTTTTTATTTAATTCAAATCACTCGTCGTAGATATAAGTAATATTCGCAATATCCATAATTATGGC
This sequence comes from Lithophane leautieri, assembly GCA_949152455.1. Classification (NCBI taxonomy): domain Eukaryota; kingdom Metazoa; phylum Arthropoda; class Insecta; order Lepidoptera; family Noctuidae; genus Lithophane; species Lithophane leautieri. The sequence goes on along the minus strand of OX424474.1, from coordinate 17,495,150 downwards.
ATACGTGTGCGGTAAACTGACGTCGTGTGTCAATCTGCCAAACAATTAATTTCTATAGCTTTACATGATTTCAGTAGTCAACCGCGTTAGCTTCGATAGCTGGATACAGATGTGTTTCAGAGAGTTTTTAATGTAGCATCCACGTAACTAGTGCTACTTAGGAATAGTTTATGTACAAGTTAATGCCAGTATTACTTAGTGTTCGCTAATCTCACAAGTAAGTCAAGTCGTTGGTATGTTTATTAATATTTATCCAAATTACTTGTACATTATATCAGTGCAGCAGAAAGCAGATATTATAAAAAAATCACGTCAAAAATTATTGGACTACACCACCAACCTAGTCGCTTACATGTTTCTTGCGAATTAGAGTTATGTAATTTACATAAGTAAGAGTAACCACTCACATTTGTGAACTTTTACCCCTTAGTCTTTACACTAGTACCTACCGGAAATAAGAAAGTTAGATAGTGTAACACGATGCCCATACAAAGCAAGATTGCGACGCGTGCCGTCGCATGCCGCACCGCCGCGCCGCACCGCGCGAGGAATACATTTTGTACAGAAATAATCCTGCGATACTCAACAAACAAGAGTCCATTAATAATTTGTCTGCGGCGGCAGAACACATTATTTATGAGTGAAATGTAGTTGCACTGAGATGTCGGGACAAAGCAAACAAAACGAATGGTTTCTTGTTCCAAGTCGGCCTAGATTCCTTCCTGACAAATGTCTAGTATTCATAAGGGGCGCGGCGCCGTTCATTAATATTCAGTTACTCCTCTTGAAAATGTATGAAGCGTTCATTAGCCGTGGCTGGTAATAAAACTGCTCGTTGTTCGTCGCGTGGATCAACGCGTTCCTGCATATTTGAGGGTTGTGCGTCGCTTGGAGTCCTGCGTACTTGAGGATTGTTCCTAGCGTGGCATCCTGCGTACTTGAAGGTTGTTCCTCGTGTGGAGGCCTACGTACTAGAGGGTTGTTCCTCGTATGGAGTCCTACGTACTTGAGGATTGTTCCTCGCGTGGAGTCCTGCGTACTAAAGAGGGTTGTTCCTCGCGTGGAGTCCCTACCTCGCGTAAGACACGAAATACTCATAAGTGCGTTAGGAATGTGTGTGCGAAAATAAAGATAGATACAATTCGTACTGGAGTTGAGGGGGTGTGTTGAAGATATATCACCTCCATGTAGTAACGCTGGCTACTGGCTATACAGAAAAGCTGTCTAGCTGTCTAGATTGAAATAGCCATAAAATTTTTATACAGTGCTCCATTTCTACGCTCTTGCTTTTATACCTTCCTAATACACTTACAATATTTTCTGTGGTTTCGCTCTGCAAAACCTCCCCAACAAATATGAGTATACCTATATCACTTTGAGTTCTTCCCGTTTAGTTCACAAACTGAAATATCTAGTAGTAGTATCTAATTTTCAAGTTTCTGCTTACAGCTAGGAGGAAAGTGGCAGTTCTTATTTGTTTTCATTCACAAGCCTTAGGAACTGCTTCACTCGTAAGTTTAGTACAAAATAATGGTACAGGCCTTCTGTATTCGGACTGTTTAATGCAGACGCATAAAGTTTGGTTAACATTTGTGAGAGACTGGTGCCCGAAAAAGGCATAAACCACTGTGAAATCTCTCTGAGAAACTTGTAATGAAACAGATGTAGCTTTAAAGCTTTAATGGGACAATTGGTATGGCGTGTGACGTCGACCGACCCTCCCCCCCCGCTCGTCATAATACTACGGCATTTATTGCGGCGGACGACTGGGGGTTAGCACAGCGCGACGCCCGCCGTGGCTGTGTGCACAGTACGCAACCAGATCAACTGCGCACAGACATGAGTATGACACTATTTTGAAATGAATTCAAAGTGTTTTTACAATATTGCGAACGTGGTTGACTAGGTACTGTGTGGCTCTTCGAGTCAGTGCACATTGTTACACATGCCGCATGACATGTGCCCGTCCGTAACTACGCAGTGCATACTACTTCTGTGACCGAATCAAAGTTGAAAAAAAATGGTCCTGAGAAGAATGTACTTTTTATTATCCTTAATGAGAGTTTTCAAAATAAGGTCTGAAAAAAAACACTTCGTGAAACACTAGTCCCTACAGATCTTTGTGGAAATATGAGAGCGGAGGTTACACGTCCGCTGAACTTTGAAAGTATAACTAAGTGCTTACATAAAATGCGATTTTTTACGCACCTACGCGCTATCACTGCTGCAGTAAATATTTGGAAACTCTTACCGAACACCGTCGAATTCTCACTATCTACGTTAGACAACACCGCTGCGAGCCAGCTACGGGCTTCGATGAGCTACAAGCGTGCTACGATATGGTACGAGCGCGCTACAAGCGTGCTACGAGCGCGCTACGCATTGCTGTCGGTCTAAGGTGTGACGTAATTTTATTCCATCGTTATGCAAATTCGTTTCAACTTCAGTTTCGTTCGACTACTTTGCATTTCGAAGTAATTCTCCTCCAATTATGTAAATTAATTACTTCTGATGATCATTAATTAGTATGAATTGGGGCGGCTTTCATTTTCTCGCCGGTAAGTAAATATTTTGTTCGCGATCATCCTACTTTATTAATTATTATTATACAGGTGTAAGGGACAGCCCTCCACAAATTAACAGGGGGCATTAAGCTCCTTATTTTGAATCATATTCCACCGGAAATTTTCTCAGGAAAATTTTCAATTTGTTTCCTGTTTTTCATTTACTATTCCTTTATTTAGATGTAAAATTACATTCTCAGTACGTAGCACTCCATTTAAGTAAAGAAAATAGCAATGGATGTTGAAATACTCTAACGAACGCCGCGTGAAATCAGCTGTTCACTTTCTGCCTAGCTACACAGTTCATCGGACTAAGCGCATAGGTACAATTCCCAAACTACTCCCAATAGATGATCCGATTTGTGTATGCGTCCTTTTCGGTCGAATGGTCGGCGTTTGCCCAATCGGAACAGTATTATTGCCAACTTATTAAACCTCAATTCTGAGCGAAAATGTTAGAATTAACTTGATAGAATAGAATACTCTTTATTATGTACACTAAAAAAAATACAGATACAAATGTAGAAATTTAACATAGGGTGATACAATGGGCGGTCTTATCGCTAAAAGCGATCTTTTACAGACAACCTTTGGATGGATTAAAGCGCGAAGGAGAGATAATACTGCAGGTAGTCAGTGGTGTACCATTTAGATATACAGTAAATACATACATACATAAAGCATATATTTATCTATATAAATATATATATATATATTATATAAACAATACAATAATAAACATGAAACAGGAGGAAAGAACTATATTTAATGACGATGTTTAAGGAGAGAGGAAGTGATTTTTAACCGACGAAAAAAAAGTAGGAGGTTCTCAAGTCAACCCGTATATATACTTTTTTTTTATGTATGACCACGCATATCTTTCTAGTGAGTTGTCCGATTTGAAAAATTATTTTTTTATTGGAAAGGGTATACCTCGAAGTTGGTTCCATTTAAAATTGGAAACTATAATCCACCCCTAAAGGTAGAAAAAATGGGATTGATTGATTTTTTACCAACTGAATTTTCAACTGTGAACCGATTCTGTTGAAATTTCGCACACATACATAGTTCTAATGACACAGCCACTCATCATCAACTCCAGGTCTTTAACCTGGAGTAACCCCCTGGAGTACCCTGGAGTGGATGGTAACTCAAAAGCGAAAAATAAAAATTTTGAGGCGGCGCCTAGTACACTCTAGAATTATGTAATTAATTTGTTTGTTTGTTTGGCGCCACCTCAAAATTTGTTACTTAAATTAGTTTAGGAGCTTAGTTACACTAAAAGGTTTATTTTTTATTTTTCGCTTTTCAGTTCTTTTTTCGTCGGTTAAAGTTAAATTTAAAAGTGGACAAAAATTGAGCACTCCTTATCGACACGGGCAAGGCATTCCATAACCGTACTGCTTGAACTGTAAAGGACTTGTCATAACAACTGGTCGAATGCATCGGCATTTCTAGTCTCAAGTTTTCCGATGACCTCAGATATCTATTATGTGTGTCATGAAGGAACTTGAACCGTTCTTTAAGATAAGAGGGGGTTGTAGGAATGAACAGAATACTGTAAAGCTCAAATAAGATATGAGAATTCCGGCGAAGACGTATGGGAAGCCACTTGAGCTTTGTACGAAATTCAGAAATGTGATCATATTTGCGCAAGCCAAATATAAACTTATGCAAAAGTTTTGAAGTCGCTCAAGTTTATCTAGTTGTGCCTCAGTGAGATCAAGATAACTGCCATCAGCGTAGTCAAGGATGGGAAGTAAAAGGGATTGTGCAAGCGCAGTTTTAGTGGCAGTTGGAAGAAAGTTCCGCAATCGCCTCAGGGACTTACCAGATGCAAAAATTTTGCGGCTTACATCCTGTAGCTGGGGACCCCAAGAAAGATGTTTGTCGACCCAAACTCCGAGGTTCTTAACCTTTTCACTAACAGGAATAGCAGTTCCATTAAATTGAACTTGGGGAAGTTGCGACCAGTTTATTTTGGGGATCATTCTTGAGCTGCCAACAACAATAACCAAATAATAAATATAATAATAGAATTAACTTGATTCACCTTAAACCTAAGAACTCCTTTATTGATAAATGTATTTTTGGGCAATTAATTTCTAAAGGATTAACATTAATGTGCCCTTGAGTATTTGTGCGTGACACGTAATTAATTTAATAATTTGCAAAAAAATAAAAAATGCAAAATATCGTGCAAAATGTTTCGTTTAATTGGCAACAGCGGTTGATTTGTGTCGCAGTGCGCGGCAGTATCGCTGTTGTTGAGCCGCGAGCGCTTGTCAGTAAGCTGCGCTCGCCCAGTCGCATTTTCATGTTACGCTTACGTCTCGTCTTCGTTACGTACGCTTTTGGATTTATTTTTGTTGTAGTGTTGTGTTGTTGTATGAGAAATGGCTACATTTAGTACTTTTGAGTATGGACAGTCGTGATCTCGGTGGAGGCCACTTCTAGCCGTACCTACCCCATACGACCGGAGCGATTCTAAGGTACCTAGGATTAATTTTCTTTAACTTATTTTTTTATCTGTGAACGTGTTGTGACCTGTTCTTTACTGCACACTCCGATATCGCTACGCCCTCGGGTGCGGGGTCGGGGCTTCACCCTTTACCTGTGGAAGCCACACGGTGACCGGCTACTGCACTGCGGGCACCTCACTGTGTGTACTTAGTACGGCTTGTGTTTTCTTTACTTGTACGTCACTCGGCTATCGGCCACGGTAACTATACATTGCGTGTGAGGTAATAAAACAAATCATGTTTATTGGCTTCCCATAACATTCCTGAAATAATTTTATGTACCGGTCATCTTAGTATGATATACTGAATTCACTGCATCAGTCTGCGGAGGGCTGTTCCTTACACCCTGTATAATATTTATTTATTTTTTGAAAGTTTGTGAGGATGGATGGATGTTTGTTACTCTTTCACGCAAAAGCTACTGACCGGATTAACACTTAGGATACTTTTTATCTCAATATTCCCACGGGACGACTTTTGTGAGTGCAACCGCGGGGCGCTGCTAGTCTTATATAAAATTTGTGATATAAATATTATAAGTCTTAATTAATTTTACTTAGGGTAAAATTTTGTCATTTCTTTTCTGAATGTGATATGATTTGGTAACTAACCAAAATCCAAATAAAAAATCTGAATCGTTTTATTTGCGTAACTAAGGAACAGAAAGATATCGATCTCTTATTGTGCCTTTAATTTCCGCATGGTTTTATTGCAAACTTTGTCAGATATTTTATGTATAACATTGAATAACACGACTCTGCCTACCGCAGAGATGAACGGTTCTAGGCGCCAATGCCCCCTACGCAAGGTTATGCAAGGTTGTAAATAGCTGCAGTGATCAGACCGATTTGCACTTTGAAAGTTTGGGAAAATTTAAAGCCAATTTTCTTAATGTATCTCTCTAATTAGATCAGACATAGAATAAGTATAGTATATCATATTATTATTGTTGCATTAATTATCAACACTTTTGGTAATTTAAAACTAATTTCAATTTATTATTAATTTTTGTACAACTTATTTATATATTACCTGTAAGTGATTGTTGCACTGTTGCATATACATTTTTGCATGGTATTCATATGGATTCCAGTGTAAAGGATAGTTGGGGAACCAAAAAAAATATAGGTACATAGGATATAGGCATAGCCAAAGTAATTCAGTGCATAAGGTCTCATAACGGAACCGGAAAGAGGCTTGTATCGCTGGAAGAGGTCGCAGGTGGGGGAATGGCTCGTGTGCGGGGCAGGGGGGGGGGTAAGGTCCGAGGTGTAATTACAGCTGCAATCAGAATCGCAATTTGTTGGCGCAGCGCCGGCGACACATTGTCTGTTGTCCGCGACGGCGATATTGTGCCGCGCTGTGCAGCATGACGCCAGAGCTCTACGTACAGCAGACGACTACGTGCCATTTGTGACAGGACTCGACAGGCGCGGTACATGGCCCTTTACGGGGCACCGGTGTGGGCTCATTGAGGCTGCGGCCAGCCCGCCGGTTGAACCCATCCCAAAGGGTTATGACCATCCGGCTGGCCCGGGGATACCGCACGGTCTCCGGTGAGGCGGCGAGCCTCCTTGCCGGATTACCGCCGTGACCACGTGGAGGCGATAGGCGGCGATGACCTCTCACGTTTGGCCCTGGTCCGGAGCGAGAGGGCATGGGAAGCCGTCACCTCCTTCTGCGAAGCATGAATGCTCGCGAAAGAGGCGGAACGCGTGAGAGACAGGCAAAGTTTGTGCCCGACGCCCAGGCGGATTCCCAGCCACCGTAGGTGGGGGCTTGCGGACGGCGAGCAATGCTCGCCGTCCGCTCGCCGCCGATAAGGACCAGACCCGGGTTGACGGAGCGTTGTGAACCACGCGCGCCTCAAAAAAATGTCAGCATAATTGGCGGGGTCCGCTAGGACCGATGCCTGCCAGGGTTGCGGGAAAGTTCGAAAGGGATACCGGGACCCTTGGCAACAGGCAACTGAAGGAACACGGGTAGGTTTTATTCAGTAAAAGTCTGACACGCCCTCTCGCTCCGCCCAGAGCGGGAGAAGTAAAAAAGTAAAGTAAAGTAAAAAAATCATTTATTTGGACCAAACATTGTACACATTTTATAAACCTGCCAAACTGCGTGGCAGTTTGTCGGCAGGTCGGCAAGTCATTTGATGATTTCCAAACCTCAACAAAAAAAAAAGGTCTGGACAGATGAGCGTGGTTATACATTACACAGTCAGGAGCATGTTGTCTTGCGGCTACAACAAAAATAATGATGTGGGCCTCAATTAAAACGCAAAACATTTAAGATCAGCCGCGTTATTAAATTATACATTTGTGCATTTAACGTTGGTACTTATGTCGGCATGCGGTGTCGGTATCAGTGACGTTTCTGTGAACACGTTTTTTGCACAGTGAAAACGTTCTTTTATACCAAGTTTAATGTGCACATAATTATTTTTGTTAGATTCAAGTTTTTCCTTTGTTTTTTTTTAATATTGTGTGTACGTTTTGTGACATGTTGTGTCAAATAAATATATTTGATCTCTTTCTATAATGTAAACAGATTCACATGAACAACAACACTAATACCCGGTTTCTAAATGGAGATGCTAAACTAGAGTTCGACAAGTTCTCTAACTTGATATTTTCAATTCAGAACCCGGGTGTAAGCATTATAGTAGTTTGTAATAACTAGCCGTCACGTGAATAGGGACAGGCAGTATGCGTTGACAAGTCTCAACTAAACTAAAGTAAAGACTTTGATCGTCTGTAGTGAAACAACGCGAGTACCTACTCCTAGGGATGGTCGGTACGTTGTTGATGTTTGACAATGCGTCACTTTGCGCAACTATCTCAAGTTTATATTGCGCGCGGGTTGTCGCGACTAGCCGCGACTTGCCACGACTCGCCGGTGATACATTGCCTTGTCAGATACTTGCTATTATTGTCAGCATGGTATTATTGCTATTTCGTTTATTTCATAAAGTCACTTATAAATTACATTTTTAAATATTAGAATATAAAAATATAAAAACATTTAAAAATATAAAAAATAGAAGTGCGCTGGTGTCGGGAGCAGGGCCCAAGCTACCGGTGGTTAGGGCTGCAGAGACAGGAACCTCCTCACAATGCGAGACGTGTCAAGGAGTACTTACTGCTTTCTGAATCAGGCCCTTGATCCAACCGCCTAACGAGAGCCTCGAGAGATGTTGGTCGAGGCTTTTGGCCATCAGGCCATTGGCCGTTACGACAATCAGCACAATGATAGCCGAGTTCACATTGCACATGTCGACAACCTCGTGTGCTAAGTCGAGATATTTTATTTGTTTCTCTTTCTCAGCTTTCACGAGGTTCTCGTCATGCGGGATGGTAATTTAGGGGAGCTTGTTGCGAATAAGAAGGCGAATAACGATCTGTGTCATTTTATTAGGGAACGCTCCTTATATACAGTACTAGTTAAAATATATTAAAATAAATAAGGTACATGAATAAACTTAAGACTAACACAATTTGGTAATGTCGGTAGGATGTGCCGCGCTCCCTACGTTGTTCGAGCGTGATGATACAGCCGGCCAGTTTGCATTCCTTTCACCTCGGCTAGCTTAGTATGCGCGGGCGCGCGGTGGCAAACGGCTGCTGTGTACGCTCCTCTAATCACTATGGGTATGCGTAAGATGAGCTGCTACATCATTCCCCCGCTAGTGAAACGTACACAGGGCTTCGATGTCCTTCCTGTTCTTGTGACGTATGCGTACGTATCTGTGACTGGTTCTTCTGACTCAGTGTTGATCCGGAAAGCTGGCTTTAGTCTGTCAACAGTGATGTTGGTGCATCTATTGCGTAACTGGATAGTAAAATACTTGTCCTTACGACTAATCACCTCGTACGGGCCAGTGTAGGTCGGCGTCAGAGGTTTGCTTGATGCGTCATTACGCAGGTAAACATGCGAACATTTATGTAGGTCATCGTGAATAAATGTCGCTCGGGATTGGTTAGATTTCCGTTGCGCCTGGGCCTTCTTTAATGCTCCATTCAACTTATTCATGAAGTTTGAAAGCGTATCGCGATGTCTTGTAGATTCTTCATAGAATTCTCCGGGTAATCGCAGCGTCTGGCCATATAGTAGTTCAGCAGTACTAGCGCCTACGTCTTCTTTTATCGAAGCGCGCAGTCCCAGCAGCACGGTAGGTAGCTCATGTGACCATGTTGTAGATTTGAGTCTTGCAGTGAGTGATGTTTTTAGTGAACGGTACCATCGTTCTATCACGCCGTTACACTGCGGGTGGTAGGCAGTCGTACGGGTACGGTGAATTCCCATACGTTGCATTAATTTATTAAATAGGTCAGACTCAAATTGCCTCCCTTGGTCTGTGGTTATGGTTACTGGGCAACCGAATCTCGCGATCCAACCCTCATAGAATGCAGTAGCAACCTTTTCTGCGGTTATCTCTTCCAATGGAAGGGCTTCAGGCCATTTGGTAGCCCTGTCTATCATGGTCAATAAATATCGAAAGCCGTCAGAAATAGGTAACGGGCCAACAATATCTATATGCACATGCTCCAGTCTGTTTGCTTGTTGGAAACTCGCAATGGGTGCCTTCGTGTGTTGTTGCACCTTAGCACGCTGGCACGCGTCGCATGTTCGAGTCCACAGATTTACGTCGCTATTCATGGAGGGCCACCAGTAGCGAGCAGTGACTAGTTTCCTTGTCGCCCTTATGCCAGGGTGGCTAAGGTCGTGAATCGCTCTGAATGCTACTTTTCGAAATTCTGGTGGTAGATATGGACGAGCGGTGCTTGATGACATCTCGCAGGTAACGGGCTTGGCGATTGAGTTGGGAATGGCGATCTTCTTGAAAAGGTACTTTCCTTTGTTTGCTAGTATTTTAAATTCTTCGTCTTGGTCTTGTTTTTTTGCTAACTCGGTGTAATCTAGCGGTGTCGGGCATGTTATTGTTTCGACGCGTGATAGTGCGTCTGCGACCTTGTTGTCCTGGCCGGTTACGTGTTGAATATTTGACGTGAACTGTCCAATATATTCAAGGTATCTTGTTCGGCGGGGTCTCTCAGACTTGCTGTTTGAAGTTAATGCATTACACAGCGGTTTGTGGTCTGTGTAAACGATTAATTCTCGTCCTTCAAACACACGACGGAAGTGACGTATTGCCATGTAGATTGATAGTAACTCACGGTCATACGTGCTATATTTTTGTTGCGCGTCACTGAACTTTTTGGAGAAAAATCCCAGTGGTCTCCACCTGCCGTTGATCTTTTGTTGTATAACGGCACCAGCACATGTGTTTGAGGCGTCTGTCATCAATGCGAAAGGTTCGCTCAGTGATGGATAGGATAATAATGCGCAATTCTTGATATCTTGTTTACATTGATTGAATGCTTCTTTTGCGTCTTCAGTCCATTGTATGTTCGTTTTATCGTTTTTCTTGGCATTGTGAAAGTATTTACTTAATTATTTTTGATGTTCAGCCGCATGGGGTATACTAGAACGATAAAAGTTCATAATCCCGATGAAACGACGTAGATCTTGGATCGTTTTTGGCAATGGATATGACTGGATTGCTTGTACCTTTTCTTCCGTCGGTGAAATGCCTTCTGGACTTATTGTGTATCCCAGGAAATCGAGTTTTGACTGGCCGAAGATACACTTAGCGACGTTTATTTTTAAACCACTATCGTTGAGTCGCTTAAACACGTCTTGAAGTTCTCTTCTGTGTAATTCCTGGTTCTCAGAAGCTACAAGAATATCATCGACGAATGGGAAAACAGGTAAGCCGCGAAGCACGTTGTCAATATGACGTTGGAATGTTTGGCCTGCATTCATCAAACCAAAACACATCCTAGTGAATTCGTACAAGCCAAAAGGTGTAATCACGGCTGTCTTCCTCACGTCTTCTTCTCTGTTTTTAATCTGATAATAGGCCTTCTGAAGGTCAATTTTTGAAAAAATCTTCTTGCCTTCTAGGTTATGTGTAAAGTCATGCAGTCGTGGTACCGGGTATCGATCGGGTGTGGTTACTGCATTGAGTCTACGGTAATCGCCGCAGGATCTGTAGGTACCATCCTTTTTCAAAACCATGTGTAATGGACTAGCCCATGGGCTATTAGACGGTTGACAAATTCCTTGGTTCATCATGAGTTGGAATTCTTGTTTTGCAGCGTTATATTTATGCGGCGGTAGTGGTCTCGCATTTGTAAATATCGGCGGGCCGGTGGTTTCGATATAGTGTTCGACTTCACTATTTCCCAGTTTCTGTAAGTTTGGATTCGTGATGTCTGGGAACTTGGCCAACAGGTCGTGGTAGGGAAGCTTTTCGTCGATGGTTCGGATGCTTCCTTCAGCTGTGGGTGACAGGAAACCTCGTACCGATAAATTGGTTCTTTTATCCACCAATCGTCGTCCATGGAGATCCACCATAAGTGCGTGGTGGTGCAAAAAGTCAGCGCCTAATATCGGCCGACTAACTGTTGCAACCATAAATCGCCAACTGTAGGCACGCCGCATTCCGATGTTGAGAATAATAGTTCGCTCACCGTATGTGGGTATTTGTGAACCATTTGCTGCATACAAGTAGTTGGTTGGTGTCCGCTGTTTATCTCGTGTAGTGGCGGGTAAAACGGAAACATTTGCGCCTGTGTCGATTAGGAATTTTTTTCCGGTTGATTTGTCGTGTAAAAATAGGCGGTATGTGGATAAATCGTCGACTTCGGCCACCGCCGCGGCTTGAGTCTCCTTTAGTTTTCCGGGTTCTCACTTGCCATTCCTTTAAAACTGCACGGGCTTCTGCATCGGTATGCTGCCTTGCCGAATTTCTTATGGAAATAGCACACGGCGTTTCTTCTGTCACGAGATTTCGAGCTGGAACGGCTTCTGAAATTGTGGGATCGACATTGAAATTTGCGGGATCGATTCGTTTTCAGTGCTGCAACTTCCTTGGTCAGGGCTTCAATTATGGTGTAGAGTTTGTGGTCTGCATGTTCGGATGTCGCCGCTATTTCGGCTGGCGCCGCTGTCGCTGGGACCTTAGACGTGGTAGGTTGACACTGGCAGGAACACACGGCATTCACCTCTTTTAGCTGTTCTTGCATCCTGTCTGCCATGGCAGCCAGCGAGTCCAACTTGGATTCTTCACTCACTGCCAACACTGTGCGGGTAGAAGCAGGTAAGTGTCCTTGCCACAGCATTTTCAGGGTGTCATCTGGCATCTTTGTCCCAGCAAGGTTTCTCATTCTGCGAAGCAACTGCGATGGTCGTTGATCACCGAGCTCCATTTCATTCAGTAGTTTTTGTAACTGAATACCCTCGCTATCTTCGTAAACCTCCAACAGTCTTCTTTTTGCAGCGTCGTATCGGCTGGAGTTGGCCGGTGACAAGATGATATCGCTGATTTGGTCGATGTCCTTGATCTCCAGCTGAGCCACAAGAAGTGCGAACTTGCTTTCATCGCCGAGCTTCTGGTTGTGGATAATGACCTCGAATTGGGCAAACCATAGTTTAGGTCTATTGCTCCAGAACTTGGGTATGCGCGACTGGACGCTAATTGCTTCGACGTCTTCGGGCGTAGTAGTCTTGTCTCTTTCAGTTACGGGCAGAGACATTTCGAACGCGGGGTCACCACTTTAGGGGAGCTTGTTGCGAATAAGAAGGCGAATAACGATCTGTGTCATTTTATTAGGGAACGCTCCTTATATACAGTACTAGTTAAAATATATTAAAATAAATAAGGTACATGAATAAACTTAAGACTAACACAATTTGGTAATGTCGGTAGGATGTGCCGCGCTCCCTACGTTGTTCGAGCGTGATGATACAGCCGGCCAGTTTGCATTCCTTTCACCTCGGCTAGCTTAGTATGCGCGGGCGCGCGGTGGCAAACGGCTGCTGTGTACGCTCCTCTAATCACTATGGGTATGCGTAAGATGAGCTGCTACAGTAACATCGATTATCATTGCGCGGCGCGCTAATCGGTCTATCACTACTATATCAGGCTTATTGGCTACAATAGTCCCAGTACAACGTAACATGGTCATTTTCGAGAACTGGGTCGGGCACATACTCGTAATACGGTACCTCAGAGTCCACAAGTTTATATTTCAAGGCAAGTTGTTGGTGAATAATCCTGGCCACTTGGTTATGCCTGTGCAAGTACTCGCCGTTAGCCAGACGGGAACAACCAGAGATAATATGTCTGATGGACTCACCCGGACGGTGGCATGCCCGACACACGTCAACCGTCCCGTCCCTCATAATATGCCTCCGGTAGTTATTCGTCAAGATAACTTCGTCCATATGTAATTGCACAGACGAAACCTTCAGTTCCCCCGAAGAGGTCACCGAAACGTAGCCAGGATACGGACGCTAAGAAATCTACACCGGGCTCATGAAGAGCCCGATAGAAGCGCCCGTGAAGCTCCTTGCTTTGCCATACCTCCTTGAGGTCTTCTGTAGTAAGTACCACAGGTTTGCGCCAGTTCTCTTTAGCCATGGAGAGCGGGGGGTGAGTCCCTTGTCCAATGCCACCACATCGCGGTGCAGACACTCTTCGGCTTTAATAAAATATTCTCTGAGATTGCCCCCCTCGCGGTTGTGGAGGGTCTTTGCATTTAAAAAGCCTCGACCCCCGCACTTCCGCGGGATGTACAATCTCATCATCAATGATCATGGGTGATGCATCCGGTTTTTGCTATTATTGTTAATATTTAAATTGTTAATAAAACTTTTTTACAAGCTTTAAATTAGCTTGCTCTATTCGTATGTGTTTCCAGTTACTCCAATTGTAATCTATTTTTCAAGCACTTCCTAGCATCCGATTGAGCTGAAACTTGGCATACTTATACAACTACCAAGTTATTTTGAAAAAATTATATCATGGAGCTGGTCTGATGATGGAGCCGGAAGTTGGCCATAAGAACTCCTCAATCAAACAAGATAGCATTATCGTGTTTGGACTCATTGGTTATGTATTGCCAAGTGCTTTGTCAGGGTCTGATGATGGAGCCGGAAGGTGGCCATATGTATTTATAGTTACTCCAATTGTCATCCATTTTTCAAGCTCTTCATTGTGCGTGGTTCGCGACACGCTGTTGGCTGGTTTTATTATTTGGACACCACTAAACATATTACACATGAGGTAAATAATGATACAGTATTACGGAACACAAATAGACAATCAAATGATTTCTTGTCGACGTATACATCTTTTTGAGGCTGACTGTACTTAACCAACGCCAACTAAAAAGGTATAAACATTTATTCGGTTTTCATATTGCATAGATGTATTATTTAATGATTGCCGGAGTCACACGTCATTACTAGTCCATCAAGGAGATCGGGGTCAAGAGCAGGCACATTATGTAACAAAAAAAGTTTTGCATCCGAAAATTGCCAAAAGCTGAAAACTAAATTCGGTCAGACTCTAGTGGCAACTGTGGCAAGCGACCACTGCCACGTAGGTAGACGGTATCCACCCATGCCATACATGAACTATAAGAAACCTGGCTGTGAAACTTCCTAAAGGTAGGATTTGTACCGACATACTCGTAAACGTATGAAGCACAAAGCGCAGTCTCGGTCTCTTGTCATTGTCGCCTGGCGCAGTTGCCTATTTCGGTCGCGTTATTGAAATGCTTCCTTTATAACCAGAGAAATAAAATAATATAATAAGATATAAAAAGTATCTCGAAGTTCTTTTTAACGGTTGTAAACCACGACGTTTTCACCCTTCCATTACACATATTACCGTATGATTTCCTTATCACGTTACTCAAGTGAAGCTTCTGCACCGTATTATTTGCGGGTGTGTGCATAAGCGGGGGCGTGCCCCCGGTGCGGCAAAAGATCGCGATGATCGCATGCCGCGGTCACATTCAGTCTGCCGGCTGCGCTGTTCCCCTTAATTTGCAACACACAACACCGCACTCAATCACTCGCCGGCTCGAAAGCGATATTAAATTCATAGCGTGGCGCGTCTACATAAAACAAATAGACGCTCGTAATACTATTACAGCTTTTTATTTCATCGCCGCCTTCGAGCTGCGCCATCACGAGCTGCAAACACCGCCTACAATTATTATTTGAGTACGAGATTATAAAATTATAAAATGAATATTTGCTGTGTGGACTTCTTTTAAACCCCATCTACTGAGATGAGAGAGAATCGACTCAAGAAAATCGTAAAAAAAAAAACGATACAAAACCCTCTTCGATTTGACAGTTTGACACCTCAAAGATTTATTTATTTAATTTAAATATTATCAACTACGCTTAAGTCATCAAATTAAGGAAAGACGCTCCAAAAAATAGTTGTACATTTCAAAATAATATAAAAAACTCTTTCCGTTTGTATTGTCTCTTTCAAGACTGATGCTCCGGTTTTTGAAAGCATACCAGTCGTACTATTTAATAATAAAACTTACTAATTCCATGGGTTTTATCAAATCAATTTAACGTTTCGCAATTGGACGTAGTTCCTGAAAAACGTTCCAACCCACAATTAGATCAAAACTTACTTTATAATACCAAATAAGTCATGTGATTGCTATTTACTAACTGTCAAAATTTGGTGGCTGTACTATTATTTTATCAATAAAATCATGATCTAGTAACCCAGCCCACTTGTATAGAGAACACAAATAAATATTAAACTAAAAAAGCCCAAGCTGTGTGAAACAACCCAAATATAAGACAGAGTCAATTTTTTTTTTCTGAAATGTGGTCTAATTTGTTTGAAACGTTTTTGATTTTTTAAAATCTGATTGACCTTGTTAAAATAGATGTTTCACTAAAACGTTCCAAGCCATCTGAAACGTTTTTGTTTAAACATAGTACGTGCACTCTCCGGAGAATAGATATTTCACTAAAATGGTCCACACCATTTGAAACGTTTTTGATTTAAATAAATGTTACCCATGTCGGCAAAATATAATTTTCATTAAAAAGTTCCAAGTCAATTGGAATATTATTGATTTAAAAAAAAAAACATCTTAAGGTAGGTTAACATAATGATTTAATGACAAGAAGAAAAAAAGTTTATATTTTAATATTAATAACTTTATTTCCTATTTCTCTCACATTTAGGTACAATTATTTATTAAATGAATACGAACTACGCAAGTGATTCAGTGCTTTTGTCGATACTTATCCACGAGTGCAAGCGAGACAGACTATTTGCTTCCTGTCATTGTGAATCTTGACTTATCAGTACGTAGGACGCAAGCATCGTTGAAGGAGCACATATTGTCGCCGTGTCGTGTTTTGTTTCGTTATCGTTGTGTTTTGTAAAGTACTAAGTGATCTGTGTAAGTTTATTAATTTGTAGTGTCAGGTGTTAATTTTATTTTACTATGGAAGCCGAGGAAAACGTAAGTATTCATTAAAATACCAATTTATTGTGAAATATATTTGGTGACTGATTCGCTAATATAAGTTTAACTTCCTACATAATCGTTATGATTTGTTATAGACTCTGTCATTAGAAAAGTTATTGGCTAAAAGACGGAAATTAATGGACCTCCGAAAAAAAATAACCTCTCAAAAGCAAGGTGAAGTTGAAACCACTGGTCTGGTGGAAACTTTGAAGGAAATGAATCCTGACCAGATAATAAAACAGTATGAAACAAATGCTTCTGAAGGTATAGTATCTAGTTAGCTAGTCATGATTTGTTTATTACAATTTTTAATAGTGATTTTCCTTTGTTTTATTAAAGTAACATGATTCAAAATACAGCTTTGGAGACATTCTTGAATGATTTTCGTTTCTTTTATTAAGACCGCACGTTATCTATACCTATCTACCTTATTAAAAGGATGTGCAGGGATGGTGTGGACAAATAAATATTTTCATTTCAGTTTAGAACAAACTAAAGGTTCTGATAATAGAGGTAACCAAACAATATTACCAACCACTAACCAAACCATATACTATGTATATTATACGCATATTTTTTACAGATGTGATGAATCTCAAGACTATACCAGCCCTAGAAATAGTCCTACCTTCAACTAGTACTTCTATAACATGTCAAGATACCAATCTCTCCAATACAGATAATATAGCAAGTGTAGAAAGTAAGAACTACTCCCTTACAGTTGCCATAACATAGAGTTTTGAAAGTTATTAAATTGTTGTTATACCTTTATATTGAACATGTCAGGATTGTAGTAACTAGTACTATGGTAGAAACTTGTAGTTGCATCCTACCCCTCTGGGAAGCAGGTAAGGTTAATATTTGGTAAGATTTATGAAATGTTTGCTTTTTTTTCAGGTTACATTTCTCTGGATCCTCCTTCTTATTCGCCAATCACACCTCGAAATACTAACAATGAAGATATATTGAGAATACAGAGTGATTGGTTTATGCATACTGGGGCATCACAAAACCCAGATTTACAGAATGAACCTCAAGAGATTGTACAAGATTATTCTGAAAATGGTTTTCAAAGTTAGTCATCGATTTCTATTTAATTACTTATTAGTAGACATATCCATTTAAAAATAGCATTTGCCATAATAATGTATTGCGCATATTCCATTTCAACAAATACACATTTTGCTACATAACATTATATTTTTTAAGGAATTGAAGATTCTCCAGTAAGACCAATGTCACCAGCTACACTAGATCTGTTAAATACACTTTTAAGTGGCAGTGACGATGATAGTGTCAAAGATCCGAACTACATAGTTTCCGAGAGTTCGGAAATTTCAGATGCGGACAGCGAATCAATTTTACTACCTAGAAGTATTACACAAGAACAGAACATGGAGGAAGTATGTAGTAATAATTTGCATGAAGATCTCGGAGAATGAATAAGCCATAGCACGTGTGAAGAAGAAAATTCTGTAGCAAATAATATCAATGGTGATGAAGAAACTACTGAAAAAAGACCAAGTCGGCCAAAAAGGGGGCGAAAAAGAAAATTCAAAGAATATTCGTTAGCTCAAAGAAAATGTCGCAAATATGCTAATTTGCCGTACAGAGGAAAAAATAGAAAAGTACGCGCAAAAACGTTTAAAAGTTACGCATGCGTTTGCAAAAAACAGTGTCATTTGAACGTAACAGAAGAAGAAAGAAGAAAAGAATTTAATAAATTTATCACACTTGGGTCGTACGAAGCTCAGCTACTGTACATTTGCTCAAACGTTACGGAAACACGTAAAAAACGGTCGTATATATCTGAAAATACTTCATCTCTGGTCAAAAAGCCACGAAACTTCTCCAGAACGTATAGAATTTCAAATATTCCTGTGTGCCGTGACATGTTTTTAAACACATTTCAAATAACCACACAAAAAATCACAATTAGTTTAAAAAAAACAACGCAATGGTGATAACTTACGGGATTGTAGAGGATTTTCATCTGGTGGGTGGAATAAAACTGCGCAAGAACAAATAGATTTTGTTTGTAATATTATAAATAACTTACCAAAATATGAGTCCCACTATAGAAGATCTCAAATTGGTGATGCACTATATTTGCAACCAGGATTGACTATGCAAAAGATATATGATTTATATGTTGACGAATTTAGACTCATTCATGGCAACGACAGCAAAAAATATGTATCATTAGCCATTTTCAGAAAGATTTTCCTGAAAGAATCTAACTTAAGGTTCAAAGTCTTAAAAAAGACACGTGCAATAGATGTGACACATTTGCAGCAAAACTAAAAGTCCCGAACGATTTGTCAATAGAAGACAGAAACCAATTGATTTCCGAAAAAGAAAAGCATTTAAAATTAGCCGAGTCCTTACGAAGTCAAATGAATTGCCAGATTGAAAGGACAAAAGTAGATGAGACATTTGAGTGTTTAACATTTGACATGGAGAAGACGTTGCCTTTACCACGTATTCCAACAAACGTGGTATTTTATAAAAGACAACTCTGGTTTTATAACTGCGGCGTTCATGTGTCTTCTACAAATAAAGGATATTGTTTTGTTTGGGTTGAGGGTCAAGCTGGCAGAGGTGCCCAAGAAGTTGGGTCCTGTTTGAAAAAAATTATAAACCGAGTAATGCGTCCTAATGTTGAATATCTATCATTGTGGAGCGACAGTTGCGGGGGCCAAAATCGGAACATAAAAATGGTCCTCATTCTTAAAGTGATTTTATCCAGCCATCCTACCTTAAAGGTTATAGATTTAAATTTCCTAGAAAGTGGACATACATTTTTGCCAAATGACACTGACTTTGGTAAAATTGAAAGTCATTTAAAAAAATTTCAGAGACTATACACTGCAGAAGATTACGTGAATGTGATAAAGACTTGCACAAAAAAGACCCCTCTAGTACCTATAAAGATGGAAAAAGAAGACTTCGTGAGCACTGAGAAATTAGAAAAAAATATAACAAATCGAAAGATGTTCATTAATAAGGTTAAAGTTAATTGGCTAAAGACCAAACATATCCAAATAAGAAAGGATAATGTACACTCTGTCTTCATGAGTTCAGATAATAATGTGGAATATCAAGAGTTATATATAGGGCGAAAATTTAAAGGAAGCGTGCTTCCTTTATGCTCAGAACTCCTTATTCCTCTTTGGCCAGACGGAAAACCCATTACCCAGGCTAAATTAGATGACCTAAAGTCAATGTTTAGTCTAATTCCTGAGGATTGCCTGTCCTTTTATAAAAACCTGCAGGGTATAGATGGTCCCGATTTTATTGAAGGATTTGCTGGTGAACAAGACTTCGAATTCGAAGAAGAACGTATATCGTAAAATTTTTCATTAAAAAATATACTTTTTTTTCTATTTAATCTTGTTTTATTATTATTTTCTTTGTCATACATGTCGTTTGGAACGATTTGCGCAAATTAAAATTTTAAATGTACCATGAATATTGCAATAAACCAAAAACGTTCCACAGCAATATTTTTATGAATATTGAGAAAAGCATTAACGTTAGAAGTCTAAAATAGGGTCACATTAAAACTCGATCATGTAATCTATAGCATACAAAAGTAACAGTAGAAAAAAAAAAAAAAATCATTAATTAATACGAGATTGAACTTTAATCGCAATTATCTCAAAATGTCAACTTAGTGGGTTGGAACGTTTTTCAGGAACTACGTCCAATTTAAAGTCTACACAAAAAAAATTGCTGTAAAAAGAGTTCAAGAAGGTTAACCCCTGGCAATGCCGCACCGCGAAGCGACGCGAAGTTTCCTTGCAACGGACATCAAAGCGCAGAGGCTGCGCAATGCACGCACGGCGCGGTGGCGCCTTAGGCCCGCGCGTTACGCCTCAGTCGTCCAAGCTATGACCAAGTGACATATCAGCAAAAAACATTAACAACAAGCAAATCCAAGCAAGCAAGGAATACTCTTCTCAGCATGACAGACAGAAAATTGTCAGTTTTGTTCTATTGACAATCGTTTATAGTGTTTTTATCAGACATTTTTGTGTAAATAGTGGAAAAGTGGGTTTTTTTTTTTTTTGAATTTATCGTGTATATACGTATAGTTTATTTTTAATTTTTTAGATTAGTTTAACTGTAAGAGTGTTTTTGTATATATTTTGAATGCCGGCTGTAGCGACGCCGGAACCTGTGCCAGTCAACCTGCCACATCGCTTGATGTCCAGCTGGTAAGATGTCCACATTGCTCACAGGCACGCTTTTTTAAAGGCGAACGGGTCTGAGGATACGCTGTGGCAAGATCCACAAATCACATAGTGTATTATTGTGCCCCCCAGCCACATGCCCATCACCAACACCTCCAGAACAAACCCTTTGGCAAATGCTTGCAAAAATAAAAGATTCTACCCCAGTATTAAAGAGAGTTCCCCGGGGCGCAAGACGGTCTATTGCACTAAATTTGGCGCAATGTCACCGTCCACCGTGACCCAGGAGAACTCACAAATAGCCTGGGAGCAATTACTTACATTACCATATAGGATTCTGCATGTTCAAAAAAATTTGGCAACTAAAAAAAGCTTAACGAACCAAATTAAAGAAAACTGTTAACAATTCGAACCCAAGTTTAGACACAAAATTACCTGCATTCAATAGCAATTCACAAAAAAGCTTAAGTTCATTTGTGGAATCCAAACTAAGTGATGGTGACATCAGGGGAGCAGCCAGGATACTGTTCAGCAGCGATATGGTGGCACCTTACTCTCCAGAAACGCTTACAGGTCTAGAGGGTAAACACCCAGCGCCTGCGGATAGTCTCGCCTTTCTCGACCTCCCCGACCTAAATTCAACCTTCCTAAACGTTTCGGACCCCCAGTTGATTGCAGCCGTGACCTTCCGAAGCGGTTCCGCCGGCGGCCTCGAGAGCCTGACTCCCCAACGTCTAAAGGATCTTTTGAGCTCAGACGCCGTGGATGCTGGTGAGTCGCTTGTGAAGGAGCGTGCGGCTCTGTTTAACCTCATGCCCAGTGGCGGTGTGAACGAGGCTGTCGTTGACGTCTTGTACGGTCTATGTACCCTGCACAAGAGGGACGGTGGCATTCGTCCCACCGCCGTTGGGTGCACCTACAGGCGCTTGGCAGCTAAAATATGCTGTAAGCTTTATAGTGAATCACTTACAGCAAAATTTCAGCCCCTGCAGCTTGGTTTCGGCTCGAGAGGGGGATGTGAGGCTGCCCTGCATGCCCTTTCAACCTTATTGAACTCCAACAAAGGTGAGGTTATCCCCAAGGTCGACGTTAAGAACGCCTTTAACTCTGTCAACAGGGACACTTTGTTGGCTGAAGTTAAAAAAGAATTACCCGATGGTTTTATGTGGCAGTGCTACAGGTATCCCTCTTAATTATTATACAAGGACAATGTTTTAGAATCTGTAGTAGGATGCCAACAAGGTGAACCTCTCGGGCCAGTCATTTTCAGCTTGGCTATTCATCCAATCATCCAAAAACTAAATTCAAAATTTAACGTATGGTATTTAGATGACGGAACGCTAGGAGGTGATGTAGACACCGTTTTGTAAGACTTACATCTCCTCAAACTGCAATTTAAACCTATTGGCCTGGACCTTAACCCATCAAAATGTGAAATTTACCTTTCTGACATGACGGACAGACACTTGAACCGTAAGAAATTTAATGAAATAGCTCTACAAATAATTATTTTTGAAAAAATTTCACTGCGGCTCGTAGGTTCCCCAGTTTTAGAAGATAGCTTTTCTCCCTTCATCGACGAAAAAAACAAAAAATTCAACGATGTTTCGAAATGGATATCAGTGTGTTTATTGAATTTTTACCGACTTCAAAAAAGGAGGAGGTACTATGTTCGTCTGAATGTTTTTTTTTTTTTTTATGTATGTTCACCGATTACTCCGCCGTTTGTGAACCGATTTCAAAAATTCTTTTTTTGTTCAAAAGCTTATACTTCTGAAGTGATCCCATTGTCACCAAGTCAGGATCTGATGATGGGATCCTAGAGAAATCGAGGGGAACTTTCAAAAATCGTAAGGGCAACTAGTGCATTCCTTAATTTATTCATTAAGTATTTTACAGCACTACAATTTTATGAAGGTCTGGAGTCGATCTGATGATGGAGCCGAAAGACAGTCAAGGGAACTCCTCAATGGTTTACAGCAGATACCTCGTGTTTGGGCTTGATTAATTTGTATTGATAAAAACTTTACACTTTGATGGGTTGTGACTGTCGTTAGGGGTCTGATGATGAAGACGAAAGACAGTCGAGGGAACTCCTCAGTGGTTTACAGCAGATATCTTGTGTTTGGGCTTGATTAATTTGTATTGATAAGAACCTTACACTTGGATGGGTTGTGACTGTCGTTAAGGGTCTGATGATGAAGACGAAGGACGATTAACGGAACTCCTCACCGGTTCACAGTAATTACCTTGTGTTTGGACTTAATTCATTTATATTGATAAGAACTTTGCAACCATATAGGTTGTAAGTGACATTACAGATCTGATTATGGTCACCTTATAATATGATGATGAGGGGAACTATACTATATATGGGGAATATATATGATATAGAGAAAAATAAAAAAATAACTTTTATTTCGGAAGTCGGTGGCCAATAACTAAAATTAAAAGCAAAGACACCGACTTCCGAAATTAAAGTTATTTTTTTATTTTTCTCTTATTATTAAAGAAGTACTTTTGTCGTTTGGTTTTAGTACAGTAGTCCTTTTTGTTTTGTTTTTTTTGAAGTCGGTCAATTTTATTTTTTTTAAATTTTTGTTTAATTAATTTTGGCAGGCTCTCCAAAATTAATTTACATTCGGCATTCGCCCTGATTAGATACTATTCCTTTGGTCCAAATTTTACATATTTTCTACGCTCTTCCCCCTTATGGAAGCATTCACACCTCTCGGACAAAATTGACCAAATTATTCGCAACACACTGATATCCATTCTAAATATGGCCTTGGACAACCGAGCGTGGCTGTAAGCCATCCGTTTTGGTGGCCTCGGCGTTCGCAAAATTACCAGTATTAGCTTACCTGTTCTGTTCTTCCTGTCCTCTGTCCACAGCACCGAAAAGTTGACAGGGAAAATTTTAGTCCCCTGCCTGGTCGACTATGAAGTGCCGTGCTTGACCGATGTGGAGAACGCCTGGAAAGCGGCTTGCCCGGATACAGATCGGCCCGTGAACTCATTTTCCTAGAGGCAGTGGAATGAGCCGCTCTGCAGGTTGGTACGGAATAATCTTATTAAAACGTCCACCAATACTCTGGCTTCAGCCACTACCCTCACCCAACATAGGCACTATGCTGGGTGACATCACCTTCCGGCTCGCTAGTCTGCGTCTGGGCGCTCCTTGCGTGGCTCCGCATCGCTGCCAATGCGGTAAGCTGTCGAGTGCCTCGGTCACCCTGGCCTATTCTGCAGTAGAAGTGCAGGCCGGATAGCATGGCATGACAGCATCAATAACATCATCCGTCGTGCTCTTTTCACCGCCGGGGTGCCAGCCGTTTTAGAACCCAATGGCTTGGCATGCGACGATGGCAAGAGACCAGACGGAATTACTATAATACCTTGGAAGGTAGGTAGGCTTTTGGTGTGGGATGCAACGTGTGTCGACACCCTTGCGCCATTCCATCTTCCTAGCACGGCGGGCTGTACTGAGGCTGCTGCTGCAGGTGCAGAAAACCTCAAACGGCGCAAATACTCCAATGTTATCGGGACGTATATGTTCGAGCCGTTTGGGGTTGAAACCCTAGGGCCATGGGGTCCAAGTGGCCACTTGGTTTTTCAAGACATCGCCAAGCGGTTGGTCGACTCTACACGTGACCATCGGGCTGGCCTATTTTTTGGCCAAAGAATCAGCATTGCTATTCAACGTGGCAATGCTGTCAGCCTATTTGGGCACTTTTCCGACAGCCATATGGACGAATATTTTGATTTTTTTGATGAGTATATAAAGAAAGGGGGGCACATGATACAAAATCATTTGCCCCCCTTTCTTTATATACTTGTACATAATTATTATTAACTAGCTGTGCCCCGCGGTTTCACCCACGTAGCTCTCGATCCCGTGGGAATATAGGGATAAATCGTACCTTATGTCCTATTCGAGGTCATGGTCTTCCCGTGTGCCCATCCTCTCCTCTCTAGAGTAGGGAACGTCGCGGCGGCACGGCGCGGCGCCGGCGTCGAACGGTTCGCGTATTGCATTTCGTGATAACTTCGAAATTAAATATCCGATTCAAATTAATTAAAAAGTATTTTACTGCTACATAAATACCCTTGATGTTAAAACTATTTATTTGAATAAGAATTAATATTATGTTGATAAAACTCCTTCGCAAATAATGCATTAATTTCGAACAAATTTGATTACCATAAAAAAAGGTTATAGTGAGTCAATCTTAAAAGATAGACATAATGCTGTTGCTGACTTTTTGCAGAAATTTTAAAGAGGAACAATTCCATCATACATAATATTTGCATAACTTAAACCGTTTACGCAGCGCACGCAACGGAAGCTCTCAAAAAGGAATATTTTTTCCCGTTTTTGCAACATTTTTCATTGATGCTCCGCTCCTATTAGTCGTAGCGTGATGTTATATAGCCTATAACATCACGCTACGACTAATAGGAGCGGAGCATCAATGAAAAATGTTGCAAAAACGGGAAAAAATATTCCTTTTTGAGAGCTTCCGTTGGCTTGTATAGTACTTTTCTCAAACAACGGGCGGAAATTCAAACTGAGTAAATTAAACAGAAATTCCAGAATCAATGACGAACAACTATCATTTTTCATGCGCCAATATGTTCATTTGTTTCTTCTTTGTTCTATTTGCAAGCCAATTCGAAATTTAAATAAAATCTTTGATAAGTTACCTCCTTAGTTGCCGTGTGTTGAAGTAAAAAGTTCGTTCCATTTTTAAATAACACGACAGATATGAGTTTTCATAGTAATTTATTTGGCCGCTAAACATGCCAGATATGGATTTTCATAATAACTTTGCTGGCCGCATCGTCACTTGTTTTTGACCAGTACAGCAATTTCGACTTATCTCGAAGAAGGTTGTCAAAATAATGCTCGAATTTCCAAGCATGTTTGAGAAAAAATGTTTTTTCAATTCCAACCAATAGTTCCTGAGATTAGCGCGTTCAAACAAACAAACAAACTCTTCAGCTTTATAATATTAGTATAGATTAAGTCAGTAACTCGTTGTATTACATTTTATGTTACATTTTATTTTACAATTGAATAAAAATTGTATACAAAAAAGAAAAAAAAGAAAAGTAAATCGTGATAATAATCCAGCAGCATTTTCTTTCATTGATCAGTTAGCTATAACGGGTGTAAAAAGACGCATAACGAAGCTGAAAGTCACTTGTTATTCCCGTTTATGTTTTTTTTATCTGGATCATACCTGGGAACCTTCTGGTTACGGAGATATTGAAGAATAAATTTCCACTTTTTTTGATATTTTTTAAAGAAATCAAGGTTTAAATGCTATAATTTAATTTTAAATAACATCACGAACCTTGTACTGTTGCATGCACCCACAGACACAATGTTTTGCGTGCGTTACGTTGCGCACTATCGTAAACAGCGATTTTTCACACCAAAAATAAAAGCTTTGTCCCATCAAATTCTTCTGTACATCAAATTAAGTAACAATAGACATGACGTACAGAAAAAAAAAATGAAAATGAAAAAGCGTTTATTCGCAGAAATAATTTCTTGCTATCTAAATATTAGGTACGTCTGCCAAACTGTACAGCAGTTTGTTTGCAGACGTAGAATGCGTAGTTGTCGGCTATGTGTTTGTGTGGCTATATTTATTCGAAAGATCACATCTCCTGCACGACGGATAGGGTTCTCACAAGTTGCTTTGTGTATGGAGTCTCTCTCGCCCATCTTTTGCATTCTTTAGTTGTTGTATTAATTCACTTTAATTACTTTTAAATAACGTACTGAACATGAAATGACCTCACTGATTTAAAATTCCATACAAGTACGTAAACGAACGCAGTTTAAATATAAGGAAGCAGAAAAATGCCTCCCCACACAAGACGCTGAAGCAACGCAAAAGTATGAAATATATGTAATAATTGTGTGCGTCGATGAATAACGTACGCGAGCATTCAATATTCCATTGTCAGATTACATGTTACGCCGCATTAGTCGGCTCATTAGCCTTTTTGTGAGCGGACACCATGGCGCGGCGCGGTGCGTTGCGGTAAGGCCTGGCGTGGTGCGGAACGGTGCGCGTCAGTGCGGTGGCCTGATGAATGCCTTAAGCCCACTCTCAGTTTTTGCTCGACGCGGAGAAGTTAAATATTTAATGGCTGGTTGAGAGGAAACTCTCGCCGGAAATGAATGGCGTATTTTAATACGACGACTGCTATTTTAGAGTTGTAAGCTTGTGACGTCAGAATTAATGTAGAATAGTATATGAAGACTGGATGTGGTAGTATTCATTTATTTTTAAAAGAGAAGGCTTGCTGCTTATTTATGACGCATTATGTGTGCTGTGGGTGTGTTCTATCTGGCGTCGTGTGACACTTACTTAATATCTTGGTATGTGCTTAGCTATTCTGTTTCCAACAATATTATTACTATAAAATTGTGGTTGCTTAAGATATTGTGGGGGTCGTACTTGCAAAAATGAAGAATGACAATAAGATCAGCACGTAGCTCAATAGCTACTACTACTTTTAAACCACGCTAGGCAGCCAGATTAGCGATCATAATAATTAACTGAGCGTAGCGAACGAAGCGTCTCTGCATCAAGTCTGGCAAAATTGGCAATTTTGTCTGTATGTATGTACTCGTCTATAGGACGTATTTTACAACCGATTTGTTGTACCGGTATAACGAATTTTTTGTAATTTTCAGTCGTCGGGAATTTTTGATTGGAGGGCTTCTTCCGCCAAAACGGGGCAAAAAGGGGGCTACTGGATATCTCCACCTTATGAGATCCGATAACGATGGTTCTTTTTTATTTGAAAGGTGGTAACATCAAGTAGGTCTCAAAAAAAAATTGTGAAGATCTGATGAGGATCTTCGGCATGATGAGTAGAATAGCTTTTCAAAATGCCGTAAATGGTTCACTATTTATTAAAACCTATTTGTTAATTTTTCTAGCTGGCCTACAAATTTTTAATCATAATTTTTCTGGCTTTTGTGATTCTGTAGACAACAAGGAACCGATATAGTTTCGCCATGTCTGTATGTCTATCCGCGGCTTAGCTCAGAGCATCTTAGTACTAAAAAGCTGTAATTTGATATGGGTACAGATACATTAAACACACAAAGTGGTAAAATACAATCATGATAAATAATTTTTTGTAGGGTATCTCCCCTCCCTTCTCGTAAAGTGGAGATGTTTTTTTTTTTTTCAAATGTCCCATGTTATGGGCTGTCGTGTGGGTGTGTGAAAACATTTTTTTAATTCAGGGATTCGTTTGCGAGGATTCGTTTGCGAAATATTAAGCTTTAAACTGCAAATTTTTGTTAGAGTCAAGTGTCCCTGCTAGCTACTCGTAAATGGTTGATTTTTGGATATGTGAAAAAAATCACGGCTAAGTATGCTTTACAAGTTAACGAGTAATAACTTACATTCGCAGTGGAATGTATGGGAGAGCATGTTTTTCAACTACAACGTTAAAAGTTTGTGCTTGGGATAAATTCATCCCAACTACGGAACCCTTCACTGTGCGTGGTTCGACACGCACTTGGCCGGATTGATTAAATTAGAATTTGACGTATTGATATCGATGTCATATTTTTTGACAGGAAAAAAGTTCATACGTGAAATTATGAAGAGCGTTGGTACATGGTTGGTATTTTACAATTTTTTATTTTTATTTGTATGGTTCGAAGCTAATGGCCGTGGTATATCGAATCACTGAAAACGTTTTTCTCCGCTAAATAGGTAGTGTTCCGGTGATATCGCATTGAACGCAAACGCACGAAAAATCCCAACAAGATCGGATTGTTTGTTTACGTACGACTAAACCGCACCGCGGCAGCAACACGCGGCGTTTGCTGGACACATTTCTGCCGCGCTTTAGTGTGGACTAAACTGACGAATATTTGCGCGGCAGTATTGCGCGGCATATCTGAGACACGCTGCGCACTTCAGTTGGCATGAAAGCGATTGCGTGTGTCGTAGCTCTGCTTATAATTCGTCCAAATACAATTACTGACGAATATTTGCCAGAAATGTTTGTGTGCTGCAGGTAAACAGAAGTGTTCGCGCATGGCAGTCGTCCAAACGCAGCGCGGCAGCCACGCACGATTGCCGCTCAGTGTACAAAACTTTACACCCAATGGGTTTTTGCCTGTTCAAAAAAGGTATTTCCCTTAACACACCTTGTTACGGAGCCAGTGTGTGTTGGAGGGAAAACAGTGGTTAAAAGTTTGGGAAAGATGTTTAGTGGCTCGCCACATTTTATGATTATACACTTTTAATATTAATTGTTTAATTACAATAAACCTTGTAATGTATAAAGAGGTATTTGTTTAATTGGTTCTTTCCCTAACAATATATAACCTATAAATTTACTTTAAAACGGTTGGAAATAGTATAGTGAGTAGTGACCCCTTCTCTCAGATATGGCGAGGGGGGTAATGGCTGATCTTTGCGTTATGTTCGTGAACGGGTGCTGCTTGTAGTGACTGGTCGTCTTGCTGATAACTTTTTATTTGTTTTAATTCGATGGTCCTAGTTTATCATTTATAACTTCCAGTTACAGCTATAAATGTATGTATGTATGTAAGCGGGCACGCCCTTTAACCCTGGAGGCTTTTATTTAGTTAATTTATGTTTACATTTACTTTTTATTTCTGCTTGAGTACATAATATAGTTCTCGTTTTTTTATTATTATTTTTTTGGTTAGTATATTGGCGTGTGCTAGCTGACATATGGCTAATAATTCGATTTATTTTTGATGTTGCGTAATGTAAATGTTTTTGCATACTTTAGTATAGAATCAATTTTTTCTAACTGAACAGACAGCTGTGCTGCTGGGGAGTTTGTTGCACCACATTTTCACCCAGCTAAAGCACAAAAAAATCACTAGTGGTGAAAGGGTGGGCGTTTTGGGGGACTGTCTTATGTAATTTTAACGTACGAAAAGTGCTGGACCTCAGCCTAGTTTGAATAAATGACTTTTGATTGTGATCAGTTAACATTTTGTGTTTGCAATAGATTTCTGTAAACTACTAAGAACAAGATTGTTATTCCACAAACTCGATCATACATACATATAATAATGAAACAGCTCTTCAGGTCGAGCTGTAAGTTTGCGAGCACACACAAAAGTTTCGCTTGGCTGCAGCACTTAGTTCACTGTGACATTCTGTGAACTCAGATAGGTCTCGCTGGACTGTCATGCATGAACTAGGATGCCTACGTCCTACACTACAGCATATCAGTGAGCAACTACCAACAAACAGCTGCAGGCTACTTTATAGCAGATTAATGCAAGACATTTTAATAATAAAAGTTCGCCGATATTTTTCATATTACAAAAACAATACTAAATCCGTGACTGGGACGTTATACAATTTCGATCATCGCTTAGTTCAATAATGGTACCGATTCTCTTGTACACCGAACTAAACTAACTAAACTATCACTAAAATTCCTTACTTTTGGCTATGAGAATCTTAAAGCTACTCTTTTTTTAGGGCCCACTGTATTGTAGCGTCTATTGATCGTATTGTACCTAAAATAAAATATAAGTAAAAACCTTTTATAAACAAGCTGTTAATGAACTAAAAAGGGGTTTTCCCAGGGCCACCTTCCGGCTCTATCATCAGACCCTGAACACCACTTAGTTTCAAAGCACTTGTTAATACATAGCTAATGAGTCCAAACACGAAGGTGCTATCTTGTTTGATTGAAGAGTTCCTATGGTCAACTTTCCGATCCATCATCAGTCAGACCATGATATCATTTTTTCAAAATGTCTCGGTTGTTATATTAGTATGCCAAGTTTCAGCTCAATCGGATGCCAGGAAGTGCTTGAAAAATGGATGACAATTGGAGTAATCGGAAACACATACGAACAGAGCAACACCAAGCTAATATAAAGCTTGTAAAAAGGAACCAATTTGTCATTTAAAATGATAGAATAAAAAAAAAAGTCTAACCGGAATCTCGAAATCGTAACAAAAAGATAATACTTATATTGGTAACTTAATTGATTCAATTGCAGTTATGGTCGTCAATGTCATAAATGCCAAATATGCATGAATTTCAGGGTTTATAAGGATTTCATTAAAAAAAAAAATTACGTGTGTACTATCAAGGCAGCCCATATCTAACCATTTTGAAAACAAAATCCCTTGAGCACGATGACCACATCTGTTTACAGCCCCTTTTTGCGTCGACCAATGAAACAAAAATACAAAGTAATATTTTGTCGTTTTTGTTTCTTTGGTGTTCGTGTGTTTTGAGGCTCTAGGCTGATACAATGATCACAGATGCCAAACCACCCTTTTTCGACCTCTTGGAATAGAACAAAAGAAACAAAATAGAGAAAGTTTTTCATTTTAATGGTATTATACAACATCCTACTTTGTTTTTTTTGCAGCGTTAGATTGTTTTAAAGTGTTTCTCACGGTTCATGAGTACGCTCCCAATTTATTTACCTATTCGAAACTGCTGTTTTTACGAGAGTGATTGGTAATTAGGCGCATTCTTTGAAAAGGGTTTATGACTAGAGTTAATTTAAAACAAATATGACGGGGGATTATCGACATTTTTGCACTTTTGAAGTTTTATGAAAGGACATTGTCGTAAATGGCCCTAGGACCAACAAACATCTGACGTATATAATAATTTTAAATATATTTTAATAAACAAATTGCGAATAACAGTCAGACACGGTCATTCTGCGTTCTTTAATGAACAATTAAAAGATATAAAACGATTTACGACATCACATCCAAATCTTTGACAATTAGATTTGTCATGACAATGTCAATTAGTGATGCCCAATCTTTCATTTCACACACATCAAGAGCGAGATTACTTGAGTTGACTACCTGCTCACGGATGTCATACGCATCCTTGCGTACTATCCTTTTCAAATTTTTTCGCTTTTAAAAACACGAATACGAATCGAATAATAAAAATCCAGCAGAGCCGGCAAGAAACTCCACCGTTACTCTTTTAAAAACAAATGGATTTTACAATGTTTTCAAATTACAGTGTTAATAGGTAGGTATGAGAGGGCAGTGTAGGCCTATCAACAGCCTATTAAGCATAACGGCTATTTCGATCTGTAAAAACTGACTCGATGTGTGATATTTTTTTTTATTTAGGTTCGTTCTTCTCGCCATATTTGCCATCCTTGCTGGCTAAGAGCAAATCATGCTGCCAGACATTATTCTCCACCATCTTCATCAAGAATCACTCAAATAGTTAAGATGTCCCAATTGTGGCATTAATTTGATAATACGGAGAAGACATATTCTCAGCGATGCTGCCATTCGTCTGCAAGTACCGCAACAAGTTGCACCACAGGTTTTCTTTTATTTTAAACTAGTACCTAAAATAATGCCACATATAACCTGAATGACTGCCTCGTTGGTCTAGTGCTATTGCTAATCATGTTATTGGGTTTTTCCATCAGGAATTTCTCAGTAGCAGCCCGGAAGTTGGATTTGTGCTCGGTTGATGGCAGTAGGCTCGTCCCCATTACATGGGCCTTAAACATAACAGGGGAAATGTGGGTGTACTATGTACTAGCCTCTGCCTAACCCTTCGGGACTACAAGCGTGATGTTCTGTTATACCATTATTAGGTACTTGAGTTTCGCGAGACATCAACATAACGTCGTCCCGTCTGCACTCATTTTAGATAATATTTTAATTACCAATGTAGAAGATGATATTCAATAATAAAATCTATAACGAGAAAATGTGTTTTATTTGAATTTAATCTTATACTCTAGGGCGATGTCTACAAAATGCTATGCGATCTAGGTAATATGAATACCTACCAAAGTATAAATAAATGACATTTAGAAAAAACATAAATAAATATGTACTACATACTTATTTACCTACCTACCTATTTTAATATAAAAACTAGAAGATTTATCAAATAAGTAAAGTACTACTTCTACTTTATTTAAAACACCAAACAAGATAGGTACAACGTCAGTACTTAAATGTTTTACATAATCTCTTAGGCGATTAACACACTGCCACGCATCACGCTGCATGTTGCGTGTCAACGCACCAACGATGAACGCGCGTGGATGCATTGTCTGTGTGTTGGACTGTGCATGTTTTCTATACAAACGCAGATACTTACAAGCAACGTTAGAACACGCATTCATGCGCTACGCTGCGTGGTGCGTGGCAGTGTGTTAATCGCCTTAGCTTCCCTAGCCACTTGGTGAGTAAAATATGTTCCTTGCTTTATAGGCAATAGAAATAACATTAGTGACAGCTGACAGGTATTTACTGGCATGTAGTTCTAAGACCTACTTACTACTACCTATTCAAAGGATTGTTTCATACTAAATATAACCTCAAAATCTTTGTTTTTTATTTAAATAAATGCTTCCTACGAGTTGTCTGTCATTAAACTTTGTTTTCATGGGCTTATACTTGTAATTTAGAACACGCAAAATAATTATCCTTCACTGTTGGTTGTTGGGGCGATAGATGTATGGATGCAGAACAATCTCCTTTCCGCGACATTTATTTCCATTGAAAAAAAAAAACGCATCATCTCTGATGGTTTATAACTGTCTTTTTTTCATTTACAAAAACAAGGGACTCTGATACTGCGATGCTATTGGTTGATGAGATTTCTATAGTAGCCGAGTGCTGCAAGTAAAAATAGTCCTTACTTACAACCTTAATCTAACAACAATAAGAGAATAAGACAATAACAGAAAATAAAAACACAAATGACATGACTTTTGACGTGTTGCTACGGGTCAGATTTCAACCTTATCTAAAAAAAAAGGATATTTTTGGTGTTGAATGATTTAGTTGACGAGAATATCTATCTGCCCATACACTGAAATTGCCACAGACGATATAAAAATTTATTTATCAGTAGAAATAGAGATTTATTCCGCACGAACGCGGTGTGTGGCCTACGCGTAGGTCACCCGCGGACTTAGAGATCCCATTTTTTAGTTTGCATAATCTCGTTTAAAGTAGTTTAGGGGTATGAGGAACAGGGTGTAAAGTTCACTTATCCACCATAGAAAAGGGAGGATCCTCCGACCAGACGGGTGTTGAGTCTGGCGGGCAACTGCCCAACGATTAATGTCGGGTTTTTGTATATATGTCCATTGCACGGTAAACTTTAACTGCACGATGCAGGATTTATGTGACGTAAGGATTTTTGTGTGACGTCAGGTCTTTGATGCGTAGTTCGCATGTGGCGATGTAGGTACCGCCACAGTAGTTTAAAAATCGACGTGAAACGGATTACAGTTTTTTATTGCTCTAGTGATGTTACTAAGTCATTAATGGTCAGGCACTCGATTGTTCCGATTATGTAATTAGAAAACTCAATTCAAGTTTAATCTAAGGAGGGCTTTCCAACAGCTTCGTACATTTGAAACGTACACAAAAAAAAACTTAGGGAAAGGAATCAAAGCCCTGATTCGAAATACAGCAACCGTTCAACATTGGTACCTACATACTCTGTGACTCTATACGGCACAGTATTTTGATGGTTTAATACTCGAAATATATCTATTCCCTGGTTTATTAGCTACCTACTACGTATTGAATTATGAAATTAAAAATGACGGTATGCCAGTCTTGGTGATAGTTATGTAATGTAGGCGCGCAGGGGGACTCCCTTGCCCGCCTCCGAATCTAAATCAAAACAACTCTTTTTTTTTCTATACTTTCTTCTTCTTTTGTAAGAATTTTTTCACTTTTTGTATGGAAAATATGAAATATTATTACCTACATGTTGAGTTTTAGGGGTTTATGAGTATTATAAAGGGGCTCGAAGTTTTCATTATTTTTGCGATAGGATCAATCTGCCTAGCATTTTCCCAACTATGTTGTGGTCGGCTTCCTGTCTAACCGGATGCCGCGGAATACCAGTATTTTACATGGAGCGACTGCCTATCTGAACTCCACAACCCAGTAACTGGGTAATAATGATACCGGAATCTTTTAATACTGTCGTGCGTCGGTTGCTTTCAGCGCTAATTTGGAACCAACTCAACGATGAAGCGCTAAAATATCTGCCGAGAGCTTTCTTTCAAGGGTTTAAGCATTTACGGTGAGCGAGTTGCAAATAATACAAATAGTTTACGAGCGCTTAAGTGACTGTTACGGCGGTAAGCGCTCGGGGGGCAATAAAGGGAATTATTCATCGGCGAGCGGCGAGTAATTAAATAGAAATTAGGAGAGCAGCCGCCGGAGGAAGTGTATTTTATTTAAAGTTATAGCTGCTGCAGCCGATAGAAATTTATTTCCGTCATATTGTTGAAGTTTTACACGGCTCGAGTATGCGGGTTACGTAACCCGCTCTCACCGCCGCCGCCGCCCTGCCCCCGCACCCCTCTCCCTGCCCTCACGTTGCACCGCTCTATATAAAACGGATTCCCTTTACAATATTTCTTTTCCAGTTCGAATGTGAATTTCCTGCGGCAGCGGCGATGCGAACTATTCATGCACCCGAAGAGGGAAATTTATAGCGAGATATTTTTTTTAACTTCCATTTGAATGGAAGTTTAAATATTAAAATGATATCGGCTGGCTCTGTGCCCGCGCAGTGCGGCGCCCGCATCCTACCGCACCGCGCTGCGTCTCGTTTTAATAGTGCTGCCATTGAGCCGTGCACCGCTAAGAATTTATGCCCGTCTGTCGGTGCCAGGCCTGCAGGTCTGCTGCTGCTGTCGTACCGCGCCACGTTGTGTTGTGTCTGATGTTCTCTTCTACGACATTGTCTGCGTTCGAACGCTGCATCGGATATGCCGCTAGTACCTCGCACCAATCGCACCGCGTACCAGCTCTCTACAACTCGCAAGTTTTGTTTCTTTCTTTTTTAAGTCCGTTTCTTTGAATATGCATAGTTATGTAACTCTTATCGTTCGTTTTGATTTCCGTCAGTAACTATGCCACAAAGTAATTGTTTTATGCATTAGTAGGTAGGTACCTATATTAGCTTGTGCATGCCGAGGGTAACGGAACAATACTGAAATAAAAAGCCGAAGTCTTGTAACGTTTTGAGCTTGCAAGACTTCTGGTATTATAAAATTCTTTAGATTAAAAAATCGCTCAGATCATTCATACGTGCACACATAGGATAAGTCCAGGTACATATAACTAGCAGTGGCGAGCAAGTGAGGGGCGCTAGTTGATACTACAACAATGTGTCGCCACCGAGACATGCTCATGACTCATGATGACACACGCACTGCCTGCCCTCTGTGCTCACTGTGACACTACCACACAATTGGTTTACAATTACTGTTACTTTTGACCTCTCACTGGCTAGGCAAGGTGGTGAAGGGCGGGAGGGGGGGGAGGGGGGTTGGATCCGGTAGGCAGCCAGCAATAATAGTGAAGAACCTGCTAGTTGGTGCCTTGTGAGCAATGACTATACAGGGTTACTGGTAACTCGACGTATTCCTTGCAGGACGTCATAGTAGGGTTAAAATGCAACAAATTAAGCCACCAAATGTTCTACCGAAATTCAGTAGTTTTTGAATTAGTTAAGAGTTTTAGTTTTATAATGAAAAATCCCAGATTAAACCATTTGAAACCAATTTAAAAATGATTTACGGCGCGACTGTACTGAAATTTAAGTTATTATCATAGTTGACGCCGTAGCAGACCTTTGTTAATAATTAAAAGTTCAATAATGCCCAGCTACAGGATGTAAGCCGCAAAATTTTTGCATCTGGTAAGTCCCTGAGGCGATTGCGGAACTTTCTTCCAACTGCCACTAAAACTGCGCTTGCACAATCCCTTTTACTTCCCATCCTTGACTACGCTGATGTCAGTTATCTTGATCTCACTGAGGCACAACTAGATAAACTTGAGCGACTTCAAAACTTTTGCATAAGATTTATATTTGGCTTGCGCAAATATGATCACATTTCTGAATTTCGTACAAAGCATCGCGCACCCATACATACTTGTAGCCTTTGTCTCGTGCTGCTTTTCTGGTTGCTGCGTGAATTTCCTTATTAAGAGGAGAGAGGTGCTCGGATACGAATACTGGCTTCTTTGGGCCACCATAGCCTAACAGACTCGAGTTCAGCTTATCTTCAGGGTACTCTTTATTAAAATTCATCACAGATGTTAACATTTCATCTCGTGCAGATATGCTATTCAGCTTAACGATCACGGTTCTGGGATTCTTGTTTTGCGGATCTAGTTTTCGGACACGCACAGCCGATACAATATCCGCCTCTTTTATGGTGCTTGAGACCGCATTTCCAAGCTGCGTCACAGTTTTTACTAGGTTCTCAGATTTGTTCTCCGGCACTCCGTTGACTTCTACATTTTGTTGGCGTGAATTTTGTTCAAGCAAATTAACTCTTATAGACAGATCTGTCATAGACTTTTTGAGTCGCTCGTTTTCCTTATGTATTTGTAAGTTCGTGTCTCTACAGCTATCGATTTCACTCTTCATTTGGTCGAACTTGCTGCTCATAAATTCAACCGATGTTTCAAGTTTTTTTATAAGTCCTAGGGCTTCTTTTAATTCGCAAAATTCCGCAGCAATACACGCTTTTAGGGATGCCGATATTTCGGCTGCCACTGCTGATTTTATTTCGTGGCGAATGGTCTCCAGCATCGCATCAGAAGAAGGATTCACATGCTCTTTAGAAGGTGGGCTATCTATACGCGGTCGTTTCTGCTGTCGAGGATTAACAGTAGAGGTGCTAGGAGTGTCTAAAAGCGCTTTATCCATATCCGGTTCAGATTGAACACGCGGTACAGTAACAACGTCTGTCGGCTTTGGAGGAGTACGAACAGTGCGCGGCATAATTATTATTCTAGATGGTGCACGTAGTTAGCAGTGTCGTAGTTTGAAGTTTTTCAATGATAATGTGATCGGGGTGGCGCCACCAGTCTCGATGGTGCTTATTTATTTTGTACCTGGACCGTACTGTATTCGTTACCTGGAACGGAGCCCTTACGCTAAGTACGTCGTCGGGATGTTGGTAGCACTGACCGTCCAGCGATGAATGCGCGCACACAGGACTTTGCGGTTTATGCCGTACGCACAACCACGAGAGTTCCCTGCTCTCGCGAAACAGACACTATGATAGTGCACTTTTAAATAGTATTACGATATTTGGTTATTGTCTTTAAACACTTGGTGATTATCCGTGCAATACAGCAAATGATTGCCACTTTATTAAACTCGAGTTTTAACGGAAAAATATATGAATTAGCAACTGATAATTAATTTTGCGAATGAAAAAACTTAGGACAGTATTTAGCTGTTACGGAGCGCGTTCCGTTTTTTTGATACAAACAATTTAATAAAGTTCTTTTCCTTCATCACTGTGGCAACTACCAACGTTATACCCACTATGCAATACAAGTACCTAGTAGTCCTTAGGTACGAGTACGTATTGACGCAGAGAAGCAGATCATCAATAACGTGTGATTGCGTCTGTGACGAGCAATGCCGTCGCAGCGATCCCGCGGCTAATGATCCGGCGCGGCCGATCACAGACCGCACGCCACAATGTACGCGGTGGGGTTTTAATACCAAAGATAATTAAGTGTTAAAGTTAATATAAGATGACCACTCTATATACACACACCCCCTTACACGCACTCACCAAACCTTTTTTGTACTAGAATTATGCACATCATTTACCCATAAATCAGTAAGTACTACGTACTTACCTGTCTGTAATCATATAAGATTAAATCAGCACTGTTTGAACGTCATCCAAACGTCCATTATACATAATGGAGGATGACGTTCAGAAAGTGCTGATTTATTTTTTATTTTAAATGATTCTGATTATTATCAGCAATGAAAATAGTCTACAGCTGAAAAAGTCAATGACAAAGGAAAAATCATGAAAATCGTCCCGCTTTATGCGCTACACGCGTATCCGTGTAGGTATATCTTTTGTGTCTCCTGCTGTTAGGAGTAGGTGTATCCGTGTAGGTATATCTTTTGTATCTCCTACTATAAGGAGTAGGTGTATCCGTGTAGGTATGTATTTTGTGTCTCCTGTTGTTAGGAGTGAGTGTATCCGTATAGGTATGTCTTTTGTGCCTCCAACTGTTAGGAGTAGGTGTATCCGTGTAGGTATGTATTTTGTGTCTCCTGCTGTTAGGAGTGAGTGTATCCGTATAGGTATGTCTTTTGTGCCTCCAACTGTTAGGAGTAGGTGTATCCGTGTAGGTATGTATTTTGTGTCTCCTGCTGTTAGGAGTGAGTGTATCCGTATAGGTATGTCTTTTGTGCCTCCAACTGTTAGGAGTAGGTGTATCCGTGTAGGTATGTATTTTGTGTCTCCTGCAATTTTCTTACGTTTTTTGCAATTTGCAGGTCGGTGTTAGATTGTATGTTGATCTAAATATGATTTGCGCACGTAACAAATATGGATTTACAGAATTATGAACATTAGAATCAGCAATACAACTCTCTAAGTTCATGAAAGTCTCAAAACTCATGATTTCATGAAATCTCGAACTTAGAGAGTTGTATTGCTGATTTTTATGTTTATAATTCTGTAAATCTATATTTGTTACGAGCGCAAATCATATTTAGATCAACATACAATCTAACACCGACCTGCAAATTGCAAAAAACGTAAGAAAATTTGAATTTCGCGGGCTACCCTGGCGCATCCTCCTTAATTATAAATTAAAATCAAAGTCCGAATATCAGATGTCGAGTTTTTAGCCAAGCACGAGTCCTGAGGTGATTGGAAAGTAATCACACTATTCACGCATTCAAATCTGTAGAAAATTCTCAACATGGCTCCGTAATTAGTAGGATTGAGATCAAATGCGGCACCGCTTCATGTTATGTCATCCAAGTGTCATGTGTATGTGTGTGTGTCTTCATCGTCATCATTATTTCAGATGAAAGACCTCCACTGCTGAACATAGACCTCCCCCAAGCACCGCCATTTCGACCGGTTCTGTAGTTCTCGCACAGCTTCAGCGGATTCATGCGCCTTCACAAGGTTAAGTATCACGAGTTGTTAAGGTTTACTTGTTAAAATATATAACCAATTTTCATTTTCATTTAATTTTTGAAGTATACTTAAATGAGCCGAAACCTCATGTATTACTTACTAAATATGTGATGTCACTAAAACCTGTGTATATGTATCTGTGAGGGTACATATTTGAACGTCCAAAATTAAAATACCTACGGGTAAAATGTCACTGTTCAAAACATCGAAAATTTATATATCGATTGTATCGAAATATCGAAAATTGTTATACCTAAGCTTAAAATTTCTAAGAATAAAATGCCGAGTGATTAAAATATCGACTGATTCAAAATGTCGACAATCATTATACCTAAGTTCAAAATGTCAACATTTAATACACCTAAGTTCATTATATTTATAAAATGCTGAAAAAAAATCTGGGAGCAATTTGGTGCAAAATTTCGTGCACACTATTTCATCTCTATTTTTTCTAATCCAGTAAAAAGCATGCAAACAAGGATGCTTGCTTTAAGCATGCAGCATGCAAGCAAACATGCAGCGTGCAAGCAGTCATGCAGCATGCAAGCAAGCAAGCAGCGTGCAAACAAGCATGCAGGGTGCAGCAAGCATTGTTTCTGTCACGGCTCCGGCGCTGCGGGGCTTGGGCGGCTCCACGCGATCACCCGCAGCCTCGGCATGCTGGCCGGCTGGGCCGGCCAGCCTCAGCCGCGGCGGTGAGCCTTCAAACCACCTGCTCCTCAGCTCGCAGGCCGCCCCACCCCTCCGCGCCTACGCGGGCTTAAATTACACTCCAGGGGTAGGTCAGACCCTGCCAGGGTTGCGGGAAAGTCCGAAAGGGATACCGGGACCTTGGCAACAGGCAAATGAAGGAACACGGGTGGGTTATAGTCAGTAAAAGTCTGATACGCCCTTCCGCTCCGCCCAGAGCGGGAGAAGTCATTGGATGATTTCCCACCGACAAAAAAAAAAAAAAAAAAAAAAGGGGTAGGTCAGACAAGACTGCGTGAAGTCGGTTTTGCAGCGAATCGTTTTTGTCACTAAATTTTGTAGCACAACGTATTATTTTATGACACTGTTTTAATTTAATAGATAAAAGACAATTTTTTTTCGAAAAAGTGATCGGTTCCCATATAGGACATTCGATACTCTGTACTTCGATATTTAGGTCTTTCGATGTCACTTTTGTGGATAATTAGATTTTAGATATATTGGACGTAGGTTATCTAACCATTTGACAATATAAACTTACGTTATTTAAATTTTCGGTTATATGGTCATTCGGTATTTAAGATTTCGATGTTTTGAACATTGACATTTTACCCGTAGGTATTTTAATTTTCGACGTTCAAATATGTACCCATCTGTGACTGATGACGTTAATTGTGACGGACGACGTCACCTGTGACGGATGCCGTCACTCGGCTGGAGAACAATACGCCGCGTTCAGTCGGTCATCACATTCACCACCCTCTGCGAGTGACGTCATCACGTCTCAGGCCAGTTATTGCTATTAACGGGAACATTGCCTGATTGACACTTTATTGACTGAATACTGGCTTCATTAGGTCATGAGTGTTGTCTGCTGCTGAAACTGTTAGGCATTCCTAACAGTTGATACAATATGGTGAATATGTATACCATTGTATACATATTCACCATATTGTATCAATTTACGAGATACATATACCTACGGCGATATGGAGTGTATCCCTTTTACCCCTTGATGTATCCAACCTTGTTTGTGCTAGGCATGGTTGGATACAACAAGTTGGAAACAAGGAGGGATCTAGCACTGGCGTCGTATATGCTTGGAGTGTTCAGGGGTAACATACATAGTCCGGGTGTGCTACAGGGGATAGGCTTGTGTGTGCCAGATGGGTACGTGCAGCGCCGACGATGGCCGAATTTGTTCGCAGTGCCGCGCGGTCGAACTAAATTGTTGGACAATGTCCCTCTGACACGAACGATGCGCACAATAAATTTGGTTGCCGACCAAACAGATATATTCTCATGTTCACTGAGCGAATTTGCAAGGGTAACGTTACACGTGTTATGTTTTTAATTTGTACATCTAAAATCTATTTTTTTGTTTTTGTATAACAGTATATGTATATTTTTAATTTTGTTAAACTGTAACTACACTACCGAATTGGGACACTGTAATGGTAGCGCATGTAAGTAAGCAATAAATAAATAATAAATAAATAAATATTAAGTAATCTGTAATTCACAGTAAGGTTTTGGTCGAACCGGAGGCGGCGCGGCGCGGGCGGGTTGCGAACGCGGCTCCGGACAAGGATGCCTCCAGACGGATACATACATACTTATTATCGGTCAGTGCCCGGTGTCTTTAATTTCGGAAGTCGGAAATAACGAAGGTGACAAATAACGAAAATTGAAAACCAAAGACATCGACTTCCGAAATTAAAGTTATTTTACACTTTTTAGTGTTTTTTTTTTTTGGAAGTCGTTGTTTTCTTTTTGTAACAAGTTTTTATTGTGTGCACGTGTTTCTGTGACAAATAAACATATTTTTCTCTTTCTTTCTTTATAAAAAAAATATACATATTATAGACTGACACTAAAGTAAACTTTATGAACCTTTTTGGCGCAGCAGAGAGAAACACATTATTGTTAAAAAAAAAAAAATGTATTTTGTGTTTCACGAACTGTGTCCAAATAAATATTATTCTTTCTTTCTTTCTTTCTTTCTTATCCGTGAGATACGGAGTGGAAAATGTGGAGCATTACAAATAATATTTAACACTTTTAAATGCTAAATAAGGCGCCTTGTGTGATGACCAGTGATCGGAATAGGTTGAGTATATTTACCTACAGTTTGTAGAACAGAGACAAAAATCGGAGACTTCCTTACAACTAAAAATTTTTTTACCGATAAAATTTACTAGAACTTTAATTACGTGAATTTATAAGTCTTATTAATTTAATAAAAACGTTTATTGCGTAAATATACTTCCTTAGATTTTTTTTCACATGGCATGATTTTTTTATTTTGTTATGTGAATTCAAATCACATAACAAAATAAAAATCCGTTTATTCGTTTTTTTTTTCTGTTACCATGGTAAACTTACGTAAGGCTTTAAGTAACTTAGCGTAGCTGTTCAAAAATACGGGGTTACTTCTAAAGTATGACTTTCTCTATAAAAATTATCATTGGTCCGCAAGATCCAGAAAAATCGCTTAACAAACATACAAAAAAACAGTTTAATTGAAAGCTTTCCTTTTAAGTCGTTAAAAATATAGAACCATATGAAAAAAAATCTAAGGAAGTATATTTACGCAATAAACGTTTTTATTAAATTAATAAGACTTATAAATTCACGTAATTAAAGTTCTAGTAAATTTACCGGTAAAAAAATTTTTAGTTGTAAGGAAGTCTTCGATTTTTGTCTCTGTTCTACAAACTGTAGGTAAATATACTCAACCTATTCCGATCACTGGTGATGACGATGAGATAATAATAGGACTGTTAAAATAATATGAATTGTCTTCCTATCAT
Organism: Lithophane leautieri; assembly: GCA_949152455.1. Lineage (NCBI taxonomy): Eukaryota > Metazoa > Arthropoda > Insecta > Lepidoptera > Noctuidae > Lithophane > Lithophane leautieri. The sequence goes on along the minus strand of OX424474.1, from coordinate 17,451,984 downwards.
TTTTGTCCTATCATACTGGTCGGTTGTTTAGCCAGTTACGGAAACCATACAACATAGTACTTCTCTCGTCTAGTCTATTTTGAATTGTTTTTGGTTATTTTTCGTTTGACATTGTTCTCACATATAGAAGCACCAAGAATACTGTACCCAGGATTTTGTAGTATCTATATACATTTTTAAAAGAGTGTCCTTGGAGTTTCTTGCTCGTTCTTCTCCATAGAGATCTACGATTTGGAATGGGCAACTAGCTTCAACATTTTGCCTAATTGACCGACTCTTTGACAGTTCAAAAGTGCCTGTAAATGGTTTAATTGAAATAAATGCTTTGAGTTTGAGTTGAACAAATTACAGTTGCAAGTTACAAATTACATTACACCTGCGGCGTGCGGCAAATGATTGTGATTGGTCGCGACACTACGTTGCTCCGCGGGCGTACGAACGTAACTAAAGCCTGTGAGCAAAGCTCAGCAGCTAATTGGCGGCAAGCAACGCGTCCACTGGTTAACGTTACACGTCTCAATCTAAACTGTAGTGCTTCGCTGCATAAACAGCGTGCTCAACTGCTTTGTAGGCACAAGTTCTACAAAACAGTGCAAAGTGCGCTGCATTTTAGTTTATTTTTTCTCAACATTTCACTTACCGCAGTCACAGCTGCGTTCTTTCCCGCAGAAGGTACACACTGCAGACTTAGGTGCGGCGTGTATTTATTCACATAATTTTCTAATTGAGGCTAATGAGGGCGATGTCTTCGGAGTGGTGACTGTAAGTACAGCGTTAATAGCTACGAAACGGCTGAACCGAAGTTTTTACGAGTCTTTTCAAACATATTGTAGTAGAAATAACGATTATAGCGTCTCATTAGCCGAGGCTTTGTGTGACTGGAGCGGCTGGAGCACAAACTGTGACCGCGTCACGTTATGTGCTATACACAATGACAGTTCGTTAAGAATTTAACGCCTAATGTTAGGGTTTACTAATGATCATTAGAATTTAGATTAAGGCTCAAAGAAAAACATTAAAACGATGTTTGTAGGTAATAATGGAGCTAGGTATAATTTTCTGATATTAAATAAATACTAGCAATGTGGGTAATTCTAATTATACATTAAAATATAATATTACAGCTAACGTCGATCTTATAACTGCTACAACCCTCTACAGCGGCCGAGCGCGCATCATTAAATGGATAGTTTTGTGTAGTTGTTTATCACATGTAGGTGCCAAGTTAGTACGTGATTAGCATGTCTGCACTGCATGCATCACGTTTATGCGCGGCGACATGAGACAAAATACTTGTTCTTGAAATAATAATATTATAAGCTGAAACTACTGTTGGTTCGCAGTTACTGCATGGTGCTAAAGCATTATGTTGCCATCTTAGTCTTGCGTAGTTGTAAAAACGCTCTTTGTTAAGGTTCTCTGATACCATTCACCACCACCCAACATCATATTTCTGAAGCCAAGCAGCGTTGTTGTGTTCCGGTTTGAAGTGTATGGATGTTGCTGTAATTACAGGTGCATGAAAGTTTCAGCTTTATCTCTAGAATGGCACCGGACCACCAACACCTGCTTTCTTGCCACCCAATAACATAGAAAGTGACTTTCTACCCCGAGATATTATGTCACAGTCCGTTATCCGACGCGACCACTCGCTATACTTCCTGCGACCCACGGCGCTCTTTTTCTGGACCCCCCCATTACACGTGGGGAAGGGGGGCATTGAAATACAGCTGATATTTATTTATATACCAGGGGAAAACAAACAGTGACATATTACATTGTGTAGGAAGAAATACAAAAAAAATAATACGGCCAAATGGGTAACCAATAACATTTTCCACGGAATACATTTATAAAAAATAATCGTTTCAAACTATGCTATAACTACAATAACTTTAGGTGAGAACATGCAAACAGCATGAAAATATTAATATAGAATTAAATTACCAGCAGAAAGAGCAAACATATCGATGATGGAATTGTTTGTTGTAATTATTAGTTAGTCGACGCAGAGGTGCCCGCATACTCATATTACTGCGACAAGGGGTAACAGCCGTACGCGCACCCTGCGGCATACCGTCATTCTAGGAACTATGTAACTTATTTTATTACGGATATCAATACAGTCGTATACATTGCTATACCAATCAAACAAAAATACTGTCTCTAGTAGAGTGCGTCTTGATTTTAGACCAAGTAATTTATATTTCTTATGTAAATCATCATTAAGATAAAACTGTATGGAAGCAATGGTAATGCATGCCTATGAGAAATTTTCCTTAAACCTTTTCAATAGTTTCTGAATACTTATTGTAAAAGGGATTCCACACTGGTACTGCATACTCGAGCTGCGATCTGATCAGAGACTTATACAGATATAAATAGGCAGAGGGGCGCACAAACTCCTTTGCAGATCTCATCACAAAACCATACATCCGACAGATATTATTTACAACTTTGTTAATGTGGGCATCGAGGTGAAGTTTATCGTCGAGGAGAATACCAAGATAACGAATAATAAAATAATAATTCTTTGAATAATGCTACATTATCAAGGGTGTCCCCCTTGATAATGTAGCATTATTCAAAGAATAAGGGTGCTTGAGAAAGTTTTTATTCTTTGTGAAACTGATACAACAGTATTTAGACAGACTTAGTTGCAATTTATTGTATCTGAAATATTCACTGAAACGATCCAGATCTTCATGTAATAATCTACTGTCTTGCAGATTTTTGATGGGCCTATAAATTTTGAGATCGTCAGCACAGAGCAGAACTTTAAAATTCTGAAAACAAGTGTCAATATAGTTTATAAAAAGGATAAATAAAAGAGGTCCCAAAATCGAACCCTGAGTTACACCGGAAGTTACATGAATAGCTGTAGTAGATTTGAACCCGTTAACTACGACCCAGTTCTGTTTGAGACAATTATGAAGAGAACCATCGGAGTAAATCACCACGTATACCGTTAAATGAAAATTTATTCAGTAGCAACTCATGATCAACCTTGTCGAATGCTTGTCGAAAGTCAGTGTAAATAGCATCTACTTGTACAAGAGAATCCATATTGTTAAACAAATAATCCACAAATCCCACCTTTGTGGTAGTTGTTATTTTCTTTACGAATCCATGTTGTTGTGGAATTATACTGTGATGAAGAATAGGATATACTTTATAGTAGACTAGCTCTCAAAAAGCTTCGGCAGGGCTGACATAATGGACATAGGACAATAGTTCTCAACATCCTGCTTAGAGCCCGATTTATAGATTGTAAAATTCCTGATGCCAGTGATTTATTAAACAAAATATGTATAGGAGTGCAAATATTTTTAGTGATAGCTTTGAGAAACGTTACTGGAAGGCCGTCAGGTTCTGGACCCTTAGATGAGTCTAAAGAATTGAGTGCCCTCAGTATTCTATAAAATATTAATAGCTTGGGATCCCTCGATCTACAACGCAGAAAGAGATCATTAGGAGGTATTAATTATTTCGATAATTCCCACCATTGCCTTTGAACTTACATAAAGCAGTAATGTTAATTCCGTCCTACTTCAGTGGAGACTTCAGGCAATAATTCATGAAAGGCGCGGTGGAGGCGGTATTCTGCTGCTCTTACATATTTTTCAGTCCACGGGGGTTATTGAATGTGGTCGTCAGTGTGCGAGGGGGCGAGCCCCGGGGAGGGGGTGGCTCAGGAGGGGGTGGCTCAGGAGGGGGTGGGAGAAGGTGGTGATACGTCAGCAACATCTCACAGACGTATGATGAGTGACGAGCAGTTATATTTGTGAAGGCCCGCGATCGCGGTCGAAGCAGTTCTTGGCTGCTTATTTATTATTTAAAACGTTTGACCCGTGAAGAGGATTTATTTACCAGTTAACATTATTCATGGTAAAACTAACTAATAGGTTTTAAATGACCCCATATACGGTTAAGTAATCTACTCGTACGAGTACATCGCCAGCTAATCTAGCACTCGTAATATTTTTACAGACACAATTAATTCACCGGATTGCGAATGGCATATAGAGCGCGAGTATTTACGTACAAGGGTGATTCGTTTAGTAAATCGTCTGTCAGATCGTATCTAGGGGGCAATTAAACTAGCGATGTTTCTATCGGGCGATTGGCCGCGCCGAGTCGGGCCGAGAAGAGCCGAGTCGCGACGTGGCTGTTGTTATCTATAAACTTATCTATAAAGAAAGAAAGAAAAATTGTTTTTCTCAAACATGTTTGGAAATTCGAGCATTATTTTGACAACCTTCTTCGATAAATCAAAATTGCTGTACTGGTAAAAAACAAGTGACGATGCGGCCAGCAAAATTACTATGAAAATCCATATCTGGCGTGTTTAGCGGCCAAATAAATTACTATGAAAACTCATATCTGTCGTGTTATTTAAAAATGGAACGAACTTTTTACTTCAACACACGGCAACCAAGGAGGTAACTTATCAAAGATTTTATTTAAATTTCGAATTGGCTTGCAAATAGAACTCTTTATAGTCAAGAAGAAATAAATGAACGTAGTGGCGCATGAAAAATTTAGAGTTGTTCGTCATGGATTCTAGAATTTTTATTTATTTTCTCTGTTTGAATTTCCGCGCATTATTTGAGAAAAGTACTATAGTATAAGCCTTGGCCGCAATCAGGAATTGATGGACTCACGTATGTGTGCCTCGGCCCACATTTTCACGACCGTCCAATCAATACCCTTATTGCTGGCCGCGACAGTAATGTACTAATTCTGCACAAACAAAACGCACATTACAACAATAAAAAAAAGACAAAATACACATTCAAATTAGCCAAAAGCCTCGCATTCAACCAATAAAAGTTTGACATTTGTGCTCATTGGTTGATGTCAAGGACAGGGACCAAAGACGTGCGTAATACTGTTGCGATATTGGCAATGACAACCAAAAAACAAAACCAAAAGCCGAATGCAGATTTATCTATTTAAAAATAATAAAAATAATGAAGCTGTGCGTCGCATCTGTGCAAGATTATGTCATTGCTCAGCAAAATGCTGTGACTTTGGACGAACCTATCGTCAACAGGGCTGGTTTTCAGCAATTATCTAATAAATTCTTAGTCTAATTTAAGTACATGACTTTGAATTAATTATGATTTTGATTTAATTCCAAAATACCGGCAGTATCGAAACTTTTTTGTTATGAATCACCACACTAATTCTACCTGTACCCCTCAGGAACAAGCATGGCATAGCAAGTCAACAACTAATTATTATAACCTTATTATGTTATAAGGTTGTAATAATTAATTGTTGACTTCCCAACTTGCTATCCTATTACATGTGAAAGTTGCTTGATGTCGTGCGCCAATCACCTAGAGCCTTCAGTATCGGAACTCGCAGGAAGGCATTAACAACAATGTTCGGTTATTGAGTGCGACTCCAGTCGAGACAGTCGGCCTTAAATTAGGAACAGTGGCCGCCGCGGGAGGCTGTTCATTAACTACTAAGAGATGCTTCGCTACGATACGGCCACGAGACACCCCGATCTACTGAGAACATAGTCCACAGTGACTCAGCGGAGCAAAACCTACAAAGCGGTAAGTATTTTACTACCTCTTAGACATCATAAATATAAATCAATTGTTTACTTTTTCATTTTACCGATTTATTACACGCCTATAAAACTACTACTGACCTGGTTACTGATCTGTATTGCTCCACGGGTACCTACAGGAAACTGATTTACACGTAACAGCATTGTCATCCACATTTGATGTGAAAGTATGTAATTGTTATATAGCTATGCCAGTAATTTTACTTAAAAATATCTTTTAGAATTGAACTCAAAAGTTAATTTTAGAATAGGTACCTTTCTAAGCATAATTTAGTAGGCCTTAGTACCTACTCGTCCGGCTTAGCCCGGAGCGGCTCTGACGCAGCTTTACAATAAATTTGTCTTTATTAGAACATTATCAGCGCCACATCGGCCGGCGCATCACGCCATCACCCGCCGGAGGAACTCACAATGTAAGTAGGGAAGGAAAGTTACTTAATCACGACCAAATATGAGAGAAAACCAATTTATCCTAATAATATTTTCCATTTCATTTTTTCAGTAAGCATGCAGCTTTATAAGCTTTTCAAATTATACAATATCAAGATAAAGGAAAAAAGATTAGCATCATCATCATAATCATAATTTCAGCCGAAAGACTTCCACTGCTGGACATAGGCCTCCCCCAAGCACCGCCACTTCGACCGGTTATGCGCTTCTCACATCCAGCGAATTCCTGCGGCCTTCACCAGGTCATCAGATAAGCATAATGGACTATAAAGGCGTGCATATACGAGACAATAAGCGTTGCGTGAAATTCCAAAAGCCGCATGGTTTTTCTAAATCAGTATTTTCATAACGAAACTGTTTACGCAATAGGTATTATAGTTTCAAAACATTAGTTTCACTGATAGCTTCATGTGCAATTAATATAAGTAATGCATGCGCTATTAAATTATCTATTTACACTTACACAATTTAAATTATCTATAAAACTAGTGTCATGAAACTAATATTGCGCAACTAGTTTCGTAATGGAAAGGACCACGGGCACGGATGTATGGAGTCTGGACCAAATGCCTAACAGTGATGTAACATATGCCATATGAAAGCTATTGGGGTATTATTTAATTCATCCTATGGCAGCTAAGTCGAAATCGAGGGCGAACATGGTGTTTATGAATATTCAAAAGTTAAGTTAGGTTAGGTTAGGTTGTGTCCGCGAATGGCGTGTCGCCGTGGAGGTGGAGACGTTGTCGGATCACCGATACATCCGCTTCGACGTCTCCGCCCAGACCGCTGGCGGCCGCGGTCCACCAGCCCCACGAATGGACGGTCCGCGCTGGGCGCGTAAGCTCATCGACAGGGAGCTTCTCGAGGAGGCTGCTATTGTCCAGGCCTGGAGCCGGAAGTCGGCAACCAACGGACCCGTCGACGTCGAGCAGGAGGCGCTGTGGTTCCGCGGGGTAATGACGCAAATTTGCGACGCGTCCATGCCCCGGGTCCACGCACAGTCCGCAAGGCGCCAGGTGTACTGGTGGACCGCCGAAATCGCGCCGCCACCCGGCTCACACATCGTGGTCGGGGGGGGCTCGGATCGCTGTCGAGTCTACCATGAAGTACCTAGGATTGGTGCTCGACAGCCGGTGGGACTTCGGGCCCCACTTCCGACGGCTGGCGCCCAAGTTGCTGGGCGCTGCTGGGGCGCTGTCAACGCTGCTTCCCAATCTGGGGGGCCCGAGCGCCGCTTGTAGGCGGCTCTACGTGGGGATCGTGCGATCGATGGCCCTTTACGGGGCCCCGATCTGGGCGGCTGACCTGACGGCCGGTAGTATCGCAGTCCTGCGCAAGCCGCAGAGAGCGATGGCCGTCAGAGTCATCAGGGGGTATCGCACGATCTCCTACGAGGCGGCTTGTGCACTGGCCGGATCCCCGCCCTGGGACCTCGAGGCGAAAGTACTCGCGTCATCGTATCGGTGGCGCGAGGAAGCGAGGGCGCGGGGTGAGCAACCGATGCAGCGACACATAGAGCTGCATCGGTCTCAGCTTCGCGAGGTCCTGGTGGCGGAATGGCGGAAAAGGCTTTCACGCCCTACCGCCGGCCTCGACATCATCGAGGCGGTCCGACCGGTGCTCGAGCGCTGGCTCGGGAGGAGGCACGGCTCCCTGTCGTTTCGGGTGACGCAGGTGCTCTCGGGGCATGGTTGCTTCGGGAAGTACCTGTGTCGCATTAACAGGGAGCCGGACGCCCGGTGTCACCACTGCGTCGACTGCCGGGAGGACACGGCGCGGCATACGCTGGCAGAGTGTGCCGCTTGGGAGGAGCCACGCCGTGCCCTCATCTCAGAAGTAGGCAGTGACTTGTCGCTGTCGGCTGTGGTGAATGCCATGGTCGGCAGCGGGGAGTCCTGGGACGCGGTGGTTTCCTACTGCGAGACGGTCGTCTCGCAGAAGGAGGCTGCGGAAAGGGAGAGGGAGATCTCGTCCACTCACCCGGCCCGCAGCAGGCGCACCGGGCGTCGGCGGAGGGCGTATAAAGCCCTCTTCCAGCCCCCCTAAATGGGTCCAGGGGTGACGGACTCGGGGACGTCCGTCGCCCCCCACACATCAGGACCCGAGGTGGCGGCGCGTAGTGTTCCACGCGCGCCCCTCTTAGACGTCACGGGGGGAGTCAAACACCTCACTCCCCCCCTGACCCGAGGAGGCCCGCGGTGGCGGGCCGGCACCAGTCGGGGGTTGCGGAAGATTCTTACGTTCCCGCGACCCCCGGCGTAGGTGTGAGTCGGAACACCGGGGTGGTTTTTAGTCAGTAAGAGTCTGACAGACCCCTCCGCCCACCCCAGGGCGGAGGACAACCATGAGAATTTTCCACCACGGAAAAAAAAAAAAAAAAAAGGTTAGGTTAGCTTCAACAGTGATGTAACTTATCCCATGTGAAAGCTTTTGGGGTATTATGAATTCATACTATGGCAGCTAAGTCGAAATCATGGGCGAACATGGTTTTATTTAACATTGAAAAATTAGGTTAGGTTTGCTTCAATAGTGATGTAATTTATACCATGTGAAAGCTTTTGGGGTATTATTTAATTCATTCTATGGCAGCTAAGTCGTAAACGAGGGCGAACATGGTGTTTTTGAACATTCAAAAATAAGGTTAGGTTAGCTTCAACAGTGGTGCCATGTGAAAGATTTTGGGGTATTATTTAATTCATACTATGGCTGCTAAGTCGAAATCAAGCGTGAACATGGTGTTTTTGAACATTCAAAAATATATTGCCATTAGGTAAGGTTAGGTTCAACAGTGATGAAACTTATGCCATGTGGAAGCTTTTGGGGTACTATTTAATTCATACTATGGCTGCTAAGTCGAAATCAAGCGCGAACATGGTGTTTTTGAACATTCAGAAATATATTGCCATTAGGTAAGGTTAGGTTCAACAGTGATGAAACTTAAGCCATGTGGAAGCTTTCGGGGTATTATTTAATTCATACTATTGCCACTAAGTTTCTCAGTATTGAAAATGTTCCAAAACACTATGTTCGCGCTCGATTTCGACTTAGCATGAATATATGAGCCATAGTATGAATTAAATAATACCCCAAAGCTTTCTTTCACATGGCATAATTTTCATCACATCAGAGTTTGATTCAAAATGACTCAGTAGTAGCCAGGAGTCTACATTTATGCCAGATTGATGGCAATAGACTCGCCCCCATTACATGGGACTTTAAAAAAGCTAGCAAAATGTCGATGTACTGGTACATCTCTGCCTAACCTTTTAGGGATAAGAGGCGTTATGTTACGTTATCATTAAATATTACCTAACCAGTTATAGTAATGATTTTGATTTTAATTTTAATTTAAAATAAAAAATAAAAAAAAACTTAATTTATTTTCTAACAGCACCATGCGAAGCAGCGGCGGGTCGCTAGTTAATTATAAAAAGGGTACCTACCTACCTACATACCTATCTACATGGGCATGACCTAACATAACCTTTTTACATTTTTGAATGTTCAAAAACACCATGTTCGCCTTCGATTTCGACTTAGCTGCCATAGAATGAATTAAATAATATCTCAAAAGCTTTCATATGGCATATGTTACATCACTGTAGAGCATTTGGTCCAAAATGTCGCATGGTCCTTTGGCTTTTGGTTCCCAGTAAAACATTTAACTCAAAATGATTTTCTGGAATTGATCCGAAAATAAACGAGTGGCCCCGATGTGGGTCGCTAGTTATAGATAAAGAGAGTAAATGAACGTGAAATGAATAATAGGGCGCTGCTCATTCAGGTCACGACTGTCGAACTGTACCTGCCATCTGCCACCTGCCACCGCTGCCACCTGTCGACTGGTCCACAGATAATATATCGTAGTAATGGACCATTCATTACACACAGTGCCGCAGTACTTTATTATTATACTTTATGTGACTACAGAAATCACATAACATACCTAACGTCTAACGTAACGAAACTATTGGGAGAGACTCCGATAACATAGACCTTAAAGTAAAGAAAAATATGATGGAGAGAGTACTTCTCTCTATCGTTATTATCAGCAATATTTTGACTACTGTGGGCGTACTGTGGGTAGTGTTGGTTATTGCGCAATAAAAAAACATACTTAAAGTCGAACATAGAATCTCCTCCTTTTTGGAAGTCGGTTAATAAACCGTTTGCACTTCAGATCAAATTACAATTTACTATCAAATTAATGACACTAGCAACTCACACACTGTAGGTACACGACGACACAACTATACGAAACGCGCGACAGTATAAAAACGTGTTCACTGCAGGCTGCTCAACGGCCACCGACGAACCCTGCTTGGGGTCGAGTGTTATATTGTAGACTCTGTCGAACGCCGGTAGGCGGCACTGGCGTCCCGATTAGTCAAATCAATAACGTATTTCCGGCAAATATAACTATTACTCTGCAAAGTTAGAAATTTTGCCGGGCCGCGGGCATAGAGGAGTGAGAAATAAAATTATATTTTTGTTTTGGCTATTACTAGACCCCGGTGGTAAGGTAGTAACTGTGTTGCAGTGGACTTAGCATGATTGGCAACTCCTGGGCATTGACCTGCTTGAAAAGGAAGAAATTCCCAGTACTTATACTTTGAATATTAATGTTTTTAGGTAGTCTGAATTCCTATAAATACATAATATTAATTACGTATTGCCACGTAAGCGGTGAGAGGCAGCAGGTAACATGTCAAGTACAGCTAATGGCTCTAACTCGACGCGACGCGTTGGCTCCGGTTACCTGTTAACGTGAGTCCAGTACTACTTCATTAAACTACACCAAATTGATCTCAATAAGTAGATAGGTGTATTGATTTACTTAGGATACGCTATCATATTTCTATCCTTTGCCTAGTTGAACCAATACGATTCAAATGACGACGATAATTTATTATCATGTTGAAATAATCCTATGATCGCAACATGTTAATAGAATGAACTTTTAATCTGTATGCTTGGAAGCAGGACTTACCCCCCCCCCCCCCCCCTTCTCCCCTCGACTAGGAGATGCTAACATTATCATGCGGTATAAAGTTGTTGTTTATGTAGTTGCTAAGTCATTTATTCATTTGTTTAACATAGGTACAATAATGTTAGAAAGATAATAAATTCAATAAGTTCAATTCTCTGATTGACCGTGGTATGTGGTTAAATAAGACAGGCGCCATGCAAAATACACTTTTATACATTAATGCTGTGTGCGACCTTCTTACGCATAAGCTGTTGTTATCCCGTCGACTTCGGTTATTAATGTCTGATATTTTTTTAAATAAGTTTGGATTAGTCTTAACAAATACAGCAACCTCAAAAATATATAAGGATGGAAGCGTCAATATTTTAAATTTAATAAATAATGGTTTACATGTATCCGTGACCTGTAATCCAAAAATTGTCCTGATACACTTTTTCTGAGCTTTAAAGACTATTTCCCTATTGTTTGAATTCCCCCAAAAAATAACACCGTATCTCAAAACTGAGTCCACCAAGCCATGATATGCTGTGAGTTAGGCGTCCACAGTCATCACTGAGGTAAGTTTATATAGGGCATAGGTAGACTTACTTATTCGTTTAGTTAGCTCCTCGGTGTGTGCTTTCCAATCTAATTTATTGTCAATTGTTAAACCTAGGAATTTAGATATGTTTACTTGTGTTATGCATTGGCTGTCATAGTAAATACTTAAATTTGTGTTTGAACGTTGGCTAAACATGGTCAACTTCGTCTTTTCAATATTAATCTTTAGATTATTATTATCTAACCATTGTACTATGGATGTTATTGTCTTCGTAACTTCGTCATTATAGTTTTGAACATGTAAGTTATTAATGGTCACAGTGCAGTATACTTTAGCGGATGCTGAGGATATCTTATAAAGGTAAATATTAAATAATTGGATGACAAACTTATTGGTTTTGTTATTAGCTGCGTTGTTCAGGAATATTTATTTTCAGTGGCAAGGAAAAATATGCTACCGTCGTAATTACGTAACGAGACATTTTCTTGAGCTTCTTGTACGCTCTACAGTGGATTCACTCACAATGTTTTCAAACTATAACATCTGGCTGTATGACAACAGCTTAGGATTGTAATCACAGACACGTTGCAGCGCCGACTCGGATATCAAAGTGGTGTGTGCTGCCTGGTGACACGCTGCGATGTGACGCGACAGCAGCACACGAGCGACACGACAGGCACGACAGACACGTGACAGATTGCAAATTAAAGCGCGTCCTTTGATACCGTTCGCGTTGAGTGGCGCCCAAAGCATACAAGCAAATTGGACTTTTTGTTGATCACACTGCCGGCTCCGCTTGGACAAGCCGGCACTAGTGTTCCGAGAGCCGGCAATAGATAACATTATAAGGGGCGATGCACCGTGTAATAGCTACCATAAAAATAAAATACGGGTCGACAGCAAAAACCTCTCTATATTTATTCTTCCCAACTATATATTAGTTGGAAAGTGTAGGATTTTTTTTAAAATTATTGTTTGGTCTTTGACATTTCTCGGGACCCTGGGGTCCCGGCCCTTTGGAAGGTGTACGAGGGGCTGAAGCCAACTCGCAGAGGCCCCTTAGACAAATTTAAACGGAATGAGTCACCAACCGACGATTATCATCGTACGCACTAGCCCCCAAGGACAATCCCCGGTTGGTGTAGAACTATTGCAGAATATGGAAACAAAGATGTTGGATTATAGGTTTGGGTGGCTAAAGTGAACTGATTATCTTGAACTATGGAAAGACTATGTGGCTAAGTAATAACAGCCGTACGGGTCGATTCATCAGGTTAAGCTACGCTTGCCGGAGTTGGTCCGTGGATAGGTGACCATCTTTACAAATCGAGACTCCTCCGTACCTCGGAAAGCACGTTAAACCGTTGGTCCCAGCTGTCATTTGTGGATCTTTGACAGTCGTTACGGGTCGTCAGAAGCCCGGAAGTCTGACAACCCGTCTTGCCAGGAGGTATCGTATTACCCAGTTACTGGGTTGTGGAGGTCAGATAGGCAGTCGCTCCATGTAAAATATTGGTATTCAGCAGCTGCATCCGGTTAGGCTGGAAGCTGACCCCAACATGGTTGGGAAAAAGGCTAAGCAGATGATGATGATGATATGGAAAGAATATGGCCCCTGCCTGACCAATGTTTTATATACAACTAGCTGATGCCCGCGACTTCGCCCGCGTGAATGTCGGTTATTATAATATACTAAAACCATACTCGAGAACCACTCTATCCATTGGCATTGGTGAAAACAGCATGAAAATTGGTGCAGTAGTTTTTGAGTTTATTGCGTACAGGACGATAGACAGACGCGGCGGAGGACTTTGTTTTATAATATGTAAGTGGCAGGAGGTGACTTAATTGCGCACTCAATAATGGGCCCCGAAAACGGTTGCTAGCAAAAAGTGTCGTAGCGACAAGGGGGTAACATGTCCTGGGGTGCTTTAGGAGTGGAGAGATATTCCACGGCTTTCAGAACAATCCCAGAGCCCGGAAGATGGTCAAGATCCCAACGAGCACTTACTGGAATACTTCCTTCCTCCGAGTACGTTTGCTCTTGCAAATCTCCACTCAAGCCGGCCAGTCAAAGCAAGACTGAGACGGGAGCTCTGTTCTTCGTCAGTGTTCACTCCAGTCGGCCAATAAAGGCAAGCCAGAGATGACGAACAAGATTTCTCCCGGGAAATAGGATCCGTGAAGTCGCTACTGCCCAACAGCTAACCACATGCTGCCCTGCGGGTTTCTGTATCCCTTGCTCTGGCACTCTTCCGGCACAGATCTAGAGTTTGGAGCGCGCAAGTTCCACCACGACGTCAACGTAGAGATACGGTGGTGGGGTTTTTATTATTATTATTATAAGCCTATCTTGTCCCACCTGCAGGGCAAATGCCCCTTCCCTCTTTCCACTTTTCCCGGTCGACTGCGATTTAGCGATAAATAATTATTACGTACATTTCAGTCAAAGTACGTGTGTTTATGTTATCACGTATTGCTATGCGCAACTCTGCGTGAGCCTTCTTTGCTGCCCACCTCGCGCTCGCCGCAACGCTTCCCACATGCGAGTCACGCACCGGCGCAGATTCATTTCACGAGCGAGCCTTTTTATAATTTAATCTTATACCTTGTTACAATCATAATGATAAAAGGGCGATGCGTGCGAATTTCATGAGTAACGTTGCGTAGTGTGTTGTCGACACAGTGTTCAGTGCGCGGCACAAGCGGGAAAACGTCGAAAGCGACAAATTGGAGGGCGGTTGAGCAACTCGCGTCCGAGTTAATTCCATTCGGCAAATTGCTCAGTAAATAACGAGGCTGACGGACACATAATAGTTTTCCAATTTGTTCGTCGCTCTTATAATTTCATTGCTTTTTGATGGCAACGCTTTGTGACTAACGAACCGGCGCTTGATGAATGTTTTATTTTCTGGCAGACCATTCCCGACCGCCGCCGACCGCCGCCGAGCGGCGCCAACCGGCCAGCGGCAACTTAATCGTATTGAAGTACTTACGCTGTGTTTTCATTGTGATAACCTACTCTTCGAAGCCAGAGCAGGGCGAACAGAAAAAAAAACATGGATGAAGGAGATAAAAGCAAAATCTATAATTATTGAAGTAATTTCGTACAAAATAATGTCTTTAAATACACCCCGTAGCGTAATGTTAAAAACAAACATGCACTTAAAGGAGACAGTTTTGTTTGTTCGGCGATTGGGCAAAAATTGTGGCGTCTATTAATGAAACGAATGTTGATTTGATTCATAAGATCTCTAGATTACAGTAGTAGTAACAATTATACTTCGTCTAACGCGAATACTGAGAAAGACGACCATAACCTAAAGAATCACTAAAAAAGTTTAGTGAGTAGGTGGCCTCATCGGTATCGTAATTAAGTCAAATAGTGCACTATTCAGATCAACAGTGCACTGTTTAGTTCTGTCAAATAGTACAGTTCAGCGTTCACAAGTTACCGCACATTTGTAGCTTCAGACAATGTCTTCGCACATTGCGTTGAAATCTTACTGAACATAATTCTGAAGTAAATGGTGTACCATCTTGAAGATTCCAGATTCATTATAATCCTACAATTATTTATACACAGGAAAAATAGAATAATGAAATTCAAGCAATTCGAAAGAAACTGAAAAAACTTTTTAGTTTTTATTTTTCACTTTTTAGTTGTGGTACCTGTCTCACACAGAATACCACTACCTGCTATGTAAATAACAGTGAAGGATTAAATTAAGATGTCATCTAGATAAACTAAGTGGGATAAATAAGTAATATTTAAGCTAACTCAAAAACTACTCAAGCAAAGTTAATAAAATTTATATGGGACCACACGGGAAGCACTAGCTTTCAAATAAAAAAGAATCATCAAAATCGGTTCACCCAGTCGAAAGTGCTGAGGTAAAAAACATAAAAAAATAAAAATAAAACAGACGAATTGATAACCTCCTCCTTTTTTTGAAGTCGGTTAAAAATAGAAGTGTTATTGTCCCTTGACACTTGTCTTTCGGACAGTGTCAGATAGTGATGCGGCTCGATTTTATGTAACTCGTTACTCCAGTAAATAAAATAAAAGCTCGAGTTAATTTTATCTCAAGTTGCTACTCGATGTGGCCGCGATTACATAAATATCACCAACACTGCCATACCGTCATTCTGAATTCTATAATTCAGTAGTAGGTAGGTAATAAACCAGGAAATAGATTTATTTCGAGTAATAAACCGTCAAAATATTGTGTTGTATAGCATCACAGAGTTTTATTATGAGTGGAAATACATGTTCTGTGGGCTACTGATGTCAGTTGATAAGTTGTCATTAATTCTTCAAGGACTTTCTAATTAACTATAATGGTTTTTGGTCAGCGCGCGTCCCGCGCGCGGTCATACAGGCTAACATCGTCATTGATTATCAGATTGAAAGTGGAATATGAGTAGGAGAAAACCCTCTTTACAAAGTCGAACAAAGCCGATCTTACCCGAATGTCACTGACTTGAAACCCAATGTAGCAATATTTAACGTTTGCTGTATTTTGAATCTGGCTATGATTCTTTTTTTTCTTTTTGTTTTATTTTGTGTGCCTTTCAAACGTACGAAGCTGTTAGAAACCTCGCCCTAGTAACTAGGTTCCTTAGATTCTACTTGAATTGAGTTTTCAATCAAGTTCAAAATTCAACTTGACAATTGAGTGCCTGACTGTTAATGACTGAGCAGCATCACTAGAATCAAACTGACAAGCAATCAAAAACTATAATCCGTTTCACGACGATTTTTAAACTACTTTACGCGAGATTATGCAAACTTAAAAACGGGATTAAATACAGGAGGACCTGTTGCAGCGTCATTGGTACATTTTTACCTAATAAAAACAGATTTGGTAAGAACCTCGAACTGTAATTATATTAGTTTTTTTTTTTTTCATAAAATCTTTATAAACACTTCATTACATGCATTTACGACATTTACGACCATGACTGGAATTGAATCAATTGAGTGCGTTATCAAAATATTATCTTTTTGTTACGATTTCGGGATTCCGGTTAGACTTTATTTAAAAAATCAACCATTTAAAATGACAAATCGGAAACAATTTTTTAGGCATAATGCGATTAATAGAATAGAATACTCTTTATTATGTACACCATAAAAAATACAGATACAAGTGTAGAAATTTAACATAGGGTGACACAATGGGCGGTCTTATCGCTAAAAGCGATATTTTACAGACAACCTTTGGATGGATTAAAGCGCGAAGGAGAGATAATACTGCAGGTAGTCAGTGGTGTACCATTTACATATACAATAAATACACATATACATAAAGCATATACTTATCTATATAAATATATATATATGTAAACAATACAATAATAAACATGAAACAGGAGGAAAGAGCTATATTTAATGACGATGTTTAAGGAGAGAGGAAGTGTTTTTTTACCAGAATTTTAAAATTGGACAAAGATTGAGCACGCCTTATCGACACGGGCAAGGCATTCCATAACCGTACTGCTTGAACTGTAAAGAACTTGTCATAAAAACTGGTCGAATGCATCGGCATTTCCAGTTTCAAGTTTTCCGATGACCTCAGATATCTATTATGTGTGTCATGAAGGAACTTGAACCGTTCTTTAAGATAAGAGGGGGTTGTAGGATTGAACAGAATACTGTAAAGCTCAAATAAGATATGAGAATTCCGGCGAAGACGTATGGGAAGCCACTTGAGCTTTGTACGAAATTCAGAAATGTGATCATATTTGCGCAAGCCAAATATAAATCTTATGCAAAAGTTTTGAAGTCGCTCAAGTTTATCTAGTTGTGTCTCAGTGAGATCAAGATAACTGACATCAGCGTAGTCAAGGATGGGAAGTAAAAGGGATTGTGCAAGCGCAGTTTTAATGGCAGTTGGAAGAAAGTTCCGCAATCGCCTCAGGGACTTACCAGATGCAAAAATTTTGCGGCTTACATCCTGTAGCTGGGGACCCCAAGAAAGATGTTTGTTGACCCAAACTCCGAGGTTCTTAACCTTTTCACTAACAGGAATAGCAGTTCCGTTAAATTGAACTTGAGGAAGTTGCGACCAGTTTATTTTGGGGATCATCCTTGAGCTGCCAACAACAATAACCTGAGTCTTCGATGGATTAACCTGCAACCCATGTGCCTCACTCCACTCGCAAATTGAATCCAAATCTTTGTTTATGCAATTTATTGCATCGGCCAAATCCGACAGACCAGCTTGTTTATAAATTTGCAAATCATCTTCATAAAGGTGGTAGGAAGAAAGAAGTTTTTTGGAAATAGAATTTATAAATATTGCGAAGAGTAAAGGAGATAAAACGCCACCCTGAGGTACACCGGCAGAAGTACAACACCAAGAAGAGCAAGACTCTTCTACGCATACACGTTGCCGGCGGCCATACAGGTAACTACGAAACTAGTCAATCGCCGTTGGAGATATGTTAAGCGAGCGAAGCATGCCAAGCAGGATATATTAATAGACGTTACAATGCAAAACAGTGGGCCCAAAAAAAAAACTATCTCCTCTGCAACAAATATCTTTGGTCCCGCTGCAAGGTTTGGGTTATTAACTTTCGCCCTGTGACATTTTGTGTTGAAAGTTGTGCAAAGCAGTTTACATGTCACTTTTTCAGTTAGCAGGTTGATAGAAGAAATGTCATGTTTTTTGTTGGCTATGTTGCCATAGGTATTAGGTAGGTACTCGAATTGTACTGAGATTTCTTATATGTATTACAAATTATGACCGCTATATTCTTAGCACAAACTATTAATTTTATTTTCACATTTATATTCTGATGAGATGCAACATTGTATTTCCCTAGTGTACGCAATATATGCAATACCTACGTAAAGCAAAGCATTTAATGTAACTTTTTATTCATCAAAAAACTAGTTAATTCAGTTTTCCATTTAGACAAATTTTTTTCCAGACTTCGATAGTCCTTAAGCTCGATTTAATAAAACTTAGTAAATTATTTTGTCGGTATCTACCATGGTGACATAGGTAGACGCTTAATATTTCGTCGGTATCTACCACGGTGACATAAGTAGACGCTTAATATTTCGCGGTATCTACCACGGTGACATAAGTAGACGCTTAATATTTCGTCGGTATCTACCACGGTGACATAAGTAGACGCTTAATATTTTGTCGGTATCTACCACGGTGACATAAGTAGGCGCTTAATATTTCGTCGGTATCTACCACGGTGACATAAGTAGACGCTTAATATTTCGTCGGTATCTACCACGGTGACATAAGTAGACGCTTAATATTTCGTCGGTATCTACCACGGTGACGGTGAGGAGCTCGTGGCTACGTAATAACAGCCGCACGGGTCGATCCGTTAGGTTAAGCTACGCTTGCCGGGGTTGGTCCGTGGATGGGTGACCATCTTTACATATCGAGACTCCTCCGTGCCTCGGAAAGCACGTTAAGCCGTTGGTCCCGGCTGTCATTTGTGGATCTTTGACAGTCGTTACGGGTCGTCAGAAGCCCGAAAGTCTGACAACCAGTCTTACCAAGGGGTATCGTATTACCCGGTTACTGGGTTGTGGAGGTCAGATAGGCAGTCGCTTCATGTAAAATACTGGTATTCAGCTGCATCCGGTTAGACTGGAAGCCGACCCCAACGTAGTTGGGAAAAGGCTAGGCAGATGATGATCTACCACGGTGACATAAGTAGACGCTTAATATTTCCATCAACAATGTCCCTGCCATTGTTCTTTAAACTTGTACATACATACTATTTAGATATTAGTATTAGCTTGTATATTTTAATTAAGGTTTATAACTGAGTAAATAAGGAGAACTTTAAACACAGTTAAATCATTAACCTTATTACCACAAAATCGTGTTTGTCAGTTGTTTAGCCTAAACTTTTTAAACATGACATTTCTGTGTGGAGTTTGACATAAAACTGACATTAAACATGCGTTGAACAAGTGTCTAAGTTTTTGTGGTAAATCCCTAATTTACCAAGAGCGAACATAGGCTTCATGATGATTATGATGATGAACATAGGCTTTTACAATGCTATGTATTAAGTGATAAATTAGGGATTGTTAAGACGAGAACCACACCATATATTTTCGTTTTTGAAATAAAAAGCAAAAATAATTTCACAGGTTTAGATCTGGTTCGTTACGGGTCGTCAGAAGCCCGAAAGTCTGACAACCAGTCTTGCCAAGGGGTATCGTATTACCCAGTTACTGGGTTGCGGAGGTCAGATTGGCAGTCGCTCCATGTAAAATACTGGTATTCAGCTGCATCCGGTTAGACTGGAAGCCGACCCCAACATGGTTGGGAAAAGGCTAGGCAGATGATGAGATCTGGTTCTGGCATAATTTCATGTCAAAGTTGATACTAAATGTGTAGGAGTGCTTTTAATACAAACTTTTAATGTAGTTATTTCTACTGGAGTGCTCCAAACAGAACGGCATTTCATTATAGCCGGCCTGTTAGTCTAACAAGCAATTAATAAAGGCAATTAAAATTATGGCCGCGTGCGATGATGACGTCACGACTAACAAATACATGTAATAGGCGAAACTACCCGACAATTGTGTTACACGTCGTAGTGGGCCACTCACGGACAGTTAACACCGAACCTTTTACAACTAACAAGCCTTTTCAATTCACAGCCGATTGTTTTTTTGTTTTACAAAGCATTGTGGTAAAGTTTTTGCTGAAAGGCCCATTGCTTTTGTAAGAGACAATCATTTTGTTAAGGTATCGCTGGCAAATAAAAAAACATTGTCGAGAAAGTTTGAATGTTAGGGACAATTATTTGTTTGGTGTAATCGAAGCAATGCTATGTCTTGGCAAGACAGGAGCCAAGCGCGTACCGCTGCGTCGATTGATTCATCACTAAACATCCGGCTATTAATGTATCGCAATCTGCCGATATGATGCTCACCTATTCATGTGGAGACACAGCCATATTGTTATGTAGGTGCGACATACTGAGTTCCTGATTTATATTGAGTTCCTGAGTTAAAAACTTTGGATAATTACTTACTTACTACCTGGAGACTGAACTAATAAAATTCGATCCGGTAGATAGTAAACAGTTTTTGTAAGTATTCCAAAAATTATAATGTTCTTTCATATGAAGTAAGTACTTATAGAAAGTTTTTCCTCGTTAAGCGTGGTGACGTGAATGTTCGGCGCGGTCGTTAGCGGTCAGCTTCGACATAATGCATGTTTACAGCCTGCCGGCTATTTGTTGTGCCTGGATTTTTTTAAGCCATAAATTACAATAGCTTTCTTGAAAGTTTGAAATAAATGAGTAATCGATAGCAAACGTTATAATCACTTTCGCTATCATAACTTCAGATAGAAGAATTTTTAACGCCTAATAAATAATTTCTAGACTTAGTCGTCCGTCGACATTTTTCAGATAAACTTATTATGTATGTAACAAAGAGCATGATATTCTATGAGCGTTGTGATGCTACAAAATATGCTAGCTACGCGCTTCGCATGCTACGAGGCTGCGAGGATCCGTGCCTACGTGTGTAGCCGCTACGCATTTACGTGCTACGTAGATAACAAGCTAGAATTTGAATAACCTCTACGAACCATACTCTAGGTAGCTAGTACCTATGAACGATGTGATTTTTATTTGTGTAAAATCACGGCTTTATTCTTTATAGAGATCTTTTGACCACATTTTAATACCGATCTATATTATAGGGGTCGCCCATGTTGTATAAACAGCTCCAGGCCTGCACGACTGAACTTGCAACTAATACGCAAGAGGCGATTACTTATACATTGATCTAACTGTATAAGGAAATAGCAAGTCGTTCTTTTAAAATATCGTAACTAAATAATAGTAATTAACTTCAATCTGTTATTCATAAGATTCGTTTTGTTCTGAAACATTTATACTTCAGTACATTTGTTTGTTACTAAGAAACGCCTCAGGATATAAAAGATGTTCTGAGTTTTTTTAAATAAATTATCTGTTTCTGTAAGTGTAGGAAGGGTCTTTCCGGCACTCGATAGAACTCACATTTTTTTATGCTCTGCTGGGAAATGATCTGCCAAGATGATGATCATTTCCCAGCAGAGCATAAAAAAATGTGAGTTCTATTGGCATGCGGCGGAGTTCTAGAGTTCCCTATGCTTAAAAAGAAAAGTTCTGGCTTTTTTACATGAGAAAAGTCGAATGAAAATATGCTCTGCTAACTTCCGTCAGCAGATCAATTTTACCAAAATGAAAATTTTAAAACTGATTTAGATGCACAGAGGTGATCTCTATAGTTCCTAATACTTTTCAGAAAGAGTTCTGGCTTCAAAAATTTATAAAAAAATAAAACAAAAATATTGATCAGTTACTAGAAAAAGTCAATCATTTTGATAAAACAGCCGTGAATGACGTAATTCGTAGATTTTCGTCGATTTTTCAGGCAGTAATTAGAAACCAAGACCCCAGTAACAGAAAAAAAACTAAATCAATGCAGAAGTCCCACAAAAGTATCAGCAGAGCCTTGTAAAAAAGATGGGTTACGAGAAATCGAGATTTTATTTAATGTTTGAGTTAGTAGGATCAAAAAAGAATTTGAGTAAAATTGAGGAGCAGGAACTCCTCGTTTCCTAATGCACCTATAAAAGAGCTATCCGAAAACATGAAACACAAACTCAGAACTCTCACTCAGATATCAGCAGAGCATGGTTGAAAAGTTAGATTAGTAGAAATCGAGATATAAAGGAGTATTTCAGAATAAAGGTTAAAAAAAAATTGAGTAGCTCTCAGGAACTAGAACTCTTCGATTTCTGATGCACCTATTGAAGAGCAATACGAAAACATGTAAAACGAACCCTGAAACCTCACTCAGATATCAGCAGAGCATGGTTGAAAACCAAGATTAGAAGAAAACGAGATACAAATCAGTGTTTCAGTAAGAAACATAAAAAAAAAATTAAGTAGTTCTCTGAAACTAGAACCCTTCGGTTCCTGATGCACCTACAAAAGAGCTATCCGAAAACATGAAACAAAAACTCAGAACTCTCAGTCAGATATCAGCAGAGCATAGTTGAAAAGTAAGATTAGTAGAAATCGAGATCGAAATTAGTGTTTAATAAGAAGGATCATCAAAAAAAAACTCAAATTCTGAATTTTGAAATTCGAAAATCTGATTTGAAAATTTGAAATACTGATTCTTTTCTTTTTAAGTATAGGGAACTCTAGAACTCCGCCGCATGCCAATAGAACTCACATTTTTTTATGCTCTGCTGGGAAATGATCTGCCAAGTTCACCCACATCTTTCCGGCTTGCTCGGCAATAGCGTCTCCAACAAAACAAATTGCCTCGGGTTCAAACAACACATCATGATACTAACAACAATATTAACACGAATCAAGCTATCGATCTTTTGATATACTACCGATAATATTATAATAATGTAATATAATATTTAGTATCCTAACTAATATTATAAATGCGAAAGTTAGTTTGTTTGTTAAGCTTTCACGCTAAAACACCTGAACATATTTAGATGTTTCAACTTAATCAGGCCAGTAGATTCGGAGCAAATTGGCTGTGAAAGACGAACAGACAGATAGACACACGAGTGATCTTATAAGGGTTCTGTTTTTTTTCTTTTGAGGTACGGTACCCTAAAAAGCACCTTTAGTTCCAGTGCCTACTGGCTCAGGCTGAATAACAAAATATCAAAGCATTCATCGCTTATACCCAATAGAGTCGCGAAACGAGCAATATTCTAACTTTATTGTTTGTTGATTAAATTACCGCGCAGGCTGGTTTTTAGCAAATCAAACAGTCATTCGTTTTCAATTTTAAAATGTATTTGTGTAACAATTGGGTTAATTGGTAGTCGGCCCGTGTAACATTCTGATATTTAATTTAATCTACGAGTAAATATACCTTAACAAAACGGAAATGTTAAAAATCTTCTTTACTTAACATAGATTCGATAAACTATAAGGCAACTTACTTAGCCCTACTATATGTAAGCCGAATCACATTCTTTTAAAAGTCGGTTTAAAAGGCTCGACATCCGTCAGCCGCGAGGGTAGCGAGGCGCGAGGCGCGAGTCTCGTGTCGCGAGGTAAGCCGACCCCTCCATTTGTACGGTGTTAGAAACATTTCTTTAGTGCTGTGACACGGATAATTCTCGGTAGGCGCCACCGGCAGCAGGCGCAGATAATCTCGGATATTTGTCACGCGGCCGCCCATCCGGCGCAACACTACACACGCGCAGTAATGCGGCTGTTACCCGCTACCTGCTGAAGTACTGAATGATGAAGTACTTTTACTTCTTGTTACTGTGATTTAATAACAGAATAGAATGTGGGATTTAGGAGTAGAGACATTTATCAAATGTAGACATTAACGTGCATTCGTTTTCTGTTATGGTTGTCATTCAAAACTGATAATAAATGTCTGCTTGTTAATGATACAAGAATCTTTAAATATAATCAATGGAAACCTAATAAAAACCGGCATTACTAGTACATACAGCACATCCATTAGCTGGTATAGGTCATGTGTAGGGGGCTCACGTGCGGCCCTTTGTTCTTGTTTTTATTTAATTATGGCCGCCGGCGCCGGCTAAACAAGAGTAATTCGATTACACAACAAAGCGAGGAAGAATTGAATCGACAATACAGTCGAGCGCGACCGTCGTGAAGCGGAGCTGAGCGGAGCGGCGCGGCGGGCGAGGGTCTAAGTTTATTTGCTAGGAGCGGCAATGGAAGCAGAATATAATTCTTTCTTTTTGTTTCAAAACGAAGTACGTCGCATTCCGCTGTAGTTACGAGCGACGAGCGGTAAGTGCAGCCAAATAAACTGCTCAAACACATCATAAACTTTTGTTTGTGAAACTCTCCGTTTATAATACAAAACATTCGTTTCTGTTCTACTCTGTTTCGTTGCAGCACAGGCATTGTACCTTTGATGTGCACTAGTTTTCTAATGAAAAAGGAACTATTTATTTCCAAAAACGTAATGTAGCCGAGTGGCGACAAAGCTGTAACAATTTAACCATGGTACTTCTATTTTTCATTCGTCACTGTCTCTTCTCAGTTTAACATTGTTTAGGTACAATTATAACTGTTGACTATCCGTAACGATTTAAGTTCCTAATTCATTAAAAAGCATCGAGTGTGTTGGGCAATGCAAGCAATTTCGTCTGCGTTGGGCAATGCAAGCTTTCATGAGGCACGCTTTGTTCTATTTAGCTTTTTTAAACAACAAATTTTGCAGGGTTACCGCCACTGATTAAAATGAGGATAAATTTCAAACTTCATGAAATGTGTTCGTTATTACTATAGGAATTTTAATTATTTGTAAGTCTAGTTACAGTAGGTATTTTATGTAATAACTGAAACTTCAACATACGTATCGGTGTCAGTGTCCACCATTCAGAGATGGACTGCGGCAAGCACAGCTTAACCTAAGCTAGAATCTACAAATTAAACCGTGGTAACGGTTCATTCTCCGGTGAGAACACTGTCCAGCAGTTGTCGACAGTGGCCAAACTCAAACTCAAAGCATTTATTTCAATTAAACTATTTGCAGGCACTTTTGAATTGTCAAAGAGTCGGTCAGTTAGTCAAAAAGTTGAAGCTAGTTGCCCATTCCAATTCGTAGATCTCTATGGAGAAGAACGGACAAGAAACTCCAAGGACACTGTTTTAAAAATGTATACAGTATGTAAGGGTAAACACCGTTGTCACTCAAACCATGGGTACTTGACTTAAATATAAAAATAAATGACCCAGTAACAAAAAAAAAAACCTTATTTTCATTAAAAGATTTTAAAAGTTCCTATCCGACACCGTCTGCTAATTCATGGATATGCGCCCGGTCGCCGCCCGCTACCTACCTACACAACACATGAAAACACATACATAACCTGTGATGCAACTTTCCCTTCATACTTCATACCTGGCTTACTACTGGGAAAATACCATCCGCGGTATGTGATCGTTGTCATTTAATTCTTGAACCGGTTGAAAATGACACGGATGTTGATGATCGATGTGGAGAAGTCTCCATACTGTCAAGTGGGAAACATTAAAAACACGTGCCGCCCTCCTGGTACTTTCCTCTGGCTGCTCCGCGAAGACATTCAGGATACGTTCTTGCCGATCAACCGGCAGCTGCTGGTTACCACGACCCTGAGCGTGGGCCGGCACGGTGAACTGTCCGTAGGTACCTACACATTCTCCGTGTAGCCGCCAACATTGTTTTACGGCTTGGTACACGTTGTCTAGGGAATAGTTCGGCGTACATCCTACGCGCCTCGTTCAGGTTATCATCACCCGCGATGGCGTAAAGCCGTACTATTTCGGTAAACTGTTCATTCGTGTAAGACATCCTTACGTGTAACTACTACTCACAAACTACAATTATTATTGTTTACTCGCGAGAAATGAGCGGCGGCGCTACGACGTTGCATTACGTGCACTCGCTAGCGAGACAGCTGACTGACTGGAGTGAGGTAAGAGAGGGGAAGGGGACGCGCGGACGTGGCGTGTTCTTCCCGCCTGCGCCGCGCTCCGGCCCCGTGTTGAGACGCAAGTTCGTTGCCCTAGCCGCAAGCGCATAGGGTGAAATATTCTTGTGTGAAAAGGTAGATTTTCCTTTAAAAAAAAAGTTGTAATTTTCCATTGATTTTACGTTCTATAAATGAAACCAAACCACTGGTTTCAAGTTTAAAGGTGTTTACCCTAACACACTGTATAGATATTACAAAATCCTGGGTACAGTATTCTTGGTGCTTCTATATGTGAGAACAATGTCAAACGAAAAATAATTAAAAATAATTCAAAATATAAGATTAAAAATACGCCCTGGCAGATAAGAGATGACCAGTCTTAACTGACGGGATGGCGCCCGTTCACGAACATGACACGTGGATCAGCACCATCCAGCTCAACCATTTTGTAGGGAACCGAATGATCCAACACACGCGCCACCATCAGTGAGACATTTAAGTGAGTATGACATACTCTCATCTGCCATGCTGTTTCAAGTCAACATACAACATGATACCATATGAAACGGCTCCATGGTACTCACATTTACAAAATTAAAAAAAAAGCTTCTAAATTACACAAAACTATAGTTCGCAATGTACTTGAGAGATGAATATAATAGAATTTCAATAAAAAATAAACATTCAGTTCGTAAAGTCAGAAAAAAAAAGGGAAAGCAACTCTTCCAAATATTAAAATTTCAACTAGTGAGCCCAACGACTGTGCCTGTGGAGCAGAACCAGCAATAAGCCAAGCATTTTTGTTTACGATATAATCATCCAACTTATAATATGCTTGACTACATAGTGTGCGTTTAATTCATGTTTTAAATTTCTTCTCATTTAGTTGAAGAATATCGGGTGGTGTTTTATTATAACATTTTACACAGTACCCCATAAAATAAGTATGTACTTTAGACAATCTGAAACGTGGTTGATCTAATTTGTTCCTATTTCTAGTGTTAAAGTTATGCCTGTCACTTAGCTTACTAAAAAGATGTAGATTTTTCCGAACATACATAATGTTTTCATATATATATACTGACAAGGAACCGTCATGATGTTAATTTTTTTAAACAGTTCACAGCAAAATACCGTAAGACACACCACACACGTCCACAGCAAAATACCGTAAGACATGATGCTATGAAAGTAACTAAAATAAACCAGTCTTGCGGTATCCACGTCTGTTAGTTGACGGATTTTCCAATCAGCTTAAGCGGCTAAACTTAGTCGCCCTGCAAGTGATGTTAAGTGAGGACCCCACTGTAGTTTTGAATCAAGCGTGATCCCCAGGAAAACTGACTTTTCGACGAATTCTAGTATCTCCCTATTCAGTACAACGTGACATTCACTACTTCTAACATTCGGTAACGTGGTAACGTGAGTCTTATGCATTTCGTTTTCTTCTCATTTAATACCAAATTATTTATAGTAAACCAATTATGGACCTTTAACATAGCGTTATTTACGTCTTCAAGCTCCTGTGCATATCTATTTACTTTACAAATCAGTGACGTGTCATCAGAAAAAACACCATTTGTGGTCGGTTTTTTAGTAGATGAGGTAAATCATTTATATATACTAAACAGTGGAATGGACCCAATATCGAGCCCTGTGGTACACCCATTTTGACTTTTAAACCCAATAAATTCACACCGTTTATTTGAACTTGCTGCAGTCTATCATTTAAATATGATTTTACTAAGCTAAGAGCAAGTTTACCCAGTCCGTAATGCTCAAGTTTCAAGAGCAGCATTTCGTGATTCACGCAATCAAAAGCATTAGATAGGTTGCAAAAGATACCTATTGCATCTTGTGCCTCTTCCCATGCCTTAAAGATGTATTTGAATAAGGTGACACCGGCGTCGGTTGTGCAACGTCCTTTGGTGAAACCATACTGTTGATCGTGTAGGATGTTATTAAATTTTTATTTAATAACATTTATTTTTTTATTTACTGTTTTACGGCCTGTGTTGGTGTGGTGTGGTGTGGTGATGTGTGGGTCCTAATCGATCACCAAAGCGCGATACCTCGAGATCACGTGTTGTTCGCGCCTTCATATAACTCACGTGGTCGATGTGCATTAATGAACGAATTAAAAGTTAATTAACTGGAGCGTCACCAATATTTTAGCTAACGGTAAGTAAATTATTATAAATAATATGTAACCTTACAACTTAAGAAAATCTTGTAACTTAATTGATTTATTTTTTGGTTTTAGTATTTTCCTACTACTTATACTCGTAGATATGTTTTATCAGTGATTACTCAGTATGAACGAACATGGAACAACCTCTAGATCAGAACTACTTATTATACTAGCTGTTGCCCGCGACTTCGTCTGTGATCCAAGATGAAAAATAGCCTATGTCTTTCTACAGGTCATAATCAACTTATGTGTCAAATTTCATCCAAATCCGTTCAGCAGTTTTTGCGTGAAAGCGTAACAAACAACCAAACTCATTTTTACATTTATAATATAACTAGCTACCGCCTGCGGCTTCGCCCGCGTGGTATGTCAATAAAAAGTAGCCTATGTCCTTTCACAGGCTCTAGACTATCTGTGTATAAAATTTCATTTAAATCAGTCCCGTTGTTTTGGCGTGAAAGCGCGACAGACAGACCGACAGACAGAGTTACTCTCCTATTTATAATATTAGTAAGGATAGTTAGGAAGGTGTGTCTATAGATACATGAAATATTTTAAGAGATACATCTATAGGTGGTAACGAAGTCATAGCAACGAAAAAAAAAAAGAGAATAGTTCTTTACCTACTCATAGATTACAGGAAAACCTATAAAAAGTCTATGGTCTTTTTACCGACTTCAAACAAGGATTATGTATGTTCACCGATTACTCCGCCGTTTGTAAACCGATTAAAAAAAATCTTTTTTTGTTCGAAAGCTTATACTTCTGCGGTGGTCCCATTGTCACCAAGTCAGGATGTGATGATGGGATCCTAGAGAAATCGAGGGGAACTTTCAAAAATCGTAGGGGCAACTAGTGCATTTTTTTAATTTTTCATTAAGTATTTTACAGCACTACAATTTTATGAAGGTCTGGACTCGATCTGATGATGGAGTCGAAAGACAGTCAAGGGAACTCCTCAGTGGTTTACAGCAGATATCTTGTGTTTGGGCTTGATTAATTTGTATTGATAAGAACCTTACACTTTGATGGGTTGTGACTATCGTTAGGGGTCTGATGATGAAGACGAAAGACAGTCGAGGGAGCTCCTCAGTGGTTTACAGTAACTACCTTGTGTTTGGACTTAATTCATTTATATCGATAAGAACTTTGCAACCATATAGGTTATAAGTGAAATTACAGATCTGATTATGGACACCATATAATATGATGATGAGGGGAACTATACAGTGTAAGCAAATGTATAGTGTTCAACTCTATAATAGTGGCTTTTGCGGACATGTTAATTATCCAGATTTGTGTCAGTTGTAATAGCAATCATGTCATTTGGTTTAAATAGGTTTTTTTATTTTTAGTTTCTTATTTATCTTATATAGATTCTCCTCTAATAGACCTTGTGAATGTGAGAACGTTGTAGGCTTAGTGGACTGTAGACCTTTTATTTTTTTTATGGAACAATTTCAGTTTCTTTTAACTACCTACATGAAACTCCTTGAAAGGCAGGCCTACACTGTCCTCCCATAACTATTAACACTGTAATTCGAAAATATTGTAAAAGCCAATTATCTTTTAAAAGAGTAACCATGGAGTTTCTTGCCGGCTCTTCTCCATAGGAAACGACCAATTGGAACCGTGCACCTAGCTTCTGACGTTTCATAAGTGCCCATGTAGGCTTATGTGAAATAAAATATTTTGATTTTGATTTGATTTTGTTCATCCTTATATTCTTGAGAAGGCACGGGAGTCTCATTAGCCAGCCGGTTTCGTATAACATCTAAACGATACTTGCGCTGTTCAGACGACTCGCCACTTAATCGTTTTTTAATAAGATTGAGTCGGCAGATCTTATCATTTGGTGATACATGCGATAAATGAGAATGCATGTAATTTCTCATTTGAGATAACCTAGCATGACGAGCTAACGGTGTTTCTTGGGAACCGGACATAGCACTCCGTTTGCGATTCTTAGATAGGCGTTCTTTTTCAGCAGTATTAGTCTCTTTAATTCTGTTTTTCTTCATGAGGGTGGCTCCTTTAGTAGGTCTACCCATGGTGATTACAAAAATTAAATCACACAAAAAATGGAAAAATAATAAAATTAAAAAAAAAAAATTACCCACTTCAAAAAAAACAAAACAAAAAAGGACTACTGTACCTTTGCCTTTGCTTTTAATTTTAGTTTTTGGCCACCGACTTCCGATTTTTTTTTTTCTCTTATTATTAAAGAAGTATGTACTTTTTTCGTTTGGTTTTAGTACAGTAGTCCTTTTTTGTTTTGTTTTTTTTGAAGTCGGTCAATTGTTTTTTTTTTAAGTTTTTAAAATAACATGGTAAATCTCTCAATATTATGCGTACATTACATTTGCACACACGCCATTACATTTGCAGTTATAATGTATAGGAGAACTTGTTTTTCAACTAAAATGTTAAGTTTGTTGTTGCGATAAATTCATCACAAGTACGGAACCCTTAATTGTGCGTGGTCCAATACGCACTTGGCCGGTTTTTTTGTTTCCTTTCTCTCGTTATTATTATTGCACATTGGGAGAGTGAGAATAAAAAAAGTTCACCGTGCATTTCGATAAACAAGACAAAAACAAAACTTATACAATTCTAATTCCTCAAAAAACGGGATTGTTAAAGAGAGGAAAAAAATATTCCTGGTACCGTATTTCCATCGGATCACTATGTCGGATGAAAGTTCAAAACGGATTCCACTACGCTCTATTTCGAAGGCCGGCTACGGCGTAGATCGCTACGCGCGCCGTAGCGCCAGCGCACCACTGATTGGTGTTTGCGCGTTGGTCACGCGCAACCACACAATGTGCCAGTATTCGCCGAGCGTCAATAAATGCATATTCAGCAGGCCAGTAATAAGTCAGTAATGGAATTCCATGTTACCTATCTATCTATTCAGTTCAGAGCCTTTTTACCCGACTACGGCGAAGAAAAAAGGAGGGTTATGATTTTGATCGGTATGTAAGTAAGTAAGTAAGTAAATTTTTATTTGTTTAAACATGGTGTACATGATACATTGCATGCAAGATAATAACAGATAGGTACAGAAAAGTTCTAACATGTTCAGCCGCATATCGTGGCGTACAAATTAGTAGGAAGAGATGGTGCACAGACCGTTATAATATTCATCAAAATTACTTTACATAAATTATTTAGATACTTATTAAATCATCATTATTCATAAAAGATTAGGTATCATTACAATTCACTTGATTAGGTATCATTACAATTCAATTCAATTCATTTCACATTGGTGGACTGGCAACACTGCCGAAGTGACATGTCAAAATTTTGTTCCGTATTTTAAAATTAGTTTTATTTAATTTTTAAGTGTAATTAAGGTGTAATATTATAACTAAATGTAAAGTAACTGTATAAAAACTCAGGATTATTGTTTTCCTGCAAATTTACAAAGCAACACACAGTTTTTGGTTACCGGTAACCTGTCACGAACAGCTGATGTTCGACCTGCGGATTTAAAAAGGGGAGTATTGTTTACTTTTAATCTATAATTAGCACAAAATCGTCCCTCATACCCTGTAACATATTCATTGAGTCCTATTAACACAATTACTGTTTGATTTGGCACCCTACACTGGGTCTAAGTCACTTTGTTTAAATAAAGCTAACGAAACTTAGTACCTACCTATTGTGAAATATCAATATACTGTAATTCTATTATTGTTATTTTGTACATAACAACAATAACGCTAACTATCCATATTTTAATTGAAATCCTTATGCAAAACTAGATTTTTTCTCATCAGGCATCCTACCCACATAAGCAAAAGTTAAATTATAAGACAATAGAATCAATGTAACATTATACTTGATCTAATTATATTAGTTGCATTTCAATTAGATTCAATAGCCTACCTCATTTCTCTATAAAGCAACACTGATTTCTCTCATTTTTAATTTCATTTTCTAACTTCCTTTTTTTTTTTTGTTTGTCTGTCTTAATTAGTTCTCACCGTTTCTTCAATTCTACTTTCAGTACTAATTCCTGAAACCATGCCTGTGATGACCCGTAAGGCTGCTGCTCAGGAGTTGGAGCTTAAATTGAGAACGACCATTCAAGATCTTAAGGCTTCAAACAGTAAATGTGAACAGCTGTTACAAGAAATAGATGATAGTGAGAAGGAAGTCGAGAAGGTCGTTTACAAAAATACAAGCTTAAAACAGGAGCTCGTACACCTACATCAACAATACCTGGATGTTGTTGATGAACGGGACAAATTGCGGCTGGTCACTGATGGTTTTAGTAACTGCAGTAACTTATATGAGGAGGCTTTGTGTAAGGTTAGGGACCTAGAAGAAGAACTAATTCATGCAAATGTACAAATTATTAAGTTACAGAAACAAAAAGATTGTACTCAGGCTAAGGAAACTAATAACTTATATGGTGAATTATTTAATACAAATTGCAACCCTCATTCTTTAATAACAATAGACCTTACTGAAGATTCTTTATTGAAACATAATAATAGTTTTTATAAAGTAAGTCAAAATAAAATAAAAAAATATGCAAAACTAAATAAAATCATAAATAAATGCAATAAATTCAGGAAACAACAAAAACACAATTCCAACAATATTAAACTAAGGAAAGAACGTGTTTTTCTAATAAATAAATTAAAAAACTATCAGATTAAATTAGAAGACAGCAAAATCATTTATCAAATTGACACCCAACAATTACAATCTGAAATTGAGGTCCTTGAAGACTCACTAAATTCACTTTATATTAAGTATGTGAGCTCTCAAAAACAAATAAAGGAGCACATCCTTGCTGCAAACGAGTTAGTAGAAATGTGTAATGATGAGGCAGACAGAGTGGTCCCTATGACTCTCAGCACCACTCAATGTTCTTGTCAAAGGGTATTTAGCCTTGAGGCTCTTCAGGCTGAGGCAACGGAGGACCCGTCCCAGTCTGAGGGATCTCGGGGCTGTATCCCCGATCAAGATACACCACATGTGGTGCAAGCTTCATCTCAAGTAGCACAGACAGAGACTTGTTCTAGTAAAGTTTGTTATTGTTCTGTTATGTTTTCAGATAGTTTGGGGAGAGGGTTAGGTAAATTATTAAGTAACAACTTAAGTCAATCTGCTGTTAATTATTGTATGCCTGAAAAATCCTACAAAGAGATTATGTCATCAATAACTGGGAATAAATATGATCCGAAAGCCATCATCTCTGTATTTGTAGGCAATAGTACTAATGTAAAAAAAGATGACATCACTGATAGTGTCACTGAAATCTTGAAGATTAATTGTAAGAAAATAATATTGTGTGCTTTTCCATACTTCGAGCACTTGTCAAGTAGGCAAAATCATTATATACTTATGCTAAACAACCATATGCATTTGTTAGCTAGTCACTATAGCGACAAACTTATATTTTTTGACACCAACACTTTTGTTGAGAAATTAAAATCGACTAGGGATACTGCGTATCTGCCTATTAGTTTTAGACGTCAAATAGCATGGCTATTAGCTTTTAATATAAACTCAGACATAAGTAGTATGTCGAAGTCTTATGTAATCAGCACCACTGAAATTAGTAATAATACTAATAATAATTTAAACTAGTCCGTAAGACAACAGAAGTTACCAGTAACAATGTAGTTAATCTCGCCATCAACATGGTATCTTCTAGCACTCAATTATTTAATTACAAAAAAGGGGCTAAGCAGAATACCTTGAAATTATTTCATCAAAATATTCAAGGTTTTTCTTCCAAACAATTAGAAATTGAATTGTTTCTAGAAAAAACAATGTTTGATATTATCTGCATAACTGAACACTGGTTAAAAGATTATGAAATGCTAATTAATTTTGAGAACTATAGGGTGGGCAGTTGTTTTAACCGAATATCCATGCTGCGTGGAGGTTCACTAATCTTAATCAAAAATTGTATAAAATCTAAGACTCGTAAAGACATAGTTGAACTATCAGTAGAACATAGCATTGAACTGTCCTGTGTTGAGCTAGATAAGCATTATATAGTGTGCGTTTACCGACCTCCTAATTATCAAAACTACTCTATATTTGAGTCAGTAATGGAAGATGTTTTGGCAAAACTTGCAATGGGTAATAAATCAGTAATAATTTGTGGTGACTTTAATATTAATATTTTGGAAAATAATTCAAATAGCAGTAGATTATTAAGTCTCTTTAAATCATTCAATCTGTCAAATGTGTTTTTGGAACCAACGCGAATTACTACGACTACTGCTACATGTATTGATAATGTTTTTTGTAGCTGCGACTATTTAGATAAAGCCATTGTAAATTATCTCCCTTCTGATCACAGCGGTCAAACTGTTATTTTTGAATCCAACACACCACTACAAAAAGTGCAGATACAAACTAGACCAATAACATCGGGTAATTTAAATAGGTTTAATAGCATTTTATTTAGTAAGTTAAGTACTCAGGGCCTAAGTATAAACAATGCTGATATTTTGTATGAAGAATTCTTTTCATTAGTGCAAACAGAGTTCAATAACTCTTTTAAGAAAAAGACTAAAACTATTTGCCCTAAGTTTTTATTCAGTGACTGGGCAACTAAAGGCATCAGGAAAAGTAGGGAAAGATTATTTGAACTGTATGGCCTTAAGCCGTATATTAACACGGAAACTTTTAATAAGTATGTTGCTACTTATTCTAAAACTTTTAAAATAGTATGCAAAGCAGCTAAAGCTTCTTTCATTAGCAACAAGGTTAAATCAGCAGACAATAAAATAAAGACAGTTTGGAAAATTATTAACAATGAAACTAACAAGAACAAAAGACATAATACTGATTACACACTGGACACTTCCCGCGGTCTCATTAGCGCTAACATCGATGTTGCTCAAGAATTTGCAACTTTCTTTACCAATATTCCAACTAAAACTACGGAAACTTTAAATTCCTCGCCCTCACTTGCTATTGATTTATTAAGAGCAAGTGTTTCAGCCTGTCCTGTGGAATTTCAATTTAAACATATAAACCCTGTGGTCGTTGTAAAAGCTTTTAAGCAACTCAAGATCAAAATTACCGAAGATCTGTGGGGCATGTCTACTAAAGTTTGTCAATCCATTATTGAGACAATTGCACCCTACTTAGCTTTAATATTTAATTTGTGTGTAGATCAAGGGGTATTCCCAGATTTAATGAAGTACAGTAAAGTTATTCCACTTTTCAAATCCGGGGACAGCAAAGACACTAATAATTATAGACCCGTATCAGTTTTGCCGGTTTTCAGCAAGGTGTTTGAAAAAGTAATGTTAAATCAAATGCTCAATCATTTTAATCGTAATAACATCCTACACGATCAACAGTATGGTTTCACCAAAGGACGTTGCACAACCGACGCCGGTGTCACCTTATTAAAACACATCTTTAAGGCATGGGAAGAGGCACAAGATGCAATAGGTATCTTTTGCGACCTATCTAAGGCTTTTGATTGCGTGAATCACGAAACGCTGCTCTTGAAACTTGAGCATTACGGACTGGGTAAACTTGCGCTTAGCTTAGTAAAATCATATTTGAATGATAGACTGCAGCAAGTTCAAATAAACGGTGTGAATTCATTGGGTTTAAAAGTCAAAATGGGTGTACCACAGGGCTCGATATTAGGTCCATTCCTCTTTTTAGTATATATAAATGATTTACCTCATCTACTAAAAAACCGACCACAAATGGTGTTATTTGCTGATGACACATCACTGATTTTTAAAGTAAATAGACATGCACAGGAGCTTGACGACGTAAATAACGCTATGTTAAAGGTCCATAATTGGTTTACTAGAAATAATTTGGTATTAAATGAGAAGAAAACGAAATGCATAAGATTCACTTTACCGAATGTTAGAAGTAGTGAATGTCACGTTGTACTGAATAGGGAGATACTAGAATTCGTCGAAAAGACAGTTTTCCTGGGGATCACGCTTGATTCAAAACTACAGTGGGGTCCTCACTTAACATCACTTGCAGGGCGACTAAGTTCAGCCGCTTACGCTGTTTGGAAAATCCGCCAACTAACAGACGTGGATACCGCAAGACTGGTCTATTTTAGTTACTTTCATAGTATCATGTCTTACGGTATTTTGCTATGGGGACGGGCTGCAGATATTGATTCTATCTTTATACTGCAAAAGAGGGCTGTCCGAGCCATCTACAACCTCCACAGACGCGAATCTCTAAGGGAACTGTTTAAAAAAATTAACATCATGACGTTTCCTTGTCAGTATATATATGAAAACATTATGTATGTTCGGAAAAATCTACATCTTTTTAGTAAAATAAGTGACAGGCATAACTTTAACACTAGAAATAGGAACAAATTAGATCAACCACGTTTTAGATTGTCTAAAGTACATACTTCTTTTATGGGGTACTGTGTAAAATGTTATAATAAAATACCACCCGATATTCTTCAACTAAATGAGAAGAAATTTAAAACATGCATTAAACGCACACTATGTAGACAAGCATATTATAAGTTGGATGATTATATCGTAGATAAAAATGCTTGGCTTAATGCTGGTCCTGCTCCACAGGCACTTGGGCTCAATAGTTAATTTTTTTTATATTTGGTAGAGTGGCTTCCCCTTATTTTTTTTTATTTTTTCTGACTTTAGGAACTTAATGTTTATCTTTTATTTAAATTCTATTATATTAATCTCTCAAGTACATTGCTAACTATAGTTTTGTATAATTTAGAAGCACTTTTTCAATTTTGTAAATGTGAGTACCATGGGGCCGTTTCATATGATATCACGTTGTATGTTGACTTGAAAGAGCCTGGCAGATGAGAGTATGTCATACTCACTTAAATGTCTCGCTGATGGCGGCGCGTGTGTTGGATCATTCGGTTCCCTACAAAATGGTTGAGCTGGATGGTGCTGATCCACGTGTCATGTTCGTGAACGGGCGCCGTCAGTTGAGACTGGTTATCTCTTATCTGCCAGGGCTTATTTTTAATCTTTTTATTTTTAATAATCATATTTTGAATTATTTTTCGTTTGACATTGTTCTCACATATAGAAGCACGAAGAATACTGTACCCAGGATTTTGTAATATCTATATACATTTTTAAAAGAGTGTCCTTGGAGTTTCTTGCCCGTTCTTCTCCATAGAGATCTACGAATTTGAATGGGCAACTAGCTTCAACTTTTTAACTAACTGACCGACCCTTTGACAATTCAAAAGTGCCTGTAAATGGTTTAATTGAAATAAATGCTTTGAGTTGAGTTGAGTTGAGTCAGCAAGCATATTTTTTGAAAAAATTAAATGTCAAAGTAGTCATAAAATAAATTAGTCAATAAAAATATGAATTACTGTCATTAAAATTTCAATTATTCCACAAAAATACAATAGATTACAATTGCATGTCAATAAAATACAACATCGTCATCTCAAAAGTGAAGAAAAATTATCCTCTTTCATAAATTCTGCTATACTGTAATATGCTCTTTCAATTAGTAAGCTCTTCAATTTACTTTTAAGAGCAGATATATTTAATGTTCTCCATGATTTAGGCAATTTATTAAAGATGGTCGGACCCATGCAAAAGATGCTCTGTGATGCTAGCGCCGTGAACACAGAGTTTGAAATTATCACGTCTATTCCTAGGGACAGCATCAGACAAGAGCTGAAATAAATGAGTATTCGATTTAATGAACACTACTGTTTCTAGGATATATAATGAGGGCAATGTCAGTATCTCACGTTCTATAAAATAAGTTTTACAGCTGTCCGTTGTTTGCAGTCTAAACATCGATCTAATGCACCTTTTCTGTGCTCGAAACGCTATTTCTTTGTCCGTGCTATTCCCCCAAAAGATGACTCCATATCTCAGAATTGATTCGGCTATACCATAGTAAGCAGTAATAAGAGCATCTGTGTTGAGAACCACAGCAAGCTGTTTCAGAGCGTAGGCTGCACTACTCAATTTCTTACTAAGTGCCTCTATTTGAGGTTTCCAATTCAATCTAGAATCCATTATTAGTCCCAGAAATTTTGTTCTGTCAGATTCATTGATATTTATATTATCAAATTGAATATTAAGATTGTTGATTTGTGTACGTTGTCTTAAGTGCTTTACGTTTGTCTTTTTTAAATTAATTATTAAATTATTATCATTTAACCAATTTATAATAGATATTAGTGAATTATTAATGTCATGTTCATATGAGTTTATGTCATAACAAGCTATTGTCATAGTGCAATCGTCAGCAAAAAGTGTCACCGGTTGTTCAGTTACTTTAGGCAAGTCATTTATATACAGGGTGAACAACGGAGGGCCCAATACACTGCCTTGAGGTACTCCGTACATAACTTTGCGCTCCTCTGATCTTGAAGTTTCCTCCCGTTTACTTTAATAATTTATTGTATTGATTTCTGTAACTTGTTTACGGTTTTGAAGATATGATTTAATTAATTCTAAAATGTTACCTCTAATACCATAGGCTTCCAGTTTCTCTGCCAGGGAATTATAATTGACGCAGTCAAAGGCCTGTGTCATGTCGCAGAATATGGCACATACTGGTGTTCTCTTATCTAAATTTAACATGACATTATGTAAAAACTCATATATAGCCAAATTAATACTTTTATTTTTACGAAATCCCTTTTGTTTGTCACTTAATAAATTATATTTTTCTGAATAGGTATTTATTTCACCATATATATATTTTTCGAATACCTTAGACAAAACTGGTATAAGCGCGATCGGTCTGTAATTTATCATTAATTCGTGATTATCTTTCTTATATAGCGGTTTCACTATAGACTTCTTTAATGCATCAGGAAATATACCTGCACTTATGCAAAGATTAATAATGAAACACAAATGAGTACATATTTGAAATGCAACTGCTTTCAATAATTTTGTGGCAATACCATCGTGGCCAACGCTGTTCGTGTTTTTTAGCTTAATTATAATATTTAGTACGTCATAGAGGGTAGACGGAGCCATAAACATAGACTGTGCTCGGCCAAGAATGAATGACGTTGAGTTTGTTCCCGCGTTAATCGT
Source organism: Lithophane leautieri (assembly GCA_949152455.1). Classification (NCBI taxonomy): domain Eukaryota; kingdom Metazoa; phylum Arthropoda; class Insecta; order Lepidoptera; family Noctuidae; genus Lithophane; species Lithophane leautieri. The sequence continues at coordinate 17,412,691 of OX424474.1, read as the reverse complement.
TGGTTGTATTTTATCTATAAAATAATTATTAAATGCATTGGCAATGTCCTTTGGGTGTGTGATGTGTTTATTTTCAAAGATGTAGGAAATTGAGTTTAGAAATTGAGTGTATGTACGAGTATGTATGTATGTATATATGTAAGTATGTTCATCTGTTCCCTCCTATCTTATAAACCACTAATCACAATTTGACAAATGAGGTATTGTTGGAAGCGTCTTGATCGTCCGCTGGTTATAGGCTATGTGACGTCACATTAATAGCGCCCTCTAGGGGACATAAAGTCAGGATCTTAAAAAAAATGTTTAATTGTACCATGTTAGGTATCTATTGAAAGGGCTTAATGAGCACATTTCAAAAATATATATATTATAACCCCAAAAGAATTAAAAAAAATATTAAAGTAATAAAAACTAAAACCCAACTACGACTAAAAAGGTATAAATATATTAATGCCCTAACACGTGTGACTCCGTATTTTTTATTTGTCTGTCTATGTTGTCTTGTTTATACCTTTTTAGTCGTAGTTGGGTTTTAGTTTTTATTACTTTAATTTTTTGACTATAATTCTTTTGCTGTGCAAAATACTTGCCCAGACGTTCCACTACGCTTAGCAAGCGAATTGAAAGCGGCAGCGAGTCTTTTATTTTTGAGCTGGACATAAAATACACGAGGTACCTATTTATTATATAAAAGGAAATTGACTGAAAGGGTTGTTTATGTACTAGTATGAAGATACTCTTTCTGGTGAATTATCAACATGCCACTACAGACGACTAGGTACGCAGTTTATTTGCAGTTTATCACTATTACCAACATCGAAAAATGATTGAAGCTCAGCTTAACCGAATTGATACGTGCTTCAATGTAAACATGGATTCCGGCAATATATTAAATGTCAGTATCCGATGTTACCGGAAATTAATATTATGTACAGTCACGGACTTTAATTGATGAGCCACTTTCAAACTATTCAATTTTGCAGTTTCATACATTCACGAGATTACACGATTAAACACGAACTTAAATCGCATGCTCGTTAACAAGATGACAAATAATTACTAGTAATAGGAAATAGTCTTGTCCATAGAAGTTGACTAATAAGTTCTCAATGATAAATATATACAATGTTTATCCAATCTCTTTGATACTGACCTCCTTTGAATCAGAGCTCATTAACTCGATAATTCTGAAAACCTATACGAAGGCAGTGACAGTTGAAATGTCGATGTCAGAGACGTTATTTTCGAATTTCTCGAAATGACTACTTATTAAAATTTCTCAGTACGCTAATGTTACTATGGCTACGCTAAAACAATCGTCGCTAGGTTACGGTTGCTAGACCTGCAATTGGTTGACTTTGGGTAGTCACTCTGCTGTCAAGTTTGTAGTTCTGGCTTTCAGGTAAGCCAACCGGTAAAGATATTAAATATAATTTTCGTCTTCTACAATATGAAGAGATGACTTTCCGTGTCTGGATGTACGAGTATAACCGACTAAGCCCGATTTGCATTACACGGCTAAAATACGAACAGTATCAAGTGGTTTATCAATTAAAGTCCGTGACTGTACATAGTGATTTGCATATTGCATGCACACACTACTGCACATACGTCAATTACACTAAACAGCAATTTGTATTTCAATTATACCATAGTTAACTGTTGTTACCATAACCTGCATTTTAATGAGCTTGTTCATAAAATAAAAAATACACAAATGAATGAGCAAACTACTGTAGTTCTTTTAATTGGAAACAGTCTGAGCATCACTAAAAGGGACTTAGTTAATGGTGTCGACACCCTACTTAAATTAAAATTAGGTAAATTAATATTATGTGCTTTGCCATATTCAGATAATTTGTATGCTGAAGAAAATGATTACATTTGTAGTTTAAACAACCTAATGCATATTTTGACATGTCGGCACAGTGACCGTTTATTGTATTTTGATACTAACAATTTTGTTAGAGACTTTGTTTTAATTCGGGAACATATGTTTCTTCCCAAGAAAAGTCAACATGTATTGGCTACTTTGTTAGCATACAATATACACGCAGTTATTGATAATTTAACTGAGACTAGGTTAAGTGACGAAACAGTATTATCTAGTATTTCTAATAATACTGATATAGATTCTTTAAACTTTTAGACTCGACAAAAGAGAAGCAGAATAAGAAAGTTTTACTGTATCATCAAAATATTAATCGTTTCTCTGGCAAAATCCTAGACGTGGAATTGTTAATAGATAAATACCATATGGATATCTTATGTTTTTGTGAAACCTGGTTAAAGCCAGATAGGATGTTGTTTAATGTAAATAACTTTTCAGTTGCCAGTGCATATAACAGGTCGTCAATAGGCGGTGGTACCTTGATATTATGTAATAGTTCTCTCAGACATAAGGAAAGGAAGGATATCACTGCTTGCTCTGTTGATCGCTTATGTGAGATAGCATGTGCAGAGGTTGAGGGCCATACTTTCTTATGTGTTTATAGACCACCAGCTGCAAACTTGTCATCATTTTTAATAATTATGGAAGATATACTAGGTAAGCTTTTTAAAGATAATAAATTCGTTTTTGTTTCTGGTGACCTAAATATTGATCTATTAGTTAATTCACCGGATAAATGTAAGCTTACATCTTTGTTTAAATCATTCAATTTAAAATGTGTTTTTAATGAAGCGACTAGAATAACAGCATCCTCAGCTTCATGCATTGACAATGTATTTACAAATTGTGAAATAAAAGACTCATCTTTAATTAGTGGCGTCAGGTCTGATCATACTGGTCAACTAGTATCATTTGACTTAGATAAAAGTTATACCTAGAAAAAAACATTACATTAAGACCACTCACTAAAAATAAATTGAAAAGGTTTAATAATAATCTCCTTAGCAATCGAGAATAGAATTAGAATTAGATATTATTGACTCAATTGCGCCTTTCTTAACAGGCATATTTAATCAATGTTTAGATAGAGGTACGTTTCCAGATTTAATGAAACATAGTAAAGTAGTACCAATCTTCAAATCAGGTAGTAAGAGTGATCCCTCTAATTATAGACCAATATCTGTGCTACCAGCATTAAGCAAAATATATGAAAAAATCATGCTAGACCAAATGTTGGCACATTTTAATTCAAATGGGATTTTACATAGTCATCAGTTTGGTTTCACGAAAGGTAGGTCGACGACTACGCAGGAGTTAAACTCATCAGTCACATTTTGGAATCCTGGGAGAAGTCCCAGGATGCAATTGGCATTTTCTGTGACCTCTCAAAAGCGTTTGACTGCGTTGACCACAATACACTGATCTGTAAATTACACCACTACGGAATTCGTGGCCAAGCTGCTGACCTTGTTCTTTCCTATCTATCAAACAGGCAGCAAAAAGTAAAAGTTAATGGGGCGACGTCCTCGGGGTCTCTGGTTAAGATGGGCGTGCCGCAAGGTTCGATTCTTGGCCCTTTCCTATTTCTAGTCTATATTAATGACCTTCCTTACATGATGGCCAACTTGTCGGATATAATTCTATTCGCCGATGACACTTCTCTTATTTTTAAAATAGATAGGAAAGATACGGATGTCTTACATATCAACGATAGTTTGGCAGTTCTTTCGAAATGGTTCGCAGCCAATAATCTTCTACTTAATGCGAATAAAACTAAATGTCTTAAGTTCTCATTACCTAATGTTCCTCAAGTAGGATTAAATTTAAAACTTGACGACAAGAAATTAGATGCTATTACGGAAACTGTATTTCTAGGAATTACTCTAGATTCGAAATTGCAATGGGGACCCCACATTATAGCTCTTTCAGGCAGATTAAGTTCAGCTGCATATGCAGTAAGAAAAATAAGGCAGTTGTCTGATATAGCCACAGCTAGGTTAGTATACTTTGCTTATTTCCACAGTATTACATATGTCCTATGGCATTCTGCTGTGGGGATCGGCAGCTGACGCAGATTCGATTTTCATTTTGCAAAAGAGGGCAGTTCGCGCGATCTATAAAATGAGACCTCGTGAGTCCCTTAGAAATAAATTCAAAGAAATTGATATACTCACTCTGCCTTCTCTTTATATCTTAGAAAGTATTTTGTATGTTCGCAAAAATTTAGGACTCTTCAAAAAAAGAAGCGACTTCCATAATATAAACACACGTAGTAAACATGAAATTGTGATACCCAAATTTAGATTAGCTAAAACTAGTAAGTCGTTTCTTATAAACAGTATCCGCTTTTATAATAAGTTGCCAAAGTCTGTTACAGAACTTAGCGATGGTAAGTTCAAAACCCACATCAAACGTGTCCTTATCAAAAAAGCATATTATAAGATTAAAGACTACGTTGAAGATAGGGAAGTTTGGCAATAATTCCTTCTGCACATGTGGCTTCCCTGGTACGTCATTAACGGCATAATTTTGTAAGAGTCTATTAACTGCTCCCAAATGACCATGTTTATTTTTTACATTCATCCCTGACAGACATAATCATATTATAATATTATTTGACACCTACTACTTTATATACCTACCATATTTAATTTCAACTCTATAATAGTGGCTTTTGCGGACATGTTAATTATCCAGATTTGTGTCAGTTGTAATAGCAATCATGTCATTTGGTTTAAATAGGTTTTTATTTTTAGTTTCTTATTTATCTTATATAGATTCTCCTCTAATAGACCTTGTGAATGTGAGAACGTTGTAGGCTTAGTGGACTGTAGACCTTTTATTTTTTTTATGGAACAATTTCAGTTTCTTTTAACTACCTACATGAAACTCCTTGAAAGGCAGGCCTACACTGTCCTCCCATAACTATTAACACTGTAATTCGAAAATATTGTAAAAGCCAATTATCTTTTAAAAGAGTAACCATGGAGTTTCTTGCCGGCTCTTCTCCATAGGAAACGACCAATTGGAACCGTGCACCTAGCTTCTGACGTTTCATAAGTGCCCATGTAGGCTTATGTGAAATAAAATATTTTGATTTTGATTTTGATTTTGTTATAATTTCCGCTGAAATGTTTAAATACAGCTGAAATATCCAGGTTGCATTTTTGCACTGGAATAAAAATAAAATAAAGCTGAAAACTTCTCGCGGTAGTTTCACAGAAAGGAGCGTAACTTGTAAAATAATAAATTAAGCTCGGGCTGACTTGAATTACTGAATAACATCTCTACTGCGGCTAAATACACGGAACACGGAGCGTAGAGGCGATATGCAATCTGGTCTTTAAGAGGATGAAGTTAAGGTTGATTATTAGTTGGAGCGGGGTGTTGGAGTCATGTTTATTGTGGAAATATGGTAAGTGGGTGCGATAGCGGCTGTGTCGCGTTCCCGCCGCGGCTCGTAAACTGGCCGCCAGTGTGCCTATGACTGTACCAGCACGGTCAGCAACCACATAGTGTCTATTTATACACCCACAAGCTAAATACTGCTTTATACTAAAGTAATACAGCGTACTTAAACTTGTGGGATGTAAAACACACAAATTCAGGTACCTATAATTGGTTGTCATAGTGTTATAGAGTTCATTGGTCTTGCTCCATAAGACAATTTAGAGTCTGGACAAAATGGAACTGGTTGCTAATTTAGTTGTACAATTTATTATTTGTATGTCATAGATTTTTACCCGATTACGGCGAAGAAAAAAGGAGGGTTATGATTTTGACCGGTATGTATGTACAACTCGATTTGATTCACTCTGAGTCCAGCGCTCGGTGTGGCAACACGTCGTGTTCTGGTTTGCAATTGGTCAATCGTCATACTGAGGATGCCTCGTTGAGAGGTGAAACACGAGTCGAATTCATACGGGGTTTTTTATGACTCTTGAAGAACAGTTAAGCGGAATAGGTTACTAAATATATCTACGTCTATTGTATTTTTTACTGATTAGATACACATCTTAAACACAGTATAGTGTTAGTACATACATTTGGCAAATGGTAAGACACACACAACATACATAATCGTCGTAATGATATTATTGGGATGCTCCTAGACAGGATGACGCTAAGATACAAAGAGGAAAACTAGCCAGTTTCCGCACATCACACAATATTTGATTATGTTTGTAATGTTTTGAGTAATTCTATACTGTAGTATGGATAACCAGTATAAACAGGTGACCTCTATTATGTAATCGTCCTCTCCTATTATTTTGTTGCAGCTGATAAATCACTACTGGATATGGCTTAGATTGGCCAAATCAGGTCCACGACCAAGATTGGTCTATAGGTTTATCTCGAAACAAAACAAATTTCTTCTGTCCCACTGAACGCCCGCCGAACAGTAACACCGTGGCAGATCATGGCGAAGATGGAGGGACGAGCTTGATGTCTCGCGAAAGGACTAGCGCACAGTAGCACAGAATATAAATGTCTGGGAAAGGAAGGCCTTTGTCCAGCAGTACGACAATATTGGCGAGATAGATAGATCTTAGGTTCACTAACAACCGAACCGGCGCACTATGGGCCAGAACCGTGCGTACCGTCTTAAAAATAGGTTTTCGTAATGTTCTATATTGAAGATTGTGTTAATGCACATGTCTAACTGAATGTCCAATGCATATTATATAGCAGTTAAAATATACTATTTCTCATTTTTACTATTAGACTAAGGCGTGCAAGTTGACGCTCAAAGTTATGTCAATTATGTAGAACACAATTTCACCAGTTTACATGGTCATATTTTCATTATTTTCACAGCAAATTTTTAAGTGTGATATATGGTTAGAATGGTTATGAAGTATTCTATTTAAAAATAATTTAAGTGGACCATTATGTGAAAACTGGGGAGGTATATAAATTATTTTTCAGAACCTAATATTTTATCCTTATTAGAAACTTTACATAGACTTTTGGGCAGTTAGCAATGTCTGCCCATGTCGTAATTTTGATAGCATCACATAGAGCAGCTAATAAAGAAGTTAGGGCAAAAAAAAAAATTGCCCGAATCTGCCCCCCTTGAAATGAAACGAAAAATGCCTGATGGGGGGAATATACAAAATATACCAAAAATGATTTTAGTTGTGATTGATGAGATTTTTGGATATTTAGATTACTTTTTTCTTAAAATTATCTATTTACTTAATCTTTAGGTAAGGTGGGAGTATTGGGTAATGTATTTTTTTTTTATCGTTCGGTCAGATGTGGTTAATGTTTTGTTATCACTGTGTGAATTACATGTTTATCATGTAGTTTATGTATTTCTCTATCGCGGTGAAGGAAAAGGGAGGAAATGGTAGTTAAAGTTGTTATTGTACATTATATCAGTACTACTAACCACCTTCGTAGATAGTGGTTAGGAACGTGATAATGCACTAGACAATAATATTTTTTCACACGAAATTTCAGTATAAAAGTTATTTATTTACGTTGTCATTTACCAGTACTTTAGTGTGCTTTGACATAATATAGTCTTCACCAACCTCGGTAAAAAAGTAGTAGTTAGAAGTAAAAACAAAATGAGTGAATTTGTTGTGCCTCGACGAGTATTATGCGAATTTTTCATTGATCATGGAACAAAATCAGAAGATATTCAAAAATACTTAGAAGAACACCACCATATTTTGTCGTCTGAAAAAAGTGAATTAGTTGTGAACCGTATTCAAAAATGGCTTATAACAGCGTTTAACGATCGGTGGACCAAATCTAACCGAACTAAAGAACGTTTCTTTAATAAAAATACATCGTGGTTAGACGGTGAATTTAAAGTACAATTCGAAGAAGCACCGTTGGATATTACACCTACAACATCTGGAGAACGTGGACGTCCACCAAAGTCTTATGAAGATCTATCAGAGAAATCGAAAAAAAGGAAGAATATGGAGTTGGTACAAGAATATGGAATCGAGTATATACATAATGCATACGTTCAAGGATTGCGGTCTGAAGGAGAATTCGAAGAAGCTACTGTTGTTACAATGATGCGGAGTTGTGATAGAAATGAAAAAAGTATCATGAAGGAAAAAATATTGCATGAAAGTCGCAATGCAACAGATTTTACGGTGGATGAAGCTTTAAGTATATTTGCAGATTTAGATCTTTCGAAATCACAATACGGATTACTTCGAGCAAGTCTAGACTAACAAAAACTTCGACATACTGCCATCATATAATATACTGACAAACGCCAAAAAACTGTGTTATCCTCCACCATCCAGCATTCAAATAACCGATATAAGTGCCAAGTAAATCTACAATATTTGCTGGACCACACTTCTGCTCGCATCTTAAAGATTGAAAATGTTTACAACTCAACAAGAAAATCTCTTAAATTGTTTACCAAGTGGGGATGTGATGGGTCATCGGGGCAAAGTGAATATAAACATGTTTTATCAGGTGAGAGTGATTTAGTCTCAGATGCAAACTTATTTATAGCGTCTTTGGTACCAATAAAGCTGACTGACACAGAAACAAATGAGGTAATTTGGCAAAATTCGGCTTGTTCATCTATTCGTTATTGCCGACCAATCCTGATGGAATTTGCAAAAGAAACCCCCGAGAAAACCCGATCAGTGGTTGGTGATATTCGGGGTCAAATTAATAATTTGCAAACTTCAAAGATACACAAGGAGGAGCAGGTAATTGAAATAAGTAACGACCTATTTCTAACTATGGTGGATGGAAAAGTTACACAAGTTCTAACTGACACAAGTTCTGGAGCTGTGTGTACAGTATGTGGGGCTAAACCAAGCGAAATGAATAATTTGGAGAAGATTGAATCAAAGCCAGATAATATAAATGCTTACGAATACGGTTTGTCTACGTTACACGCGTGGATCAGGTGCATGTAGTTAATTTTACATATTTCATATAACCTTTCATTTAAAAAATGGGCTGCGAGAACTCCAGAAGATAAAAAAAGTAAAGAAGACAAGAAAAAGCTTATACAAAGTTTATTTCGAAGCCGAATGGGATTGCACGTTGATAAGCCCCGACAAGGAAGTGGAAACAGCAATGACGGCAATACAGCTCGGCGTTTTTTTGAGAACTACTATTGCGCTTCAGAAATTACAGGAGTTGACGAGAAACTTATTAAAAGATTCTATGTTATTCTTCAAACTTTGGCATCCGGTATTGCTGTAAATCCAGAAAAAATTGGTGAATATACTCGCGCAACCGCACAACTATACGTAACAAAATATATGTGGTATAATATGCCTTCTTCAGTACATAAAATCTTAATACATGGGGAAAGTATAATAAGACATTTTGCTGTTCTGCCCATTGGTAATTTATCTGAGGATGCCCAAGAATCTCGTAATAAAGATTACAAAAAATTCAGATTGCATCACGCTAGATAATGCTCTAGGTCCGCAACGAATCAAGACGTATTTCATGGTCTTCTATTTACGTCAGATCCTTATATATCAAGTATCAGAAAACCATCTTAGCTATTTAAATAGAAGTAATTACGTGTAAAATATATTTTTAGAGTGGATTTATATCATATTTGTCAATTATTTAAATGTAAGATTTATATGTAATACCTATAAAATAAAAGAAAATAGGTTTAATATCATAAAACTGTAAAATTATAATTCAATAAGTTAAACAAACTATGGTTTAATATAAAAAAAATACATTTTTATTTTTGTTTTATTTTTTAAATATTAATAATTAAAGTTTTGACAATAAATGTGTCACTATTGGATTCTATATACTCTGGAGATACTACGTGCCAAATTTTAGCTATTTACTTCAATCAAAAAAAAAGTTACAGATTTTTGAGACGGTACGCACCGTTCTGGCCCATAGTGCGGCGGACCTACACTTGTTGTCGTGAACCTCTTGATATAATAATCACCACACTTGACGAATGCGCTATTATTGCAGAGTAATTAATATTCATCATCCTCTCTTGTAACTACAAGAGAGGATGTTGTCCATTAGTGCCAATTCCTCATCAAAAAGCAGGGTTGTGTAGGTGACACTCTCTTGAACGATGATTGAGTGGTGTGTGGAGGCTTTCAAATACTCACGTGACACAGTCTACTGTGCAGCGCCAGATATATTTACTTTACGGGATAGACTTGTTCTTGCTCGGTTATTGAACGGAGCGCTCCAATCTAGTACGATCTGTGAAACGAACTAGTTCGGTCTTCTAGTACTATTAGTACAATAGTACTATTAGTTCTGAATGAAGAGTTTAACGAGTGCTTTTGGATATATCACATCACAGGCACAGATATTAGTACGTTAGTACTTATAATATGCCAGTTAGTTTTTGTGTCCTTCCTACTTCAACAGTCGCTGGCAGAAGCTAATATTGATAATAACATTTTAATATTATAGTAAGTGAATGGCAGCATTTATACTTATTTTGATTTTTCTTGGGTACTTTGCAGGCTTACCTTAGGATCGTGATTCTAATACCCGTTCATTAATTTATTTACAAAACGTTACAAGCGTGCATTGTGTAAAGAATAATGTTCTTACAATACAATTCACGAGCGATTCGTGAAAGTAGAACTGAAATCTTAATAAGTACTTAGTCTGTGGATCCAAGTCCGAGCGACCGATCGGACGGAACGTGATCGAAACGAAGTACTAAACGACAGAAGTACTATAAAGCTTTCGGAATAGTTCATTCTAGTACAGTGTCATGAATGAATTCTTAATAATACATAGTACATGTACTATCAACACAATCACAAGCCTATTACGGAGGATTCTTACTAATATTATAAATGCGAAAGTAACTCTGTCTGTCTGTCGCGCTTTCACGCCAAAACTACTGAACCGATTTAAATGACACAGATAGTCTAGAGCCTGAGAAAGGACATAGGCTATTTTTTATCGACATAACACGCGGGCGAAGACGCGGGCAGAAGCTAGTATTTTTATACTTCGAGTCTCGATTTAAGTAAATGCCGACAGAATGTAGAAGTGTATTCGTTATTATGTTCTCCATACATTGCCCCGCAGCAGATCAGGGGGTCTAAACCGGCCACATTAGGAATTCCTTTAAAAGCAGTTAATTTTCTGAATCCAAGCTGTTTTTATTCCTCTAATTTCACAACTAACAATTCATAATATGATCTGCGTGTAATTCATATTACGAAATAATTCTTCTGTTTCACAGTTTTATAAGGAGATTCGTAAAATGGTCCACACATTATGAATTGCTTTTGTGTCAAATTAGAGGAATTGCTAATGACAGCTGGAAATTCAGGAAATTAATAAAATTGCGTTAGAGGAATTGCTAATGTGGCCGTTTTAGGCCCACAGATCAAAGCATCAAAGGAAATAATATCTCTATTTGATGGTCGTTTAAAACTGCACCGAGTAACAAACGTCAAGGAAGTGCCGGACACTGACGCACAGGTCGGCGTCCGGCGTCCGGTTTGCCTTACGTTTAGCGATCCTAATCTAATGCGAGCTCGCACCGCACTATCAGTACTCCATCGCGAGCCTACAAATAGTGGAATTAGTAAAACACTGCATTTGCAAACGTACACAACATAACAAACTTAAATGACTTCTATTTTAACGAAAGCAGTGTTCTATTTCGCATAACACGCAGTTAAACTCGGAAATGCACATTGTCTTCGACATAATCTTTATTGCAAGGATACAAAGTCTAAATTCGCATTACAATGGTCCTTTTCATAACAGTTTCAGAGTATTAGGTAGTGGGAAAGTAGCGCGGCTCAGGTGACTTCACTAGTAATACTCTAGTGCGGGGTAAGCCGGGCAGGGTGCGGAATGGACAATGTTCGCAAAGTGACGTTATCTGGTAATGTCCGGTCAGTCCGCATACTTCCTGGATTAGGACCAGACTATAAACGGACGCGATTAGCAGCCAGTATGTGTCCGAGATTAACTTGAGCTTCTACTGCATATAGGAACCACCAGCTAAACATGTTTGATAACTCGATACTGAGCGAATCTCTACTTTAGGGTTTTTTTACCGACCAAAGCTGCAAATACCTTTGAAATACTTCTTCAATAGATCACATACACGCAGGGGGCTTAAAATGGTCACTTTAGAAGAATCATAATAATTATGAAAATATTATGAATCATCGTAAAATGTCCCAAACGAACAATTCATAATAATAATTATGATCTGCGTGTAAATTATATTACGAAATAATTAATCTATTTGACAGTTTTATATTTAAATTATGAATTGCTTTTATTTCTATTAGAGGAATTGCTAATGACAGCTGGGATTCAGGAAATGAACTGCTTTTAGAGGAATTGCTAATTATGAAACCATTAGTGATGGTTTATTTGGAGGAAAATGAAATCATTGTGTAGATGACGAAAAATTTACTCACAGCTGTACAAGAAGATTTTCTAAGCTAGCTGACAACTGTCTATGACAGCGTACACACGCATAGACTTGACATGTCGCCATTTTAAAACCTTCAACATTTGCCCTTAAACTAAAGGCGATTTCTTGTCTAGAATTACACATGAAATACTTAGAATAAAAATGTTATCCAAATAACAAACAAACAAGCGTTTCTATTTAACACTATTTACACAAACCTAAACCTTTCACGAACAAATCGTGTTTTTCTTTGTTAAAGGTTCGTTAGGATATCAGCTATCATTACCTCAGTTGACAAATACTCAATTTTAATGATGACTTTATCAACAATTTCTCTTATGAAATGATGCCTTATGTCTATGTGTTTTGTCCTACTATGATACATATGATTAGAACCTAATCTTTGAGCAGATTGGTTATCATTATAAATCAAGATGTTTCTAAACTTTCCAAGTAATTCATGCATAACAATCCTAATGAATAATGGCTCTTTACAGGCATCTGATAAGGCCATATATTCAGCCTCCGTGCTAGAGAGTGCCATCGTTTTTTGCTTTCTACTTTCCCACGTTATTGTACTACTACCAAGTTTGAAAACAAAACCTGTGTAAGATTTACGATCCATTTCGTCACCTGCCCAATCTGCATCTACATATGCAGTGACATTGAGCTCACTCTTCTGGAAAATTAAACAATAATCTTTAGTACCTTTGAGATAACGCAACACACGCTTAGCTGCTTTCCAATGAGCTTCTGAATAGGATTCGTTGAACTGGCTCAGCACACTCGCAGCATGAGAAATATCAGGTCTGCTACAAACTGCAATATACATAAAACAGCCTATTAAATTTCTGTAATAATATTTATCACTTTATTCTTGGCTTGGAGTTAACTTTGATCCTTTTTCCATTGGAGTTTTTGCAGATTTACATTCTGACATATGAAATCTCTCTAAGACTTTTATAATGTAACCTGACTGATCAAGGGTAATCTTATCTCCTTGTCGACAAATCCTCATCCCCAATATCTGATGGGCTGGTCCCAGATCACGCATCTCAAACTCCTTCATCAAGTCATTCTTGACTGTGGGCCCCAAAGATGAATTAGACGATGAAAATAAAACAATGTCATCGATATCTAACGCAATTATTATAAAATAAATTTGTGATCTTTCGAAATAAACACATGGTTCTGATGGTGTTCTACTAAATCCAAATTTCTTTATTAAAACATCATTAATTTTCTCATACCACATCCTGGAAGATTGTTTCAATCCATAAATGGCTTTATTTAATTTGTAAACAAATTGTTCTTTGCCATTTATTTTAAAACCCTCTGGTTGCTCCATATATACTCTCTCTTTGAGATCACCATTTAAGAATGCAGTCTTCACATCTAATTGATTAATATTTAAGTTATATTGTGCAGCAATGGCAAGCAGAGTCCTAATTGTAGAGTATCATACAACTGGAGAATTTTTTTCTTCATAATTTACTCCATATTGTTGCGTGTAGCCCTTTGCAACAAGTCGTGTTTTATATTTTAACAATTCGCCATTGAGACCCCTTTTCCTCTTAAAAATCCACTTACATTTAATTGGTTTCTCGCCACTTGTTTTTTCAGTAAGGGTCCAATAATTGTTTTTCATAAAAGAACCATACTCATCCGACATAGCTTCTTTCCACTGTGCTGCATCTGTACCATTCAGTGCCTCCTGCACTGTCTTCGGTTCTTCTTCATGACTGCTTAATCTACGTACTAGCTGTACTGACTCGTTCAACATCATTGAATCTTCATAATTTGATGACGTCAGCGCATCTTCTATTGATGATTCTCCTGGAATGTAAGTTGAATCCAAAGTATCATCTGCATTAGAACTGTCCCCGCTCTCAGAGTCATGTACGTCATAAGTATATGTAAGTCATAAACTTGCCCCTCTGTCACTGATGGTTTATTTGGAGGAAAATGAAATCATTGTGTAGATGACGAAAGATTTACTCAATTATCTCAATCAATCTTCCAAAACTATCGTTATAACAGCAATAATTTTTTTTGAACCTTTTCTTTTTTAATTTCTATCCAATACTTAGCAGTAACGAGGTCATCGTTGTCACAAACTGCATCCACAAATGTTCGAAGAAAAAAAACAAAATGAAGAGGATTTCTCTCACCGTTCCCCCATCCTCCTTGTGGACACTTGTCCTCAGATTCGTCCTCGCTTGGGCCATCTTGTCGACAACGTGAATACACACTTGAGGCCACTACAACTGAGTTTTTTGTATTGTTCTACCGAGAGGGCAACGACCTTGTTTAATCAGAACTACTCGTGCGTAGTTTTTTTTGGAACAAAAGCTTATATTTTAGTCGTGTAATTATATTATAATATGCTTGTGTAAGATCTTGTTTGTTACTATTTGAGGCTGAGGGGGTCAACGTCTTAACAAGTCTCTTTCAACAAGATAACGAGATGAAAGTTTCCGAAAATATTCCACGGAAATAATTTATGTGAAAATTAATAAGATTAAAGAAAGATAAAAACTTTTTACAAAAAACAAAACAAACGAATCCCTAAAAAAAAGTGAAAAATAACTTTAATTTCGGAAGTCTTTGCTTTCAATTTTCGTTTTTTGCCGCCGACTTCCGAAATTAAAGTTATTTTTCACTTTTCTTGTGTTTTTTTTTTAGGAAGTCGGTTGTTTTTTTTTTGTAAAAAGTTTTTATTTTTCACTTTTTAGTTGTGGTACCTGCCCCACACAAATTCGAATACCACTACCTGCTATGTAAATAACAGAGACGGCGTCAAATAAGATATCGTCTATATAGACTAAGTGGGAAAAATATGTAATTATTGAAGCTAACTAAAAAACTGCGCGGGCAAAATTAATAAAATTTATATGGGACCACCTCGGGAGTATATCCTGTCGAACAAGAAAAGGTAAATCGGTTCACAATTGGCGAAAACATCGAGGAACACAAACAAAAAAAAAAAATACAGACGAACATAGAACCCCCTCCTTTTTGAAGAAGTCGGTTCAAAAGAAAGAAAAACTTTATTCTGCATTATATACGTAGTGAGATTTGTTTGAGTATTTGTTGCTTAGATTTAACGTATTGCCAAAAGGCCCTAGGATTTTTAGAAATGGCTAATTCAATGTTTGCTATATAGTCATCAAACATTTCCTTCTCCAGATCTTTGGCCCGTTGACGTAAGGTAACAAAAGATTGATAGTCCGAGAGATTTCCATAGGTTTTAAATTTTGAATGAAATTTTGACTTTTCTTTAATGATTTTAGTAAGAGGGCTTTTGTACCAAGGAGGATACTTACCCCTTGGAGCTATCGTCTTAGATGGAATATGTGTTTTAAGAAGCAAGTTGATAGTGTCATAAAATAAATTAACAGCTTCTTCAAGAGACCTACAATTTAGCTCTAATCGCCAATCGATTGCCATCGTTCTTTCAATTATAGCGTCATAATCCGCCTGAGCATACAAGAAATTGACTCGAGGGCGAGAATGCAGCTGATGAAGTTGAACGAAGTCGGCAGAGATGCAGAGTGCCTTATGATGTGAGTCCTCGTGCACTAGGGGATCCAGGCTGCAACTGACAGCTACTTCACTGTTAGACAAGACGAGGTCCAGAATCCTATTATTCACATTACGATGTGAGTTGTATTGTAGCAAATTGCAAGCGGTGAGAGTATCACAGAAGCTGGTTTGAATGGGACCATGCAAGTTACTAGGACACAGATGATCACCGTCTGTTGCAGCCTACCCGTCAATATTCGGTTGGTTAAAATCACCGAGCACTAAAAACTTGTCTGCGGGATGTTTAAGAATAATGTCAGCTAAACTACTAGAAAAATTATTGAGTTGTATCATTAAAGAGTTGCCAGATTGCTGGGTACATATATACACAACACATAAATGTATTTTGTAAGTTACCTTAGGTTTCTTTTGGTGTAAAGTTAAGGTAGCCCACAGATCCTCTGCAGGCGAACACCATTCATTGCGGACATCGGCAACTAGTTCCCGACGTACGGCTATTAAAACACCCCCACCCATCGTTTGATTTGTTTGCGAGTAACTTCGATCACGCCTCCATACAAAATATCTATCATCAAACAATTCGCTATCGGATATACCATCCATAAGCCATGTTTCCGTCAGACAAATGACATCAAAAGAATTCATACAAACATTTCTGTAGAAAAGAGATGTTTTCGTCCGCAACCCTCGATCATTTTGATAAAAAATACTAATAGGTGCCATAATAAATCAAAAATACCACCATAAAAATGATTGAAAGGATATAAGGTACACTCAGACTTATTGCCAAGTACAAGCTATAGGTAATGAAAGTCGGCTTACATAGCAAGTGGTGGCAAAATGAAGGTATACCACATACGTCAGGTTTCATTAGACCATGTATAGCACTATTTAGCGCTAAATAGGTGTAACTTGCAGTAAGTAGTGACAAGTACCTACAATAAGGTCACCCACCAGAAGAACCGAACACGATGTATTATTCAGGAGATGGGTAAACCTGAACACGATATCAACACAAACTAAGTTTACACTTACATAACTGTTGCAGGTTACCGATCACTATTTATACATGGGAGCCTTGCGTGTGGGTTATTAGTTCCACTAGGACAACTTGTATCCGCTGTATAGACTTAGATTAGAATGTGTTGCTACCATCCGCCGCCGCAGTAATCAGTGCGGAACAGACAAAGAAAACGAGCCTCAATACCGCGGGCACACAATCTTAGAGGTACGCCACATTATTACACATGCACATACATAATAGAAAAGAAACACAATGTAGAGTCGCCGAGAGCTCGTGATTAATTAGAAACAATGCAAGGCCTTGAGGCCCGCCTGGGGCCGCGCGGGCCCCGGCGCTGCGCTGGCCCTGCGCGGCCCCAACCGCCCGGTGCTCGGCGCGGAACAAAGCGCGCAATCCCGCCGGAACCAGTCGCTCTTCCCGCACCGCCGCACTGCACCGCACAAAAACCGCTCACTTTTGTTTCCGTAATTATCTACAGGCTGTTGCATCCCAAATGTTAACGGTGCGAGGACGTGAAACAACGTGGCCGTGATATGGCGGCAAAGTGGCGTTACAGGTAAATAGCAACATGTTTGTAACTACTGATCGTAAAGGGTTTCTGTTCATTCTAACTTTATTGCTGCGAAATCGAAACTGGGAACAATGACACACTACGCTTATGAGTTAAAAATGTGTGTTTGACTGTGCGTAGGTTTTTTTTTTTTTTGTAAAAGATTATCAATATTATGTAGGTACCTTTGTATTTGAAATGAATCTGTTGCTCATAATCCGCAAGGAACATGTCGTCTTTTAATTTAGGTTTGTTTTAGGCTTGAATTCTTAAAGGTCCGACGGTATTGTTCAGAAATGTCTGACATAATTATTTTTCATTGTGTTGCTTTTTAAATAAGTATACAGAACTATTAAATAATATCATTTCCTGAAATTAGACGAGGAGTATAGTTAATTAATCAGTATTATGTTTTCCTCACCAGCAGTTTTCTGTTTTCAGTCTGCTCATCTGCAGCCTTTCATGTAACGATTATTTTGGTAATGACTTGTTACAGGAATTTTCTAACAGTGAACAACGACAAAATCAAAATTATCAAGAACCTCACTGTATTTGTAAAAAAAAACTTAGCGCCGACTCAAAATTAATAATTCTCATTATTTAAGAGGTTAATTGAGCTAAAAGGTTTATTTTTAACCGACTTCTATCGGTTATCAATTCGGATGTTGTTTTCTTTTTTTTTAATGTATTTTCGGGCATAGCTCCGACATATACAGTGTGTCCGGACATGGACTAGTGATATTCTAAATACTTAAATATTATATACTATTTATGATTTCCTGTTAAGGTTTCCGACAATTGCCTTGCATAAAGCACAAAGCTTGCGCATTCGCTATGTACAAACAACAATAACTCTTAAACTATTAGACATACAGTTGTGAATTTTATGTTGTACTAGCTGTGCCCCACGGTTTCACCCGCGTAGGTCTTGATCCCGAGGGAATATAGGGATAAAACGTATCCTATGTCCTATGGTCTACCCGTGTGCCCATCCTCACCTCTCTAGAGTAGGAAACATCGTGGCGGCGCGGCGTCGGCGTCGAACGGTTCGCGTATTGCATTTTTATACTAGTGATAATTTCGAAATTAAATGTCCGATTCGAATGAATTAAAAAGTATTTTACAGCTACATAAATACCCTTTTTTTTTTGAGGTTCGCAGATCATCAAATTACTTCTCTCGCTCTGGGCGGAGCGGAAGGGCGTGTCAGACTTTTATTGACTAAAACCCACCCGTGTTCCTTCAGTTGCCTGTTGCCAAGGTCCCGGTATCCCTTTCGGACTTTCCCGCCACCCTGGCAGGTACATAAATAAATAAATAGTTTTAACATCAAGGGTACATAAATACCCTTGATGTTAAAACTATTTATTTGAATAAGAATTAATATGATGTTGATAAAACTCCTTCGCAAATAATGCATTAATTTCGAACAAAGATTACCATAAAAAAGGTTTAAGTGTGTCAATCTTAACAGATGGACATATGCTGTTGTGGACTTTTTTTTAACTTTTAAAGAGGAACAATTCCATAATCTATACTAATAATAATATTATAAAGCTAAAGAGTTTGTTTTTTTGTTTGTTTATTTGTTTGAACGCAGTAATCTCAGGAACTACGGGTTGGAATTGAAAAAAATTTTTTTTTTGAATAGTCCATTTATCGAGGAAGGTTGTAGGCTACATAACATCACAGTACGACTAATAGGAGCGGAGCATAAATGAAAAATGTTGCAAAAACAGGAAAAATTATTCCTTTTTGAGAGCTTCCGTTGCGTGCGCTGCGTAAACGGTTTAAGTACAGTAAGGTACAGAACATGTTTTTGCAACTGCAAATTTAAGTTGGTCGATTATTACTCGGTAACTTGTAGAGCCTACGTAGCGGTGATAGTTTTCCTTTTAATTTCGTTATTATATACTACTGCCGCAAATTCTTTCACATATCCAAAATCAACCATTAGCTGGCAGGATGGGGGGACACTTGACTCTAACAAAAATTAGCACTTTAAAGCAATTTTTAATATTTAGCAAACGGATCCCTGAATTCAAAAATTGTTTTCACAAATTCACATTACTTTTAAACGAGCTTTTCAACGACACGCCACACTAAGGGATCGAGGAAAAAAAAACCATCCCCACTTTACGTGTACCCTAAAAAAAAATATTTTTTACGATTTTCTTTTACCACTTTGTCGGCGTGATTTATATGTATACCCATATCTAATTACAGCTTTCTAGTGCCAACCGTCTCTGAGCTAAGCCGCAGACAGACGGACAGACAGACAGAGAGACAGACAGACGGACATGGAAAAACTATAAGGGTTCCTTGTTGACTACGGAACCCTAAAAAGCGACAAATAAAAAAGATTTATTTGCTTTTCAATTAATTTTTTCGTCGTAAATTACTTGTTAAAAAGTTTTTACATTTTTCGATTTCCAGTTTCCTTTACAAATTAGTAAGTACTTCCCTCGACAGCCTTCCATATCCATCATCAGACACTCAATGATAGTTATATTTATACCTCAGCTAAGTCAGCTGAGTAAAGTTTTCATCAAGATGAATGAAATACGCCAAACAATGTGTAGCTGCTGTAAACTGTTGATTTGTCAGGTGGATTTTAGTTTAAAACTTAAAATGCACTGACTCTGACGTATGCGCTTTCCAATAAAAAAAGATGGTCAAAATTGGACTACTCTGTAAATAGTTATGGTTATGGTCATACATAATTATACGCGTTGACTTGAGAACCTCCTCCTTTTATTCGTCGGTTAAAAATAAACATGTAAGCACAGCGCTTGATGACCTGTTATTGACTTATGATTTACATGAAAACAATCGGCACTTTTTAGGGCTGACACTTATATTACACACTTACACAGTTCCAACTAAAGGTTTATTTCGTGGTTCTAGAAACTGGTTTGCTCCGCAGTTCTCCTTAACGTGCGACAGCAATACGCACCTTGTATTACACAGAACTTTGAATTCTTAGCACGGGAACTGTAACTACTTAATGTCTTACAAATACATTATTAATTTTGTGCAATACCAAGAAGTTGTTCCAAAAGGCAGCCCTGCTGTGAGGGTAGCGTCTTGCGTGGCTCGTCAGGAGTCTCGTGCGGCTAGCGACGCGTCGCTGTCGTCGTCGTCGACGCCGCGGTACATTGCCAGTCGCGGACGATTTACATAGTGCCACATCACATTATGAACGCAGAAGATTCACTTCTAACAATGAGAGATAAAGCATTAACACAACATTCGTCTGGATATAGACGGCAAAATTGAAAAAAAAAAACTCTCGTCAAGTCTTGCACAGGATTGTTTCGGCTAAAGTAATTAAGTGTGGGAGGTTTTAGTGCTCATTTTCAGGAGTGAACCGTCTCCTCGTTACGATTTAGCGGCAACACGTCCAGTACTTACTAGCTGGTAACGTGCCCACCTGCCAACAACGCGTTTCCTGTAAGTACGTTACTTAATAGCGTTTTTATGTGTTTGCAAATACGAGCTATTTGTTAGTACCAGTTATTGTAACATAGTCAAATAGCGAATCATAAGAAAGTTGCGATTGAAAGCGGGACAACTATACGGGCTAGTTGGCGTTTATTTAAATTTAAATGTAATGACCGCGGACGGTGAGGCACTGAAGTCCCTCACCGTCCGCGGTCACGGATACCCGGGTACCCGGCTACCCAGTTTACTTCGAATGTCGTATAATTATAATTTGAACAATGAACACTGAATTATTCCGAGAACTCGTTTCGATTTAATTAAATCTGTTGGTGCTGTATTTGGAATTACAATTAATATAAATGATACATTTATTTAACCTCAAAGTTTTAATACGTATAATTTAATCTACATACAGACGTAATTTTTTGTGACATAATAATATAATAGCAACCGTATCCGTACCGGTATTTACAGTTAACTGTAAGTTAATGCGAGTTGACTGACTCCGCAGCCTCTAAACAATATTCATTTGTTTACCGCACCGCACCGCACTGCACTGCACTGCTCCGCACCGCCACAAGCCGTGCTACGATATAAAACTTGATGTGACATTATGTTTTAGTAAAATATTTTAACAAACATAAGATCAACTTATTTTCAGTCTCATCTTTTCTTTATCCAACGACAAGGCCAGACTTCTTCAATCTATATTTGGGTCAGTGACAACTGGGCCCGGGTCAACTCAACCCGCTACGGCCAGGCAGAAAATCGATATTTTAAAATAAGTCGTTACGAATTTAATTTTGTTTTCCGAAGATTTCGGTTTTTTATTCACATACAAAGCAGCAAAACAATCATCTACAACGCCTATTTCAATTACGATACCTATGTAAAGCTCAAAACACACACAAGGCGGGTGCGGGGCGGGAGCGAGTCGGGTCGTTTTCATCGCGTGAGCCGCGCTGTTCATCGTGTTCACACAGAGCGCGGGCGCGGGCGGCAGCGGGTCGGGCACGGTCGTACCTTGACAGGCGGCAGCGGTTGCAGTGTGAAAATGTCGGTTGATTCAGACACGGACGAAGAATTATTATTTTTACTAATTTTAAAAAGAAGAGCACGAAAAAGGAGAAGTTTGTGGGTTTATGACATTAATAAAAAAAGACATCAATATGGAGAATATCATCGACTTTGCAGAGAATTAGAAACAGACGAAGAACGGTTTTATAAATATTTCCACATATCAAGAGCAAATTTTCAGGTGATATTTTTACAGAATAGCACAACCGCTCCCGCTCCGCGCCCGTCTCTCGCACGCGTTCTGTGTGTTGACATCCATATAATTCCTTGAATTACAATTTATTATGCCCGCCGTACTCCCGCGCCAGACACGCGCCCGACCCGTGCTGTTTGTGACGGCGGGCGGCGAGAGCGGCTCCCGCTCCCGTCTCGCTCCGCGCCCGACCCACGCACGCGTTCTGTGTGTTGACATCGATATAATTCCTTGAATTACAATTTAGTATACCCGCTGTACTCCCGCGCCCGACTCGCTATCGCTCCGCACCCGCCTTGTGTGTGTTTTGAGCTTAAGTATCATAAGTTCATTCGTTTTTTAAATTATTGAAATATTATATTACCAAAATCGGATCCGATTACAATAGAAACATTTTATATCTCACTCTTGCACATCAAATTTACAATAGTCTAATAGAACATAAAAGACAAGAGTAGGCGATTTCTGCGATTCTGATTTCTGCTTATGAATAAGTATTTGAATAAATAAAAACAGTCTTTATTGCAGAACTAGTTCATAGCATTCAATTTCATTTAAAATAATACTTTGCATTTAATATACATTTATTCATAAAAATAAATAAAATATATCAATAAATTAAAAAAATCTTCCATATTTTAAGAGGTCGATACTTTTCATGTTGACGGTACATATCACTTTTTTAGGCGTTTTGACGACGTTGTATCTGGTATTATTATTCGGGTTGAGTTGACTCGGGCTCAGTTGTCACTAACCCTTTTTTTCACAGATGACACCTAGTAACATTGAATAATGTTTTAACGAAAGCCATCTAAAATAATAGATCCGATGTACGTCTCGGCTCCTACTCAAACAAGATAGACACGTAATCAATTAAATTAAATGTAATAATTTGGGAAAGAGAGAAAGTTAACCTCAAGTCAATATTCTAGCAAGCATCTGAAACTAATATTTAAAGCACTCAACGTCTATCTTGTTCCCAACGATTTTACTTTAATTAAAAAAAAAAAAAAAAAATAGGGGGTTTCTCTAGCTTACATAATATTTTCAGATTTTTTTACCTTTTCCCGATTCAGGACTTAAATCCTGCACTAACACGGAGCAACGCACTTTTTTGGGCAGTCAAATTTAAAGTTATACTGGACCAATTTGAAGTAGATAGATAATATTCGTTAGTGTAGGTACACTGAAAGGACATACAGCACGACACAATACACGCCGAGACACCGGTCTCAAGAGCCCCAGTTCACAAGGTACAACGTAACACCGACGAGGCAGTAGATTTAATCTTCCTGTGTCTAATAGCGTGTTAATTACTTTTGGAAAATCTGAGCAACATTAAGGATTATTTGATAGAAAGTTATAATTTTAATAATCTAGTGAGAACACTAACATATGACTTAACGCGATTAAGGTCAAAAAAGCGTCGCTGAAACTTCGCGTAGTTTTTACAAGTAATTAAGGGATGTACCGGAATGCGCAAAAATTACATAGGAAAATCAAGTGAAGCCAAACTTACATAGAAGAATCAAGTGAAGTCCAACCTGTTCCTTTTTAAGCTTCGCTTATGTTGCTAAATCTTTTCGACTTCATGAAAATTCAAGTGTTGTCATTGGAAGTAGGCATTGACAGCGTGGGTAGTGGGTGAGGGTAGTCTATTATTTCAAAACTAGGGTAGAGCGAAGGTCGTGACAAGACTTTAATTAAAACAGTCCAACTATAATGACAAGCAGCTGACTGCGATGAATTGAGCCGATTTACAGCTGCGTTTTGGCTCTACTACACTAAACAGTTACTAAACAATTTTATTTAACTAACTTCTAAATATCATTGATATTGTGAAACATTTAAGCTTGTTTACTGCAGTGCGCAGACAGACGTCACGCACAATTTTATTGCATGACATTACAAGCAGAAATAAGCAGTGGAATAGGTTACTAAATATATCTACGTCTATTGTATTTTGCATGACATTTTCAATAATTCGATTATTCTAATGAGACTGCGCTACTGAAAATTTGCAATTTACATTTATATTTAAATTGACAGTAAAAATAATCTGTTTTTTTTACCTCGGTTATAGCTGCTGGTATGTTGAAGCATTTAATGTAACTAAAAAATGTGCATAAATATAAGATTTCCTTTTAAATGCAGTTCTTACAGTATTCTAGATATTATAAGTCTACGTTTGACAAGCTACAGATGTCCCATTGCGTTCGGGTTGCTGCGTTCAACCCGCCGCTTTCAACTCGGCGCATTCGTGCCGGCTGGCGCGTCGCGTGTCAATGGCGCGTTAGGCCAGTCTTCCGGCCTCACTCGCGCGCTGATTGATCGCAGCGATTGGCCGCTCATTCGCGTCTACTTTGCGCCGCCGCCGCCTCACGCTGCCGTTACACGCCGCCGTGAGGAAACACACGCCTCGCTTGCAACGTACACGCGCGCCAGATACGAGTAAGTGCGGCGAGAAAATCTTATTGCGATTGCGACACGCGAACTTATGAATCAGATATGCCAAGACAAACAACGCGAAACCGTTGTTAAAATAACTGAAACGGTTATAATAATTGCAAGTGGAATTGGACTAAATTAAAACGGAAAAATGTCAGAACGCATCACATTTATTATCGAGGTAGGTATGCAATACGAATTTATGTGTGATTGCAGAATATCAGAAATATGACAAATATTCCTTCAACAATAATAATAGTTTTTGCGCGACCATAAATACCTTTTCCCAAATTAAAATCAGTTACCAGCGGCCGACGTATCCCAATTTGTTCTCGCATATATTTTATTCGAGTCTCTATGAAAAATTATACGAGCATGTAACAATCATAAAATAAAGTACACTATGTATCACAAACCGATGAGGTTCTTGTCATGTTTCGTGAAAATGGAAATGAATACTCTTTTGTGTGTATTATCGTGATGCGGGAATAATGGAACAGATACAAATGAGATGGCAAGGTAAACTAATGAACTCCTATTTGAATATTATGAACACAAACTAGATTAGCTAAAGTCTGAAAGAAACGAATGAATGTTGTCTGTGACGGGTCAAGTCTATAAGTTCCATCATCGACGAGGCTACTCAAAAGGATCGTGTTACAAACTCAAATTATCAATGAGTAAGTAGCCAGAATGTCACAGCATTAGATTCCAATGGTGGTCCGTACACGTTACTTTTGAATAGCGTCGTGGACAATGGGTACGCTTAGGATAACAAGGTTACAACTTTACAATGAGCACCATGTAATATGACAACTTCTTACAATGTCATATAACAAGATCACTGAATTCATTGCGGACGGAAGTGCACGAAACTATTAAATATATATATATTTACAGACTTTAAAGTAAACAAAACTAAACATAACACAACACATAAACAAAACATTTCTTGAGGTAAAATTCTCTTTTTTTTTTATACAACTGCCCATAATGGAATATAATGTTTTCAGGGTTCATGCATGTATGTATCTACGTGAGTTTATTTTGTTCCACCATAACTTTTAAATACCTGAACAGATTTGGATATATGGGGCTTTGTTAGAATCCGTACATCATCCCGAGTGACATTAGCTATGAAAATATTTCAATATATATGGCAGTAGTATGGCTGCATTTCAAATGTGAAAACAACATCTTAACACACTACTAAATTTTATGACATTTATTTAATTGTTGACTACTTGATAAAAATGGTTAAAATGATTTTCCAATATAATTATTTTGTAATATATATTTTTATTGTTGTTTGTTTTATTTGTTTGTTTGTTTTTTTTTGTTTTTTTTTTTGATTGTAATTTAAGTGTACAATTTTGTATGCCTAAGTGACGCCAGAGCATGGAGAACATTATCAAAACATATCATCTACGTGGGCAAAAAAAAAAAACATTTGGTTTGATTTGATTTGATCTTCAATTACTAGGTACAATAAGGGTATCCAAGAAGGAAGGCCTTGATGAGCACATTCCAAAACTATATAATTTATTGGCATTTACATAGGTGGACCTCTTAGATTAAAAAGTATTCAACACAATAACACAACGGTTCAACGACAGCAATGATAATTTGAGGGTACGGGAGTGCCCCCGCCAAGACGAGCCGAGCAAAGCGCAAGGAGGGCACTACCTACCTTTTCTCGAAGCACTTCGTCGTTTTTTCATAACTTGGGTTTGGATTATACCAGATAAACAAAATTCTCGAGATACGATGTCAATAGTGGATTTATTAAACATAGAAAGTTTCAATTGCATAGCTCTTATACTTTCGATTTTATTGAAATCTAAAAAACTTCGATTTCGTCACTCACTCACTCATTGATGATCACCAAAATTCTTAGAAACCTGAAATTTGGTATGTAAGCTAATATTAGAACACAAACAACAAAAAAAATCTAAAACTTGGAACTTTTACCCCCCAACGGTATGTGGCTTGACCGTTGGGGGTTTTGACTAAGTTATAGAGTTTGTGAAGTTAGGGCTTGTAGAGATAGGTCGTGTAGAGTTAGAAGCTTGGCTCTACATGAGATCTGATAACTTTTTGACAGTGCGAGCCATTTATTTGGTCTTGTCTTGGTAACATTTTACATGAAAATGTATTCGGTGGGATTTTATTTATCAGTTTAGTCAGCGAGAAAATGAGTGACCTTTCGCTTTGGATTATTATAATAAAGATTAGGTAATACAATTTGTTTTCTACTTTTTGTTTTTTTTTTTTTTGGTAAGGTATACGTATTTTTTTTCCTATTTTTTTTTATCTGTCGGAAACTATGTACTTTTAACGTGTTCAAACTACGACGATCATTGGGACATCAAAGCAATCAATGTGACAATAAGAAGTTTCAATAGATGTGATCGTCACACGACCGCAAATGGCACATGCGGACTATATGCAACCAACGTACTGTTACAATGAGGTACGAATAAAAATGTTTCAACAAAAAAAAAAAACAACCGACTTCCAAAAACACATTACAAAGTGAAATTATAACTAAAACCCAACTACGACAAAAAAGACAACACAAGACATCGCAGACATACAAATAAGTAATCCGGATTCACACGTGTTAGGAACAGATTACGTGTGACTCCTGATTTTTTATTTGTG
Organism: Lithophane leautieri; assembly: GCA_949152455.1. Classification (NCBI taxonomy): domain Eukaryota; kingdom Metazoa; phylum Arthropoda; class Insecta; order Lepidoptera; family Noctuidae; genus Lithophane; species Lithophane leautieri. The sequence goes on along the minus strand of OX424474.1, from coordinate 17,385,458 downwards.
TCTGCGATGTCTTGTTTACATCTGTGGTCTTCATCTCATGATGAAGACCTGAACTGATATGCCACTTCACCAAATGGTGCTTTCTGAGAGCAACAGCACGAGTTACAATAACAAATACCCAAATCGCTATAGCTGTGCCTATAATATTTGAAGAGTTCCCTCGATTTCTCCAGGATCCCATCATCAGATCCAGAAATGATGACAATGGGACCACATCGGAAGTAAAGTCTTTCAAACAAAAAAATAATTTTGCAAATCCGTTTATAGGTATAATGACGGAGTTATGCCCGAACGTACATAAAAAAAACGTCCGAATTGATAACCTCCTCCTTTTAGAAGTCGGTTAAAAACATCATACTTTTATTTGTGCTTTTACGTTATTCAGAATCGGCATATGGGGTATTGTCACTAACTTTGTTTACGAGAACTTCAATGTCGATCACTAAAGATGAATACTTGTGACCAAACAATGGAACAAGAAAGTCCACAGCCCACACAGTCCGCATTCCCAGTACGGCCACAGTTAATTAGTATTTTATTTATCAGCAATTACGTCTAAATGTGCGCGTGTGTCGTTCAGCAGCCGCACATGTTCCGTGCACATCGCCGGGCGCGACCATCGTAGTGACGTCATAAAACTGAAATTTGCATACCAAATGCTCGATACGAGTCCCAATGCGTATGTTACGTGCTGCGGAACAGCACGGCCCGCCAGCCCTACGGCACAATGGCATGGGAACGGCACAACACGGACTATTCAATTATTGCTAATTGCTGTTGATTTGGATGCTTTCAATTAATGATAATGGATTCACAGCGGCACAGATTGTAATATTTTAATTGAAGGGTTTTTTTAATCGTCTCTCATTGGGTACATCACGCGGCGCGGCGGCGCAGCGGGGCGGCGGTGCTCAGCCCCTCGCTACAGATTCCATACATTTTATACTTTTGAATTTTCATACTTTTGTATTCCAAGGTTTCAACCAACATTGTTTTTTGATAGCTTGAATTATTGCTACATTTATTTTATTCTTTGTAACCTATCTTCTTCTTTTCGTGTGGTTAGTGACTATCCTGGTGTCAGAGTGTTAAAGCCGCCCAAGGGCACCTGACTCGGCTTCACATGTCGTCGAGAAATATCTCTCAGGCATGCCGGTTTCCTCACGATGTTTTCCTTCACTGTTTTTAAAGCAAGTGCAATTAAACAATACGCACATGAATCCGAAATGTCTGAGGTGCGTGTCTTGGGTAAACTATGACAATAATAAAGATTACATTTTCAACATTCAAAGAGGTTTTAATTAAAATACAACTAGACGAGGCACAGCATTAATTTGCTTTCATTTTGTTTATTGCGTCGGAGTCCCTCGCCTATCTTTGTAAGTCTTGGATTATCTAATATCCTCATGGCTACAAGTTACTTCTCTTGATTTTCTGTTGATTTTTGTTTGCCTTTACGTATTTTTCTTGAGTTAATAATCTCTTAGCAAATTTCTAAGATTCAGGGGACAAATGGGTGTCATTTGGAGATACTTGTAGTACGATAGATCAAAAGTTTTGTCCTCTGTGATTTATTCAGTGGTTATTACATATAGATTCACAAACTTTTACACAAAGATACAAAACCTTATTGGCAATTATTTTCGAGTCGTTTGGGGTTGAAACCCTCGGACCGTGGGGTCCAAGTGCTCATGGTTTGTTCAATGAAATCTCCAAACGATTGGTTGACGTTTCCCGTGTCCCAAGGGCTGGCTTTTTACCTTGGCCTAAGGTTAAGCATTGCCATACCCCGTGGCAATGCCGCCAGTTTCTTGGGTACATTACGAGTCGACAGCGTAGCGGAGGAATTTTTCGATGCCATGTTTGAAACGTGTGATTGTGAAAATTCCTGCAACGCCACGTATGAAGGGGTATCGTATTACCCCGTTACTGGGTTGTGGAGGTCAGATAGGCAGTCGCTCCATGTAAAATACTGGTATTTAGCTGCATCTGGTTAGACTGGAAGCCGACCCCTACACGGTTGGGAAAAGGCTAGGCAGATGATGCCACGTATGAGAACCCTGCGGCATCGAATGACAGTACTGGTTGGCAGAACGCGCGCCGCACGAGACGATTGCCGGCTCGACTAGAAACTAATGGCGGTTGTAAATCCCTATTATAATCTCTATATTTTGTGTAATACAGTTCCATGTCAATGTCTTGGTGTTTGCTAACTATAACTTCCCTATTATACTGTGGAAGCTTCTGTACAAGACAAGTGTTGTTTCATTTAATAATAAATTGCTACGAGTTAAATGTTTTATTATTGTTATTAATTTTAGTTACGATAGGATAAAATATTTAGTGTGCAGTTTATCGAGTGTATATATTTTAGGTGCACCATAAAAATTGTTTTAAATAATATTAATTATTTAATAGCACAACGACGAACCTGATTAGAATAATTATCAATAATTTAGCAATAGACCGGATATTTTGGTATGAATCATAATTCTCATTACTATACAGAATGATTTATATCCCAAAACTGTCTTACCACAAATATTGATTTAGTTTTAAATAAATACATTTAAGAGGTCATGTGCCGTAATATTATATTCTGTAGGATTATCATAAATACTGTAGTATCTAAGTACGTCATCACTCACATAGCGAAGGTATGTATGTCAATATTTGAAAGCTCCGCTCTACATCAGCCATTGTTATGATGATCGTTAGAACGTCTTTGTCATCCACTGGGGCGAAAATTACAATATCTCAGAAGTAGAGGGATGACGTCACAGGGGCGGGCGAGAGACGGGCTTGCCGAGAGGCGAGGAGGGACACGAGACAAAACCAGGGATTCTAAAAAAACACCAGTTAAATGCGCAGATCAAAAGATTCTTATTTATCCGTAGGGAGGCGCGGGGCGCGGGGTGGCTGGCGAAATACTAAAGCACAAAATAATATAGAAGGTCTTTACGTATACCAAGGTACGATAATTTGATGATTGGTGGAGCTATGTAGCAAATGCCTACGGCGTAGGCCGACATGTCTACGAAGTAAAGCTACGTCGTTCGGTAGTAGCCCAGTAAGTGACCGATTTCATTTATTGAAACATATTCGTCCTTTTAGCCCATCTGATTTAACTGTTTCAGTCAGCGGTCTAATGTGAATCTAATCGTCCTAGTCATCATAATTGCAAATGAGAAACGAATAATTATCACCGAAGCTACGAAACTAAATATCCATGTTGAACAATCTATAAGCCTTCTACGCCTTCGTTTTTGCCGAGTGCGCGGGAACAGGCTGTCTGGCGGTTCTATGCAGATTCCCCTCATTTTACACATGAACATTTTTAATTCGACTGAGAGGACTCTGGTGAGCACCACGCTTATAAACCACGTGGTCAACAATACGCTCATAATTAATTAATGTTATAATACGATCGTTATTTTATTTGCGGAACTGAAATTACATATTATAAATATGTGCTTTATTCTATTTTGCAAGTTATAACGAGTAGTGTAAAAGATACGGAAAACAATTAATTATCAGTCAGCGTCATAATAGATTGTGTTTCTAATTTTATTAAAATAACCTAGTAGCAAAACATTACAGACTTACGTGTTATTACTCAATCTCTGTACAAACACAAAAACCGTTGTCTCTATTCTAGGTAACACTAAAAAGTTATTTGTTATTAAAAGATAAAAAGACATTTTTTTTTAAAGAAACTGATAAGCGACCTGTCTGGGTTTCACCGTAAACAAGCGACGAGACGCAAAAAAGAGGAAAAGACGAAAGCACCTCTCTACTTGGCCCCGGTGGGGCCCACAGCCTATTTAGCAGATAGGTCATTAAGGAGAACATCGACCACTCACAGAACAGAGGAAAAGACAAAAGCACCTCTCTACTTGGGCCCGGTGGGGCCCACAGCCTATTTAGCAGATAGGTCATTAAGGAGAACATTGACCACTCACAGAACAGAGGAAAAGACAAAAGCACCTCTCTACTTGGGCCCGGTGGGGCCCACAGCCTATTTAGCAGATAGGTCATTAAGGAGAACATCGACCACTCACAGAACAGAGGAAAAGACAAAAGCACCTCTCTACTTGGGCCCGGTGGGGCCCACAGCCTATTTAGCAGATAGGTCATCAAGGAGAACATCGACCACTCACAGAACAGAGGAAAAGACAAAAGCACCTCTCTACTTGGGCCCGGTGGGGCCCACAGCCTATTTTGCAGATAGGTCATTAAGGAGAACATCGACCACTCACAGAACAGAGGAAAAGACAAAAGCACCTCTCTACTTGGGCCCGGTGGGGCCCACAGCCTATTTAGCAGATAGGTCATTAAGGAGAACATCGACCACTCACAGAACAGAGGAAAAGACAAAAGCACCTCTCTACTTGGGCCCGGTGGGGCCCACAGCCTATTTAGCAGATAGGTCATCAAGGAGAACATCGACCACTCACAGAACAGAGGAAAAGACAAAAGCACCTCTCTACTTGGGCCCGGTGGGGCCCACAGCCTATTTAGCAGATAGGTCATCAAGGAGAACATCGACCACTCACAGAACAGAGGAAAAGACAAAAGCACCTCTCTACTTGGGCCCGGTGGGGCCCACAGCCTATTTAGCAGATAGGTCATCAAGGAGAACATCGACCACTCACAGAAAGTGGTAACAACGCTTTATTGGACTGTTTTCGGATCATTGTTTTGTAAAAGTTATTATATTTTCTAAATTCTATTTTGGTGTTTTTATTGTTTGGCTTGAAGGTCAAAACAGTCGTCATTGTGGCCTTAAGTATAATTGGAAAGAGGGAAGTGCGTCAATCAATCATCAGATCAATGTTTATTGACACAGTAAGTGCTGCAATGGGCTTTCGTAAATATGTAAACACACTGAACTACGAATGCACATTCGACTTGAACAAAAATAACTGAAGCTAACGTCACAGCTCAGCTGACGATCTCAAGGACCAGTTCCAAGAGTACGCGGCACATGCAAGCACACGTCACAGCTCAGCTGACGTTCTCAAGGACCAGTTCCAGAAGAAACGCCTTGCATGTGCCGCGTACTCTTACGCGGCACATGCAAGGCGTTTCTTAGATTAATGTATTTTTCATTATCTTCTAGTAAAACAGCATATTTTAATACAAAATAATATTATAGTTTACATTACATTGCCTTATGTAGTTGATTAAGTTTTTTGTGACGATTTGTAATAAAAATGAGTCAGTTTTAGACAGGAAATCCTCCAAGTCGACTCGTCGAAGTAAATGTAAGTAAGTATCATACTGTCATTCATATTGACAGTAGCATAGCTTTGTTCTGTGAAAAGCCGCAAGAGGTTGTGGTTAATTTGCAAATATTATTAAACGCAAATAAAAGACCTGAGACACCTACATTTGTGAATATTATGAGCATTTGATGAAAGATACATTACAGGTCCAGTGACCGTTTTGTTGCTTTAATTTTTGTGAAGAAAATGTAGACGCTAGTGACGTACTAGAATCTTTTTAGTACCCGCAGGTTTAGCGCAGGATTTTGCTGACGAAGAAGTTCCTAGAACAACTTAATATTTATTCCATCATTGCATGTCAGAACCCGAATACTTACCAACAAAATCAAAATCAAAATATTTTATTTCACATAAGCCTACATGGGCACTTATGAAACGTCAGAAGCTAGGTGCACGGTTCCAATTGGTCGTTTCCTATGGAGAAGAGCCGGCAAGAAACTCCATGGTTACTCTTTTAAAAGATAATTGGCTTTTACAATATTTTCGAATTACAGTGTTAATAGTTTTGGGAGGACAGTGTAGGCCTGCCTTTCAAGGAGTTTCATGTAGGTAGTTAAAAGAAACTGAAATTGTTCCATAAAAAAAAAAAAAGGTCTACAGTCCACTAAGCCTACAACGTTCTCACATTCACAAGGTCTATTAGAGGAGAATCTATATAAGATAAATAAGAAACTAAAAATAAAAACCTATTTAAACCAAATGACATGATTGCTATTACAACTGACACAAATCTGGATAATTAACATGTCCGCAAAAGCCACTATTATAGAGTTGAAATTAAATATGGTAGGTACATAAAGTAGTAGGTGTCAAATAATATTATAATATGATTATGTCTGTCAGGGATGAATGTAAAAAATTATGCCGTTAATGACGTACCAGGGAAGCCACATGTGCAGAAGGAATTATTGCCAAACTTCCCTATCTTCAACGTAGTCTTTAATCTTATAATATGCTTTTTTGATAAGGACACGTTTGATGTGGGTTTTGAACTTACCATCGCTAAGTTCTGTAACAGACTTTGGCAACTTATTATAAAAGCGGATACTGTTTATAAGAAACGACTTACTAGTTTTAGCTAATCTAAATTTGGGTATCACAATTTCATGTTTACTACGTGTGTTTATATTATGGAAGTCGCTTCTTTTTTTGAAGAGTCCAAAATTTTTGCGAACATACAAAATACTTTCTAAGATATAAAGAGAAGGCAGAGTGAGTATATCAATTTCTTTGAATTTATTTCTAAGGGACTCACGAGGACTCATTTTATAGATCGCGCGAACTGCCCTCTTTTGCAAAATGAAAATCGAATCTACGTCAGCTGCCGATCCCCACAGCAGAATGCCATAGGACATAATACTGTGGAAATAAGCAGAGTATACTAACCTAGCTGTGGCTATATCAGACAACTGCCTTATTTTTCTTACTGCATATGCAGCTGAACTTAATCTGCCTGAAAGAGCTCTAATGTGGGGTCCCCATTGCAATTTCGAATCTAGAGTAATTCCTAGAAATACAGTTTCCGTAATAGCATCTAATTTCTTGTCGTCAAGTTTTAAATTTAATCCTACTTGAGGAACATTAGGTAATGAGAACTTAAGACATTTAGTTTTATTCGCATTAAGTAGAAGATTATTGGCTGCGAACCATTTCGAAAGAACTGCCAAACTATCGTTGACATGTAAGACATCCGTATCTTTCCTATCTATTTTAAAAATAAGAGAAGTGTCATCGGCGAATAGAATTATATCCGATAAGTTAGCCATCATGTAAGGAAGGTCATTAATATAGACTAGGAATAGGAAAGAAAACAAATCTTCGAGCTATTTTAATTTGATTTAAGAACGGGCGTTTTTTATGGCAATTAATAATGTTTTTTTTTTAAATTCGTGTTTATAATTATCATTAATATTTGATATATATAAATTATATAATTTACTTACTTGCTCGTCTTACTTGTTTAATGGAATCGTAATTGAAGTTACATAATTATGTACATACTAATAACTTATTAGTAGTAATTACCAGTGATCGGAGTAGGTAGATTGATTTTTGGTACTTGTATCATAAATGCACACAGAAAGAATAATGGATAAGCCATTTTTCCAGAAAGTAATTCCGGTATTTCCGGATTCAATTAAATATTGTTAATGTTGGTAGTGATATTATTACTACTCAATTCAAAATTTAAAGGAAGGTATCAAAACTAAATTAATTCATTATTTATTTGCTATTTTATTTATTTGCTCATTTTATTACAATTCCTACCTTTTTTTTTTTGAGGATGGCAAATCATCAAATGACTCCTTCTACTCTGGCAGAATACAATTCTTACATAAGATCCGGTTTTTTTTTAATAATCCACCAATTCCGGAGGAATGTCCATATTAATATATACGTTTCGGATCAATAGCCCCAGTTCAATCTACCTACTCCGATTACTGGTAATTACGCAGTAATTCTGCTTGATTTAATTATAATGATAACGTATAATGTACGGTGGCTCCAGCAAGTTATTGCTGGAGCATTTCGATGACAGATTATTAAACTTAATAATACCTAGAGATTACTGATCAACGAAGCTTGAAGGTGGATATTTCTAGAAACTTGGCGTCTTTTGGTAGTTGACTAGTTGGGGGCTCGTGGCTACATATTGACAGCCACTCGGGTCAATCTTCAAGATCAAGCGACGTTTGCCGAGGTCGGTCGTTGGATAGGTAGTCAGAAGCCCGAAACAATCTTGTAGGATCTTGTTACCCAGTAACTAGGTTGTGGAGGTCAGATAGAAAGTCATTCCATGTAAAATACTGATTTTCCGCTGCATCCAGTTAGACTGGAAGCCAACCCCGACATAGTTGGGAAAGATGGTAAGTTTTTGTATGATAGTAAGTATTAAGGCAATTATCCCACCGCCGACGATTAACGAGTTGCGAGTAAAGCTAGCAACTGAAAACGAGTTGGCGAGCAGCGAATGTGTAATTCCGATAGTTTTGTCGCTGGGCTATCAGCGAGTGCCCGAGTGCGACGATCGATTACTCGCACCACTCGCTCGACCGCTGGTAGGTGTCTCGGCGTGAGTTCTGAATGCCAAGCGAACATCTCTAAGCAAGTATCGCTGAACGAGTATTATCTTTGATAGCTCTTGTCGCACAGCGACAAATTAGTGCAGTAAGTACTCGCTGGCGGTGTGAACAGAAAGCGATCAACTATTATTATATAACATATGCATCTCTTTTGTTTACTCGGAATGTATGAATCTATTGTACGTTTCTTGAGCGAGAAAATATCCGACAGTTAGTCGCTTCCTCGCTGGCGGTGGGACAACTGCCTTCTGCCATAATCTGTAGATACTTTAGGGCTTACAAATCACAAATTAAGCTCACGCGTCCATTTGTCCGTATGGATTGAGGAGCCTTGTCTCACATTATTTTATCGTCGAACGATCGTCTATATCAATTACTTACTGTTTCAAATGTCTAGGATAAGGTTTTTATTTCTAGAGACCTGAATATTGTTATCGTCAACGAACAATTCAAAAGACTATTAATATCTCGTCGCAAAAAAACCATACAATAGAAAAAGCAATTACTTTCCAATTATAGGGAAATAAGTCTTTTATATTCCTCCCACTAAAGTTGCTTTAATAAGAATAGAAAATAATAGAATAATTCACTGTTTACGTAGTAGGCGAGCACTAAACAACCTTGTGTTGGAGGAGGCCGTGTGCAGTACTTACATCACTCCTCCAGGGATCTCTGACCCACATCGAGCGCCACTATTTAGGCACATGACACCGACATTAAGCCGCCGTTACACCGACGCGAGCGGCAGGTGCGCGCGGTGACGTAATACCCTCATAAATTACCGGCGACGGTGTTAATGCGCTCCCGGCGAAACTGCTCTGTTTGATTTGTTAATAGCTCCATGTTAACTCACTGAGTGAGGCATCCATTGTTCACGACGCTCATTATTTTACATACTTTGCTTGCTCCACTTTGAAATACTGATCGTTTATTCACTACATTCGTAAAGGGCTACTTTTTCACCTATTTGCCTCTCTCAGTGTAAATAGCGCAGTTTTTTTTTTATGGCGCTCCAAATTGTTTTAATTTACTTTCGTGAGTTAATAACGTCGTTAAAGTAAACGTTTCGGGACTGCAACCTGAGCTTAGAGCTATTCCAAAAAATACACAAAAATTTTCACGGACGCCAACATGACGTCCGTAAGAATGCCAACTTGACTTCCGCATTGACGCCAACCTTACTTAGCGTCCCCGATGACGCCAACGAATGATTTATTCCGTTCTAATCCGTTCCTACAACTAATTGGTATTTGTTTCAAGTCTTTAATTTCTATTCCGAACGGATATCATTGTTTAAACTAATACCAAAACAAGTTCAGACACAAGATACAGTCAGTAAAATTGCTTTGTACCTATGTAATTATAAGACTTTAATTGTAAAACAAAAAAAACAGATTTAAATACTTAAACAAGTTTTTTTGTTAGCAAACGTCTATTTCAATAATACAATAAATGACTCATAATCAACTTTAATATAATTTTAGTTCCTCCTTGTATAAGTTTTTTCAACACACTTGCTCGTAAAGTGGCTCTTATTGAACCGCTTTTAGGTTCATAATGCAGTGTATTATGGAAGCGTGCTTTTTACTTTATATTACCGCACTAGTGCGGTAATGTGCGCCACAGATTACTATTTACTAGTCTAAGTAATAACATGGCAGTATGGAATTAGTAAGTACTATCATGGCAGCATGGAATTTGTATCCAATAGAAATTGTTTTTGGTGAAGCTTTTTACCTTAGATAAGCGCTCAAAAGCAAGTTTTTATATAAAAAAAGAACCATAAGCAAAAAAAAAATATCTTTTACCATAGCTAAACGTCAGTGGGATACTATACATTGAATTAGTATGAACTATCCTACTAATAAATGAGCATTCTTTTTGTAATTTTTTTTCTTATTTAAGTTGGATGCGCCAAGGTAGCCCGCGAAATTATTTTTTTTTTGTATAGGCTGTCTAACGGTTTTGCCAGTGCCTTTATTTACACCTATGGAAAAACAATACCTGCCAGCGCGCCATTTTCCATAAATATTTATTATCGTTTTCGTTGTGTGGTTAATTAATATCAAAATTACAAAATTTAAAGTACTGTCACCAACCGATATAGAATTTTTTTAAAGAAACTCCTGATAGTCAGTACCTGGCAACAAAGGTCAGTTAAACTTTATAAATCTATCATCTCTTTAGTAACGTTATTGTAGCATAAGTTCTTACAACAAGTCTGTTTTTTTCCTCGCAAGTGTGTTGAAAAACGTCGTATGAAACGCGTGTGCATTGATTATTACACTCTCGGTTACCTTATCGCGCCTCGACTTTAATATCCAATAGAGCACACTCGTATCACAATGTACTATTAGACATTCCATTGGTTGTTTCGAATGTTGGAACAATAGATCAACCTCTTTCTTGCTGGTATAAAAATATTAGTACGATGATTCACTTAATTCTTCAAGGACATTCTAATTAACTACAATGGTTTTTGGTACGCGGGTGTACCGCGCGCGGTCATACAGGTCAAACTATCTACTCTTACCTATACCTTTGTAAAAATATTGGTATGAAGTGAATATGGATAGCATTATAATATTATTACAATTAAATAATTATAAATTATTATAAAACTAAAACCCAACTACGACAAAAAGTCAACTAAAAATATATAAACAAAACATCACAGACAGACAAATAAAAAATCCGGAGTCACACAAGTCAAATAGATTACGTGCAGTTTAGAAGATTATGAGGAAACATTGTGAACATATAATTATACATACATACCTTTCAAAATCATAACCGTCCTCTTTACTTCGCCGTAGTCGGGTAAAAACATTAGAAAATAAATTTTTGATTAGGTTTTACTAAGCTGATTGTACCAAATTCAAGTTGTTAGTAAACGTTAGCACATTTTTAATGATTTAAAGAGCGGTATCCGTTCGGAACAGAAAATAAATATGAGTTGAAACAAATTACTATGAGAACGGAATAAATCAACGCAACAACTTTTCATTTTATTCCCATTAAAAAACTTTTTTACAAAAAGTTAAACCGAGTTTAAAACCTAAGTTTTCTATTTTTCGCTTTTGAGTTACCATCCACTCCAGGGTACTCCAGGGGGCTACTCCAGGTTAAATACCTGGAGTTGATGATGTGTGGTTGTGTCATCAGAACTACGTATGTGTGAGAAATTTCAACAGAATCGGTTCACAGTTGAAAATTCAGTAGGTGAAAAATCAATCAACCCCATTTTTTCTACCCTTAGGGGTGGATTTTAGTTTTCAATTTTAAATGGGACCAATTACGAGCTATACTTTTCCCAATAAAAAAAAGAATTTTTCAAATGAGACTACTCACTTTAAAGTTATGCGTGGTCATACAAAAAATATACGGGTCGACTTGAGAACCTCCTCCTTTTTTTTGTTGGTTAAAAAGGGGTTTATGGTTCTGGCGACAAGTTTACGAATAAAGAGCAAGTTTTCAACGAGTCGCGGCCTAATTATTTTCGCGTTCGGAATTTGATGTCTTAAAGAAAGTCAAAAATTCATTTTTTTTTAAATAGTGTCGTGTTCGAAGTCGCGCTCGAGTGTTTGCCGCAAGCCCCGAGCGCCACCGAGTGGCGCCTAACGCCCCGAAGGTTGCCGAGTGTTGCCGAGCGCATGGAGAGCCCGCGAACACCCTTGTCGGGTGTTTACACTGTTCCACTTAACGAAACATCCATTAGCTACAGTAACAAGTTGCGCAAACTCGATCCGGCCTGGATAACTATTCGCTGTTTACAATACACTGCCACATTTACATACGGATTTGTATCTGTGTTGTGTGAGCCTGTGAGCACGTCTCTGTACATACTTGAAAGCCTACTCGTTGTTATTTATTCACAAACAGGTGTGTTTCGCATTTTATCTGACAATATCCGCGTACCCGTAAGTTGTATGATGTAGGTAGGTATATTATCTAAAATTCATTTGGAATCTGTTGTTATGGTCAGCGAGAGATACAAAGGGTGGATTACAGCTGAACTGTGCCATTTCTTTTGATAACGTACAATAACTGCGGTAGTACGTGTCCTCTGGGACGAGGAGAAAGCGTTGGGGCCGGTACAGATGTTCTTATTGTATTTTATATCTACTAAATGTGTGTGGGTCGATTTTAATACCAGGCTGTGTCCTAGTCGAGCCGAACGTCGCGTTGCGTAAATATCGCAGCCAACGCTAGATTTTTGCGCAGTGTAATTTTCCACAATATGGGCTTACTGGGAAAAAATATTTCCTTTTAGTATCTTACTCTCTTTTAGTCTCGCGTAGAAAGACTAAGAGATACAGATGTGCCATGGGTGGAAGAGAGATGCACATACCTTTAATGAGATGCGCGGCGAGCACGAGGGCGGCGGTGAACACGTGCAAGCGCCACGCGCACGCGCACATTCTGCGCGACACCACGCACTCTGCAACAATACGTCACACTATTAATATCACAGCATTTATTATAATAATGCGATAAAAAATAATTGTGGAGAATCACGACAGTAAAATTATTTCCTTTCAAAATATTTTTGTGTCACAGAACACGTAGTTTCCCGACCGCCTAGAGGCGACAATATCCATGCGAGACTCGTGCGATAAATAACATGAAGATTTTTGCATTCTCGCCTCTCGACGAACAAGAAACTGACCTCGCGCAAACGAGGCTTTACTGTAAAATTGACACGCTTTTAAGTTATGTATATGTCAGTTATTCTAAGTATACCTACGCAAGAAAGATAAATCAGACCATTTTACTTTAAATTCCGGGAATTTTCTACTTTTCCGGAAACATTTGCCATTTACTGAACTAAGTCAAAATGTGCATTAACCGCATTGCAAGCGCCCCACTCAATTACCCGAACTACATATGTATGAGCTAGCCCGTGTACATACGACACACGTGCTCTGATATGCACTCGATACGTCCAGCCGTCATGATTAATGTTCGCAGTATATTCTGCACTTCAGCCACTCCCACTGTTGCATGAGAGTCAGCGAATCTTGTGCGTGAGGTTGATACAGTAGTATTATCTACATTTCATTTAAGTTAAGTTTTAATAACGCGCCACGTAATTAAAGACTTCTCGAAAAATTAGCATGAAAAACATTTTTCTCGTAAGAAAATACTCATAAACGCTCTGTGGTTAATATTTGTGGTTGATGTAGTAATTATAGGACGAGTAAATGAAGATTCGTTAATGGAAAATTAGGATTTGTAAGAGGAATATTTTATGTTACACACAGCTTTAATATTTTTGTGTGCACAGCATTATCCATACTTCCATACTATATATTATTCTAAATTCGAAAGTAACTCTGTCTGTCTTTCTGTCTGTCTGTATGTTACCTTTTCACGCCTAAACCACTGAACGGATTTCGATAAAACTTACCAAGGTGATAGATAGATGGAAAGGACATAGAAGCTACTTTTTATCGACATAACACGTGGGCGAAACCGCAGGCGGAAGCTAGTTATTTGTAACTATAAAAACCCAAAAGAGAATTTACGCGTATATATTCGAACTTCATACGCATACTAGATACCTACACGCGATTTCATCAAATACCTAATTATAAATGTAATTTTTAACGTTTTTTAGGGATAACCCGGATAACGTAGAGTCCATGTCCTCCCATTGGAAGATAAAGACGAATTTTCAATCATCAATATTTACATGATAATCTTCTTATGCAAGTTTGAAGATTTTATTAGCGTCTTTGTTTTAGCGGTAGCACATGACAAGTTGTTGTAGCGAACCTTAGGGCACAGGACAAGTCGTTGTAGTGAACCTTAGGGCACAGGACCAGTCGTTGTAGTGAACCTTAGGACACAGGACCAGTCGTTGTAGAGAACCTTAGAGGGCAGTACAGGACCAGTCGTTGTAGCGAACCTTAGGGCACAGGACCAGACGTTGTGACGAACCTAAGTGCATAGGACTAGTCATTGTATCGAACCTTAGGGCACGAGACCAGACGTTGTAGCGAACTTTAGAAGAGAGTACAGGACCAGACGTTGTAGCGAACCTTAGGGCACAGGACCAGTTGTTGTAGCGAACCTTAGGGCACAAGAACAGACGTTATGGCGAACCTTAGGACACAGGGCCAGCCGTTGTAACGAACCTTAGTGTATAGGACTAGTCGTTGTAACGAACTTTAGGGCACGGGACCAGACGTTTTAGCGAACCTTAGGAGGGAGTACAGGTCCAGACGTGGTAGCGAACCTTATGGGAGAGAGAAAAATGGAATCAGTGACTCTTCTACGTTTCTCAAATGACAAACTCAAAAAACTCAAAGCATTTATTTCAAATAAACCAATTACAGGCACTTTTGAATTGTCAAGGGGTCGGTCAGTTAGAAAGATGAAGCTAGTTGCCCATTCCAAAGCGTAGGTTCCTATGGAGAAGAACGGGCAAGAAACTCCACGGACACTCTTTTGAATCAGAATATTATTACAATATATTGGTTACATCATTCATGTTGAAATTATACATGTGAGAACAATGTCCGTCCGTAAAAAGATAAAAAAGAAACAAAACAATTCAAAAATTAAAATAAATTAAAATAAGCCGTGGCAGCTAAGAGATGACCAGTCCCTACTGATGGCGCCCGTTCACGAACATGACGCATGGATCAGCACCATTCAGCTCAACCATTTTGAAGGGAACTTAATGATCCAACACACACGCCACCACCAGCGAGACATTAAAGTGAGCATGACATACTCTCAGTCGCCAGGGCACATTCAAGTCAATGAAAGACGTACCTAGTAAATGGTAGCTTTAAAGTACTTAGGTAAGTACATAGTGCTCACACACATGTGCTATGCAGTTATACAAAACTAGGAGATTGAATTTATACAATGTAAATAATTATAGTTTTTACAATCTTCAACAGCTCCAACAATTATTTCGAATGCTAATCAATTAGTTTATGCGCCCTGTGGAGCTGGACCAGCGCTGAGCCAAGCATTTTTATCCGTAATGTAATCCCCTAATTTATAATATGCTTGGCGGCATAGTGTGCGTTTTATATAAGATTTAAATTTTGTTTCATTCAGTTGGAGTATGTGGGGAGGTATTTTATTATAACATTTTAAACAGTACCCCATGAAAGATGAGTCTACTTTAGCCAGTCTGAAGCCCGGTTGAACTAATTGGTCCCTACTTCTAGTCCTATAATTGTGTCTTTCACCTCTTTTACTGAAAAGACTTAGATTTTTCCTTACGTACATGATGTTTTCATAGATATATTGACAAGGTACCGTCATGATGTTAATATCTTTAAACAGTTCCCGTAGAGAATCGCGCCTGCGGAGGCCATATATTGCTCTGATCGCTCTTTTCTGCAGAATAAAAATAGAATCGATATCAGCAGCCCGTCCCCATAGTAAAATACCGTAAGACATGATACTATGAAAGTAACTAAAATAGACTAGCCTCGCCGTATCTACATCAGTGAATTGACGGATTTTCCTCACAGAGTATGCTGCTGAACTTAGCCGTCCTGCAAGAGATGTTAAATGAGGACCCCATTGCAGCCTTGAGTCGAGTGTGATCCCCAGGAAAACAGTTTTATCGACGAATTCTAGTTTCTCCCCATTCAATACTATGTCACAATCACTACTTTTAACATTCGGTAAAGAAAATCTTATGCATTTCGTTTTTTTCCCATTTAATACTAGATTATTAGCAGTGAACCAATTTTGGACCTGCAGTAGGGCGTTATTTACGTCGTCAAGATTTAATGCACGTCTATTTATCTTAAAAATTAAAGAAGTATCGTCAGCAAATAACACCATTTGTGGTTGGTTTTTTAATAAATGGGGTAGATCATTAATATATACTAAAAAGAGGAAAGGACCCAATATCGAGCCTTGTGGAACACCCATTTTTACTTTTAAACCGAGTGAATTGACACCATTTATTTGAACTTGCTGTTGTCTATCATTTAAATAAGATTTTACTAAACTGAGCGCAAGTTTACCTAGTCCGTAATGCTCAAGTTTCAAGAGTAAGGTTTTGTGATTTACGCAGTCAAATGCCTTGGAGAGGTCACAAAAGATTCCTATGGCATCTTGGGCCCCCTCCCACGCTGTAAAAATGTGTTTAAGTAAGGTGACACCGGCGTCAGTCGTACAACGTCCTTTGGTGAAACCATATTGCTGTTCGTGTAAGATTTGGTTGGTGTTAAAATGATTAAGCATTTGATTGAGCATTACCTTTTCGAAGACCTTGCTGAACACCGGCAAAACAGATACTGGTCTATAGTTGTTGGTGTCTTTACTGTCCCCAGATTTAAAAAGTGGTATAACCTTACTGTATTTCATTAAATCCGGAAAGACTCCTTGATCCACACATAAATTAAATATTAAAGCTAAGTATGGTGCTATAGTCTCGATTATGGATGTACAAACTTTGATAGATAATCCCCATAGATCTTCGGTTAATTTTATTTTGATTTGCCGAAAAGCTTTTATAACTATAATAGGGTTTATATGTTTAAATTGAAATTCAACCGGGCAGCCTGGAACGTTCGCTCTTAATAAATTAATTGAGACATTGGGTGATGAGTTTAAAACTTCCGTCGTTTTAACTGGTATATTAGTAAAGAAGTGTACAAATTCTTGAGCTACTTCTAAATTAGAGCTGATGGCACCACGTGAAGTCTCCAATGTGTAATCAGTGTTTCGTATTTTATTCTTATTAGTTTCACTATTTATAACTTTCCAGACTGATTTTATTTTATTTTCTGCTGATTTGATCTTGTTGCTAATAAACAGGGCTTTAGCTATCTTACAGGTATTTCGAAAAATTTTAGAATATGTAGCAACATACTTATTGAAAGTTCCAGTGTTAATGTAAGGCTTAAGGCCATACAGCTCGAACAGTCTTTCCCTGCTTATCCTAATACCTCTTGTTGCCCAGTCACTAAAAATAAAATTAGGGTAAATATTTTTTGTTTTCTTTTCAAAAGTTTTATTGAATTCAGTGTGCACTACTGAAAAGAAATCCTCATACAATTTATTTGCATCGGCCATATTCTGGCCCAGAGCATTTAACTTATTATTTAGGGTACTATTGAATCTATTTAATTTGCCTGTTGTTATTGGTCTAAATTGTATTTGCCCTTTTTGCATAGGTGTTTTAAACTTAAAAGTTACCGTTTGTCCACTATGATCAGACGGCAAAAAATTTACGATGGCTTTATCTAAATAATCACAATCGCAAAAGACATTATCGATACAAGTAGCAGACACCATATTCAAATGAGATAGTCTTGCTTCGTATGACCATTTCCTTTTGGCAATTCCACAGACCTATGCTAGATGCCAAAGAAAATTATTTTGTATTAGCTTCAGTCTTAGGTTGTGCGTGGCATAATGAGGTCTCTAAATTGTACTGCAGTATTCCAAGATACTACGAACAATACACTTGTACAACAAGATCTTGGTACTACTGCGTCTGAAACCAGTAACATTCCTAATCACGAATCCCAGCATTCTAGACGCCTTTATAATGACATTTTCGAGAGGTACGAATGTCAGTGCGTTGTCGAAAACGACTCCTAAATCCCTGATTTGATACACCTCTTGGACAACAGCTCTTTTTCCGTGTTTATTTCACGTGGTACCATTTTTTTACGTTTAATGTCATTTCATTATCGTTGCAGCATTGAACTAACGAGTCAACATCGCTCTGAAGTAAAGTAGTATCATCTTTAGATTCGATTATCCTGGAGAATTTGAGATCATCTTCATACATATAACATTCAGAGAATTTGAGGCAGCGCGGGATATCGTTAACGAATACATTAAACAGTATCGGACCGACATTTGAGCTCTGGGAAACCCCCGAGGTGGTCACGTAGGTTTCAGATTGGAAACCATTAACTGCGACATATGTAAAAGAAACGATTTGCAAGATAAGACTTTAGCCAGTTATAAAGTGTACTGGTGATTCCGTACGTGAAGTATACATGGTAAAGGACGCGGTTTTGGTAAAATCTGTGTAAATTACGTCGATCTACTTGCCGTACTCGACGGCCATCTCTGTAAAGATCGTTAGATTAGTGCAAGTTGACCTAGATCCAACGAAAACATGTTGCGAATCGCTCAAGTCTTTAAAGTGTGACTAGTAGGGACAGATCAAGGATGCAAAATTCGATAGTTAACAAGATAGAAATAGGTCTATAATTATTGTTTATGTTATCTTTCTCATCACTTTTATGACTGATATTATATATAAAAAGTAAATACCTTCCTACCTATCCTTTCTTGATTCTGACTATTCGAATTATCAATGTCATCACATTATAGATGATAATTATAGGTAATAGGCAATTGGTCCATCCAGTCTGTGATCAATACTTTTTATGAGTTTGTACTAATCTCATAATCAACCAAATCACGGTTTATAAAATTTGAATTGGTGTGGTTTATTCACGTAGTTTCAAGGTCGAACGTAATTCGGTAATACGTTTCCGGGAGATAATAGTTCACGAGGACGTTTTAATTGCGTGATCGACGCCATTTTAAATTAACCTGCTTTGTACCTACATTAGTAAAATTCAAATTTCAATTGAGATTAGATCTTAGTTGTAGATAGTCGTTAATTTTCAGAATATCCGTAGGTACCTATAGTCCAATTTTAATAAACTATTGTAACAACTTACACATTAGGTAATAGTATTTTTTGTAAGTTAATTTTGGAATAATAGGCCGATTTATCATTTGTTGTACTAACATTTTCAGCTTATATAAAGGTATTTTCCCTACATTCTAAAATTAATTTCCCAGACAGTCAATAAACCTCATCCCTAAAGGCTGAGAAATTAACAAGAACAATAGTTGTAAGATAAACACTAATTGGCACCTGAAGGCTCCTCACACAATAGACTGTATACGTACAGCGAGCGATGCAAATATTCGTGCGGTATCGGTCGCCGATCGCGCAGTATCGGGCGGCCGGTATCTAAAGCGGCGATACGCGATATCGGCCCTATCAGCCGCCGTAGTACCACGCCGAATATTTCACCAGTCACTGATACCAAACAATAGATTCGTTAAGAAGGCTCATTCTCTACAAAGAATAGATAAGCCCTTTTAGGCCTACTCTAAATATATTGCGGGCGGAGACCCTTTTTAGATTTTTACTAGTGAAGGTTTTCACAACTAACTGAGAAAGCATAGTCATCTTAAATATTAGGCTGTTGTTTGACAGTATAGTGGCTATTAAGTTGCAAGAGCCGAGAGATGCCGGAGCAATATTATAAAGAAGAGAAAGAGCTTAACGAAAATAAGACTAGCAGTGCCTTTGTACTCAAAATTATAATGTCTTATCTTTAGGTACGTTTTTGCTGCATAAATAATAACATAAAAAATAAGACTAAAGCATGTTTAAACTAAAAGTATTTGATGAAAGTGTTCAAATTATCAGATCCGAGCACTCACAAATTTTTTGCACTACAAATTGGCATATATTTTCATTAGGTACTTTTGGAACAAGTTATACACCTAAGTAGGTAGTTTCAGATTCGTACCTGTTTTTACCCGCCTACGGAGAAGACAAAAAGAAGGGTTATGATTTTGATCGGTATTTATGTATGTATGTATGTATGTTCATCAGTTCCCTCCTATCTTTTAAACCCCTCATCACAATTTGACCAATGAGGTATTGTTGGAAGCGACTTGATTGTCCGCTGGTTATAGGCTATGTGACGTCACATTAAAATGGTGCCCTCTTGAGGCCATAAAGTCAGGGACTAAAAAAAAACATTGTTTAGACGTACCATGTTGGGTATCAAATAAAAAGGGCTTAATGAGCACATTTCAAAAACATTATAACCCACAAAAAAGAAAAAGTTGTAAAAGGTAAAACCCAACTACGAATAAAAAGGTATAAACAAGACAACACAGACAGACAAATTAAAAATCCGGAGTCACACGTAATCGGTTCGATTTATGCCCTATCACGTGTGACTCCGGATTTATAATTTGTCTGTATGTGGTGTCTTGTTTAAGTATACCTTTTTAGGCGTAGTTGGGTTTTAGTTTTTATTACTTAATTTTTTATCAAAGAGAATTAAACCACTTGAGAGCTGATAGACCGATTTCGTCTAGGCACACGACTCACTACTGCGGGCCGGGGGACGAAGAAATTACAGCAGTTGTGATTGGCCGATGCAACAATGTTAGGACGAAAGTACCAAATATAGTGATGCACAAGTCAGTTTTGCAACAATAATATCAATATCGATAAAATCGACGTCTACAATTCTAATTGAACAATAAATTATTTAAATTTGAATTTCACATAAGAGAATTTATTGTTCTATCCGACAGGGATTGATATTGCTATTACTTATTTTTAATCTGCTGTGAAATGCCTTAAACAAACAACGCTATATTTATTTGGAAACCAATTTTCCCTATGAACTGCATAAATTCACTTTTCTTTCAGTTACGGAACATTTTGAAATCTAAAATGTAAACATTAAGTACTTAATGTTACTTTTTTACCATTAGGAAACATCGTAATTTTTATCGACTTAGATAGACTTTATTTTGAAGTTGTCACAACACTCTACAGTATAAGTGCACATAGAAATGAACAGACTTATTGCAATACCCTAGTGAGAGAAAGGGACTCTTCAAAAAGACATCAATGCGGTGTACATTTTTTGTGCCATTTACGTCATTCACCAGTTTAGCTTGAGCCCTGCAATTATTCTTAATAAAATATTTATTTTACTTTCCAATGAAAAGTAATGCAATGTTTTTATAGCTGAATGTTCTAGAGGATTTCCCACACCATTTAATTGAACAGGAACTCATAATTGTTTTTATTTATGCAGAAATGTTTTAAAAAATATCAAAATACCCGCGTGTGCAGAGATCCAATAACTGGTCAAAACTAAAATGGCCACTCGTATGTCCATCTAGTATCAGTGCTGGGATCCTGCCGTTTTGCCGAAAAGATTTTGCCAAATTTTCATTACCCAAACAAATTTTAGCAACCTTTTTTTATACCAATGTAATATTTGGAATAATTTTAGTACGTACATTTTCATTTGGTCAAATGTTTACTTGGCAGATTGTTACCAAGGATAATGTCATTAAGGCTTTTGGTCTTTAATCAAATGATTTATTACAGCAAATAATATTTAGACAATAAACGTTTAGTCAAATGATTTGTTATGACAAAAAATATAAAGGCAATAATAAGATTTTTTTGGGAATTGTATAATTAAAAATGCAATTTTATTTTAATATAGGTAATCATTTATTAACGCGAGTACAAAATAGCAAAAGCTAGTATAAAATATTTATATATTATAAATATATATGAAATATTTATATATATAAAATATTAGGTTATTAATTTTAAAAAAATGGTTAGGTTAGGTTAGGTTAAAACTGTGACCACCTACCAGAAACGACTAGATTATATAGAAAAAAATATGGAAAAAAGAGATAATTTTGCGTAAAATATGTTATACCAACTGAAATATTTGACTAGATAAAAAATGGTAAAAGTACTAGTTGGTGAACAAGTTATTGTTCAAACGTTCACTTGCCAAACATAGGTTTTCGTAACAATTATTTGTAAAGAGATTTTTTGGTAAGTAATAATTTGGCAAATGAAATTATGCGAAAATTTGTTTGGGAAGTGATAATTTGGCAATTTCTTTTCGGTAAAACAAGGGAGACCCATCAGTGCTATTCAACATATGTGTCGTGAGCCTGAGTCGCTCGCATGAGCCGTCAAGAGGCTATATAGTCATTGTTTTTTATATACACCAATTCCATAGCAACTTGTATTTTTACCGACTTCAAAAAAGGAGAAGGTACTTACTATGTTCGGATGATTGTTTTTTTTATTATTTTTTTTTATTTTTTTTTATGTATGTTCACCGATTACTCCGGCGTTTGTGAACCGATTTAAAAAAATCTTTTTTGTTCAAAAGCTTATACTTCTGAAGTGGTCCCATTGTCACCAAGTCAAGATCTGATGATGGGATCCTAGAGAAATCGAGGGGAACTTTCAAAAATCGTAAGGGCAACTAGTGCATTCCTTAATTTATTCCTTAAGTATTTTACAGCACTACAATTTTATGAAGGTCTGGAGTCGATCTGATGATGGAGCCGAAAGACAGTCGAGGGAACTCCTCAGTGGTTTACAGCAGATATCTTGTGTTTGGGCTTGATTAATTTGTATTGATAAGAACCTTACACTTGGATGGGTTGTGACTGTCATTAAGGGTCTGATGATGAAGACGAAGGACGATTAACGGAACTCCTCAACGGTTCACAGTAATTACCTTGTGTTTGGACTTAATTCATTTATATTGATAAGAACTTTGCAACCATATAGGTTGTAAGTGACATTACAGATCTGATTATGGTCACCTTATAATATGATGATGAGGGGAACTATACAGTGTAAGCAAATGTATAGTGTTCACCCTTATACGAGTATTCTTGAGAAGGCACGGGAGTCTCATTAGCCAGCCGGTTTCATATAACATCTAAACGATACTTGCGCTGTTCAGACGACTCACCACTTAATCGTTTTTGCATAAGATTGAGTCGGCAGATCTTATCATTTGGCGACTCCTGCGACAAATGAGAATGCATGTAATTTCTCATGTGAGATAACCTAGCATGAAGAGCTAACGGTGATTCTTGGGAACCGGACATAGCACTCCGTTTGCGATTCTTAGATAGGCGTTCTTTTTCAGCAGTATTAGTCTCTTTAATTCTGTTTTTCTTCATGCGGGCGGCTCCTTTAGTTGGTCTACCCATGGTGATTACAAAATTCAAATTACACAAAAAATGGAAAAATAACAAAACTTAAAAAAAAATTAACCGACTTCAATTTTTTTTTTTTATTGTTTAACAAACTCTAGGTAAGTATAGGAAATAAACCTTTTGTCCTATTCCTATATAACGTGAGTGTGGTTCCAGCATGCAGCTAGTGTCGTACTGTGACGGTGTTATTCAACGTTCGTAGCGCTGCGAATCCGTTCGGGATAAGGATGTGAAAATATGTGTTTCTTTTTAAATACAGCTCTGTTTGGTATAAAAGTACGTGCACAGTACGCCATCACAATACCCCTGCTGTATGAAGCACATATATACATACATAGCTACATGACAGATACATGTGAATAGGAGTATTATGTTTCACCAATAGGAGCCGTGAGTTTTTTTAACTCTGAAAAGATGATTCCTTTGCTGAAATTGCGAGTAGGTACAGCTTTTATTTTAGTTGTAATAAGAAACAGGGATTTAAAAAAAATGTAAAGTAAGCACTCAAAATAAGGCCTGTTTTGTTACATACACCGTTTCTTCAGCAAAGTGCACGAGGAAAATTTACACAGAGAACACATTAATAAAGCTTAATTATATTTCTAACAAAAATAAACGAACACAATGCTCGCGATACATTTCCAAAGGAAACAATAACTGGACCGGGTCAGTCCTAAAGGTCAAGCGACGCAGAGGGTTCGGACTGCGGGGAGAGTGGGGGATCGGGGAGTTATGCTCGTATAACAGTTTATTTGGCCAGTCAGTGGCACGAACACCTGTGCAGTATGCGTTGTATGGGCTTTAATACAATACTAATTAGTCGTTCTAAACGTATTCGCGATACTTATACTCATAGTCTATTTGCTCTCAAGCCGTGCAGGACTAACGCAGGCGAACGAGCTCCTTTACGGCGTATTATGAAAAGTTACAACGACAACTTTGCTGATATTGACTTGTTTGTTTTGTCACTTACCCAATTCAAGAAACATATCTGACAAAAAAATATTCACAGTTCTTCATAATGCACAGATTTGCTTGTTTATTCTTACCGACTTCGAAGGTTTTCTGTTCCAATGAGGCTTACTCCGAAATGGACGCATTTAAATTCTGATAGGTTTCGAAGTCGGTTGATAAAAGTTTGTCTCACCTTTTACTAAGTGTTGTATAAATCACATTATAATAGTTAAATCTTTTGTTTGCTTAAGTTTGCTTGTACCTAACTAAGTTTTTTACTATATTATTTTGTGGATAACGGTGCTGGTTGCGTTATTACCTAAATGTTCTATAATCCATGTAGTAGTATTAAGCATTATTACGCAATTGTTTGTTGTCCCAAAGAAAATAAAATAAAATAAAAATAAATAAAATAAATAAATAGTGCATAAAAATCCCTTTATTACACGACTGCCCAAAAAGGAGTGTAATGTTTTCAGGGTTCATGTATGCATTATGTGTAAGTACGTATGTGAGTTTCTTTAATCCACTATAACTTTTAAATGCCTGAATGGATTTGGATGTATGGGGTATCATTAGAATCCTTACATCAGCCTGAGTGACACAGGCTGTATAAAAAAACAAAATGGCGGCAGTATGGCTCCATTTTGTTACAATTCTTTTATGGGTATCCAATTGAAGGCCTTGATGAGCACATTCCAAAACTATATAATTTATTAGCATAAATTTTACATAATTAGAGTGTACATGCAAAAAAAACATTTCATCTTTGGCTCCAAACGATTTAATCAGACTTTAGTAACACTGCGAATGTATAAATGAGTGAATGGTGTGGTAGATGATTGAGTTAGTAATTAACTTGTTTTTTACTTTTTAGTTCGTTTTTTAATTATTCATTTTTATTTTATAATTTGAAGGTTAATTAATGTATAAAATCCAGTAAACTACCTATAAAAATAAAAATAACTTGCTCGCAAATGTTCAACTAAAAGTTTTTTAACAGTGAAACCTACCTTTAAGTGTAAATATAATATTTAAAATAGGTATATAAATTGAAAACAAACTATTTATTTTCAGATAAAATATTCACTTTAACTGCATACCTATTTAATTAAATAAGAGTAGGTAATCTCACTCGGACTTGATATTAAATATCTAAAAATCTATAATAATTAAGAGCGAAGAAATTACAATACTGAATATCTTATAACAGAAATAGCTCGGGAACACACTTAGTTGCCATGAGATCACGACGCCCGGCACGCGGGGGATTATGAGAAAGTTACCGTATCTTGGCCGACACTTAAAATTAAACAGTACTTACTCCAAGTAAAATATTCCGCTAAGGTATTAATAATACCTACTTACTTGGATATATTATTATTGTGTACGCTACTATACATACCATAATTATTATTATAGTCAGTGAGCTTTCTTCAGACCCGTCTGATTTGAACGAAATCTGTGCATATGTGGGAGTTACAGCCTCAAGATCGAACGCGTCGTTCGGAACGATTATTAATACAAGATAATCGATGATACTAAACATTCTGATCATTTTATGCATCCGCATCTAGACAGGTTGGCCTGTTCAGAATGTGTACCTAGTCCAACATAGCCTTCAGATTACAGTTGAATAGGTACAATAATAATGTATTTGTGTTTCACGGAAGCTGCGTTGTACAAGCAAGACCCGTGTACGGTTCCCCGCAGTTCGGGACCAATCAACGTAACGTGCAATCAGGTGGTTAACGCGCTGTTAATTCGCGGTAATCGCCATCGGAGCGGCCACACATAAACAAATGCCGCCTTTATGGCCCCACACGGATTATCGTAAAAATTAACGTTTTGTCGATGTGTGCACACACCCGACGCAGTTATTAAGAACAGATGGTGTTCAAATTACTGCAGCGAATTAATTTCATTTTTTAACGCTTTCGTGCATGTTAATACTGTATATTTTGGTCACAATTTTCATTAAACGTCATTGTGAGCAGTGAAGCTTCGCTGAGCGTATCCCGATATACCTCAAGCACATAACGATTACTGCTGACTATCATTGGACTCCGAAATAACCATTTGAAGACAGGTCTCAATCAAACGAGGCTGTTATCACGTATGCAGTAGGCATCTGTTCCAAATAAAAGCAATAAAATGTACCTTTAACTTGTTTGAAGCAAGGTCCCTATTTAATACTACGTAAAAACACAAAACAAGAACTCTTTTCTAGCCACTTAATAATTCTTAAGTTTAAAACATAACCTACCCGCAACAAGCACGCTCCCAACTTACCCCAATATATTTTGTAAATAAACGTTTTCACTCGCAGTTACCTTATTCGTAGTTGCAAACGACTTCCTGAAAGTGGTGTGTCCATACGTGTGCCTAAAGTACGTAAATAAACGAAGGTAGGGAAAGTCGTAGAGCCGAGCGTTGATGCGTTTCAGATGCCTGCTATTATTTTCAAATAAGTGATGTTTTCCACAAAACACTTAGGAAACTCATAATTATATTGGAACTGGTATAACATTGAACATCTTGTTGTGTTCACGTTTAGAATAAATTCAATAAACTATGTATATGTGGCTGATTTCAGTTAAAAAAACCGTAGGCCACTTAGCGCGCGGCAGCGGTTCCGGACGGACGTGTTTGCGCAGTGTTAAGTGTTCCCGTGTGTTTGGCTCAGTAGAGCCAGTGATCGTGTTTTCGTCGCGCCCCGCGACGGACGTCATAGTCGCCTTGACTATCTTCGATTTATTAGCTGTGTGCCTTTTTCAAGGCACAGCTAGTATAATTATTTCTTTAACAGTATATTGTTAAAATATACGTTCGACGGTGATTTTTGCCCCTTCCGGGTAAAAAACCACAGTTTCGTGGTCCTCGGTGGATACCTTACGGTGCCAACGAAACCGAGGGGGTGTTGACCCAAACGCACCCGCCAATCCCCATCAGGGTGAGGCAGAAAGTTGGACGGGTCCCAGTGTTCGGCCTTGGGGGATCTCCTAGTCGGCATTGGTGACAGTTTTCCTTTCACAGCAACACACCTGGTGTCGGTTGGGTGTGTCTACCCCTTCGCACCAGACCCAGTTAGGACCCCGTTGCACAAATAAGATAGGCAACGGGCCAAAGCAAGCTTAGGGCTCACCAATAGGTTACACACCTCCCTGTCTATACCCGACAGGGAGGGTCACACATCCCCGGGCAAGTCCACCCGGGGAGATAGTTGTAGGGCAAATGTTAGGTTCCCCCGACATTCATTCCCAAAATGTCTAGCTTACCCCAGACTATGGCTGACGCTGTCAACAAAACGGCTCGCCTCATCCTCGAGTGTCTCAAGGCCATCCTGGTAAAGGAAGGCATTGTTGACAAATACGCCGATGAGGTCGGCCGTATTGAGAGGGCACTCGAAGCCCACCCCGATCCTACCATCGCTGGTTTCAGCGATGCCCTTTTAGTCCCCCCCGTCCCTGCTAGTCCACCTTGCTCGTCCAGCCTCACCGGTGAGATGGATATAGACGTGCCCGCTTCTTCCAAGCGGGCCGATACCCCCATGCCCGCTTCTTCAAAGCGTGTAGCAGCGGCCTCTTTCCCGCTACATTCCGACTCGGAGGATGTCTTATCCTCCAACTCTACGTCCCAAACCGACGACGATGGCTTCTTGCCCGTTGCTGGCAAGGGAAATAAGAGGAAGAGGAAGAAGAAGCAGAGCTCCACCCAGGCCACTAAGGTGGCCGCGGTCGAGGAGCCCGCTTCCGATTCCCAAACAAACAACGTCGTCATCGATGACGTCATTTCCCCCACCCCTACCCCCGTAGCGCAAGTCGCCGGTACAGTGCCCAGTAGCACTACCGTTGTTGACACCGCGATTTCCCCCTCCACCTCGACCGCCGCGATAGTAGCACAAGTTGCTCCGGGGCCTCGCTTTAACAAAAAATCGTCCCCTCCCCCCGTGTTCATTCAGGACAAGGGGAAGTGGACCGATGTTTCCAAATGGTGTTGCGATCAAAAGATCGCGTACACCAATGCCCGCAATACCCAACAGGGTATCAAAGTGACCATCCCTACGTCTAACGACTACAGGGATCTCACTAGACTCCTCCGCTCCAGAGGTGTGGCATTCCACACCTTCTCCCTACCGGAGGAGAAACAGACTCGCGTGGTGATTAAACGTATCCCACGCGAACTCACCACATCCGAGATTAAAGATGATCTCATTTCACAGGGCATCCCCGTCGACGAGGTTCACCGCATGCATCGCGCTCGCAACGGCGAGGCGTTCGACATGGTCCTCGTGGTCTGCCCCCCCTCAGAGGCCCGCCTACACCCGATATTCAATGTCAAAGCCATCTGCAACCTGATGGGCTTTGACATTGAAAAACCCCACAAGAATGCCACAGTCGGTCAATGTCACCGTTGCCAACTGTACGGGCATTCACAAAAACATTGTTATGCCACCCCCAGATGCGTCAAGTGCCTGGGTGAGCACGGCACGGCAGAATGTTCCCGTCCCAAAGACCGCTCGCTCTGCACCGAGCCGCCTAGCTGTGTGCTATGTGGCCAGTCAGGGCACCCAGCCAACTACCGTGGCTGCCCCAAGGCCCCCAAAGCCACCTCCTCCAAACTGGCGAAGCGTACAGACGCTCGCCAGTCGAGGGAAGCTTCCTCCGCCTACAAGGCCCCCTCCGCCCATATCCCAGAGAGGCTCAGCCCCCAAAGGCCTAGCCCCTGGAACCAACTCCATCACCAGCAGGCTTTCCCTGCTTTAGGGTACCCCAAGCCCCAGGTCCCCCCACCCTCTCGCGTCCCCCCCCCCCCCCCTTATGGACCCCCGTCTTCGCGCTCCTGCGCCCCTTATTCGTCCGATTCCTGCTCTGATAGCAGCGCGCTCTCACCCCCCTCCCCAGGCGGCCCCTTTCGATCCATTCAATGTGATCACCTCTACCTACATGACCTTCCTCACCCCACGCGCTAGGCAAATGGCCAACGAAATCGTTTCTGCCCGAACTGCCAATGACGTAGGTAGGATACATCAAATTTTCAATGCGTACCCAGAGATTACGCAAGCCATGTCCTCCCTAGCCAACCACCCTACCCCCATAATGTCTAACACCACCGTAGCTAGGTTCAAACCCCGATCCCTTAACTTAGGATTTTTCAATGCCAACGGCATTCAACACCAAAGAGATGAGATCGCGGAATTCCTCCGCGACCATCAGATAGATATCCTCTTAGTACAGAAAACATTCCTCAAACCCCATAAACGGAACCCTTCTATCGCAAACTATCGTATAGTTCGCAACGATAGAACTCGTTGTCACAAGGGCGGCACCCTTATATATTACAAAAAGGAACTCTATTGCATCCCAATAGATCCTCCCTCTCTCTCTCGGATAGAAGTCTCAGTATGCCGCCTAGGCATGTCCGGCCATCAGCCGATCACCCTAGTCTCTGATTACCTCCCTCCCTATTCCTCCGCCACGGAGAATCCCCAGGAATTCTCCAATGACTTCACCGCCCTACTCGGCTTGAGTGACTCCGTTATTATAGCGGGTGATCTCAACGCTAAACACCCAGCCTGGAATTGTTCCACTACCTCCGTTAGAGGGCGACACCTGTTCGACCTCTCAAACTCCCATAACTTCGATATCATCGCTCCGATGACTCCCACTCATTTCCCGCACGAACCCAGTCACTCCCCCGATATCCTAGACATGGCGATCCTTAAGAACGTCAACCTTAGGTTAAACTCCATAGAAACGGTGCACGAGCTCACCTCTGACCACCGCCCAGTAGTCATGAAACTGGCCCCCCGCATAGGTCTCCCCGACCCCACCCACCCCCCGCCACCAAGAAGGTAACGGACTGGAGGAAAGTAGGCGAATTGCTGAAATCCAACACGTCCCCCCAATTGGACTCTATTCCCGAACAGTTCGATTCTGTCGCAGACACGACGGCCGCGATCGACTCGCTCACGGATCACGTACAATCGGTTTTGAACGATTGTTCAAGGCAAGTTCCAGTGGTGGACGACCACCGCTTCAAATTGCCGGCCGATGTGCGTGATCTGATGACCGAGAAGAACGCGGCCACCCGTGCCTACAGCAATTTCCCATGCTCCGCTAACAAATCTCACATGCGCTACTTACAGCGTAAAGTAAGGACACGCATTGCTGAGTTGCGTGAAGCGGGCTGGGACAAGATGCTGAGCGATCTCGAGCCCACTCACCAAGCTTTCTGGCAACTCCAGAGAAATCTCCAGTCCCAACAGGGCGCTTCCATGCCCCCCCTAGTCCGTCCCGATAAGACCATAGCCTTCGACGACTCCGACAAGGCGGAATGCCTAGCCGATAGTCTCGAGGCTCAATGCTCGCCTAGCTCACTGCCTGTAGACCAAGCTCATCTCGATGAGATTGACGCTGAAGTCGAACGCAGAGCATCTCTCCCCCCCGTCGAAGACCCCGATGATCCACTGCCCCCCATCACTCCTGATGAGGTGCACGAGATCATCAAAGGTCTTAAAACGCGTAAAGCCCCCGGCTCAGATGGACTCACTAATAGAGTGATCCAACTTTTCCCCGCTCACTTAATATTGCTCTTGACCATCATCTTCAATGGTGCTCTCGGCAATAATATCTTCCCCCAGGCATGGAAGGAAGCCACCGTTATAGGTATCCCCAAACCCGGCAAGTCCAAATCCGATCCCTCTAGCTACCGTCCCATCAGTCTGCTCAGGGTTCTCGGTAAAATCTATGAGAGGGTTATTTATAAGCGTCTCAGAGACTACGCCGAGACCAAGGGTCTCATCCCGAACGAGCAATTTGGGTTCCGCACCCAACACTGCAGCATCCACCAAGCCCACCGCATAGTCGAGCACATAAGCGAAAGCTTTATGCGAGGCCTAATGGTGGGCGCGGTGTTCTTCGATATAGCGAAGGCGTTTGACAAAGTCTGGCACAATGGCTTATTATACAAGCTATACCAACTCGGTGTGCCCGATCGTCTCGTGCTCATCTTACGAGACTTTTTGTCAAACCGCACCTTTCGCTACCGCATAGAGGGTGCCCTATCCTCACCCCGTCCCATTCGCGCAGGTGTCCCCCAGGGCTCTGTCATATCCCCGCTCATCTTCACGCTGTTTACTAGCGATATTCCCAAAAGTAGAAAGGCACAGTTGGCTCTGTTCGCAGACGATACGGCCATCTACTTTAAGGCCCGTAGTCCCGTTACGATTCGCGACACTCTCCAAACCTCAGTCGACAAGCTCGGCGAATGGTTCAGGAAGTGGCGAATCGAGGTCAATCCCGATAAGAGTCAGGCGGTTCTCTTTTCCAAACCGCGTACGAAACCCACCCTCCCCGAGCCCATCACCATGTTCGGCAAGCCGATCCCTTGGGAGAAGCGAGCCAAATATCTCGGTGTAGTCCTCGATGACCACCTCACTTTTCAAGAGCACATAAAGCAGGTTCGCTCGCGAGCCGCTTTCGCTCTAGGTAGGCTTCACTCCGTCCTAAATGCACGTAGCAAATTGTCACTTAGGTGCAAATTGCGTATCTACACTGCGTGTATCCGTCCCATCATGACATATGACGGTGCCGTCTTTGCCCACACTAGACCCCGCCATATTCATAGGTTACAAACCATCCAGAACCGATTCCTCCGTAGAGCTACTGACTCCCCCTATTATGTCCGTAACGAGATCCTCCATCTCGACCTTAAAATCCCCACGATAGCTCAATTCTTAAAACGCCTCTCTAAGCGTTTCTTTGACTCCGCCGCCAAACATCGCAACCCACTGGTTGTCGAGGCGGCCAATTATACCCCCTCTCGCATTAGTCATACCCGCCGTCCGAGGCATGCTCTCACCGACCCCGACGACCCCATAACTCTCCTCCAGGAGAGCAATAGGGCCACCAGTACGGTTCTTAAAACCAGACGCCGTCCTTCATTCCGACCTCGACGTCGAGGAGGTCCTCGACCGCGACCCCGATCTAACAGGATGACGACTCATCCTACTTCTCCCCGACCCTTGTCTGTCGACGGTGAAGCGCCCGCACAGGCGGACGCTGAGCCGCCAGTAGTAGTAATAGTTAATTTAAACTCCCCGATCCAGCCTGTCCCCACTAGGTGCCCTCCCCCCAGCGACGCCCTAAGCCGAGGTCCGTACCCCACAGGGGGTGCCCTTAGCGAGCCGTCGTTTAGTTTATAATTAGTTTTAGATTAGTTTTTAAATGCCCCTGGCTGGAGGCGCTTTGAGTTAGTATCATAGCTTAGAGCATCTTCGCAGGACAGTCCGGTTAAGTAGATAGTACCCTTTGTGGTAAAACCTACGAGATGCCATTAATAAAAAAAAAAAAAAACAAAAAGAAAAAAAAAAAACAAAAAAAAAAAATAACGGAATAGAAAAAAAAAATGTGTGGCGAAAAAGAATAATGTTGGGATAAGATAACGCGATCACTAATTTATGTGTGCGTTACCCTAGCAAAATAATATCGAAAATAATCATTTTAATCTTACAGATAATTAGTTGCCCAGCTTCTGCAATTGTTGCGTACATGTTTAAATTTGTTGCGCTTACACTGGAGTTAGATTTAAATGACAGTTTTCGACATTATTTTGCTGAGGAGACGCACACCTAATTTAAGGAAACTGTCATTTACTGTCGGCGACTTATCAAACTAACAATACACTTTAATGGAAAGACGACTTAATAACTGACAGAATTTATGAGACGTTTATTGAAAATGACAACAATTGTCTTTCACCTGTTCAACTGTCATCTTTTATTTGTCACTAGCTGATGCTCGCGGCTTCACCCGCGTGGATGTCGGTTATTATATACTAAAACCTTCCTCGAGAACCACTCTATTCATTGGTGAAAACAACATGAAAATCAGTGCAGTAGTTTTTTAGTTTATCGCGAACAGACAGACAGACGCTGCGGAGGACTTTGTTTTATAATATGTAGTGATAACAAGACTTATCATGAACTTTTTAGTACAATATGAATAATAATGTAAACCTATTCCCAAATAAATCTTGTAACAAGTAAGTCTCCTATAGAAAATTTGCTATGGTTATAAATAGTGTTTTATTAACAAATAAGCAATAACATCGAGTGTATTGATGTTCACATAATACGTGTTGTGATAGCGACGCGGCCGTACGATGTATTGCCCATTAATGTTGCCCCAAGCGATAGCTAATGAATGTTGCCACATCAAAATATTGTTTTTATGCTGTTGTGTAAACATATGTTCTAATAATTGGGCTTATATTTTATCATTTGTGTTTTTTTCACGGGAGAGTAATGATGGAAAGTTACCGATGTAGGTATATGTTATAACAAGATATACCTTCTAACCTACATATACACCGCAATACTGCTTATATATAGCTGCTTATATATGCTTATATATATGATAGCAATAGGCACAGTGCTAGTACCACCGGACGAACTGTTTCACAAAAAGTTAATCACTACAGACTGGCCTATAGAAAAATCCATTCATGTGTTTAATGGCAGTAATATTTTAAGACATTACTCACCTTTATTACTGAAATGTTAACTGAATCTACTGCTCCTCACACGCTTTGGCGACAGTTCAGCGATACTGATACTAGGTTCCATAATAATATTGAGCGAGCCAATTGTCCTCTACCGGGCATGACTCCAATGATATTCAACTCTAATAAAATTAAACAAGAGCATGCAGATGTAACACTTGTTCTCGAGCGAGCACTAAAAGTAAGTTAAGTGTGCGGAATTGACGGAGAGAACATCACGAAGCATCCGCTATGTTCGGGAATCGGAAAGTTTCGGGCAAACACGAAATGTATCGAGATTCAGAAGATCCGCTTTTAACAACACACAAACGTTCACAACACTGTTAATGTTTGTGACAAAATAAGGGTATTCACGTAGAAAGTTAGCTACCGGGTGCCGATATGCCTGCGCTTGTCGGCGCAGACAAGCGCTGGTTGTCAATGCTGACCGGCGCAGGCAGATACATGTACTACATTCAGGGAAACGTATTTTTTAGCTAATTAAAAATCAACTTATAGTATCGGAAGATATAACTGGAATCAGAGCAGACTGCTATTCTTTATCAGTCGCATGCAATGGCTTCAAGAGGCAAGCTGAAGTGTGCCAATCTCCGAAATAATACATTACCCTGAATGTACCTTCTAGCTTGACTGTGCGATGGGTCACACGCACAACCCGCGCCCGCCAACTTTTCTTCGGAACGTGCCGCGCGCCCACAGGAATGCAAATTGTATCGCTCGCTTTTGTGCCACAATACAAATATCGCCACATACGGAATTAATGCGCCGTTTTGTAATAAGTTTTGCAATATGGCCACGTTACACAAAAGTTGTGGGTAATGGAAGGTTAAGGGATGATACGTGGCAGTGCCATGGAATTGTGGAATAATTACTTTATGGCCGGAGATGATTGTGATCAAATTCAATTTAAGCCACAGTGTGTAAATTTTTGTATCAAGTTATTTACTGAGCCTACTTTCATCGAAACTCAATAGTATCTATAAGTATAGAAAGTAGGTACCTATGTAGGTAGTCAGCTTCAAAAAGGTGACAAAATATAATTGTATAATAAGTATGTCACACATTGGGTACTTCATTGTAGCTACACATTGATACAGTATTATGGAACTCAAATAGACAATCGAATGAATTTTGTCCATGTATAATATTTATGTACCTATACATAATCTTTTTAAAGCTGACTCTACTCCCGCTGGTTGTTCAAATAATTTATCTCTATAAACCAAACACTGCAGAAACAGATCGCATAGTAAAATTGCAGTGCACCCGCATGTGTCCGTAGTCAGTGATGTCACCGGCACGTGCCGCGCCTCGCAAATACGACACGTGTGTTCGCTGCACATTTACACATTGTATTAATTACGCTCATTGGCTAACGAACGCTACGTGCGCGCAAGTGGCGTGAACATGTGTGAGATGTTATAAGGAATGTTATTTATGGAGATTATTTAGTGCGCTCAAGTGTTAATAATTGATTGTATCTCCGTGTTTAGACAATCCTATCAGTTAAGACAAAGAGGATGCTGCACTTAGGAATTTAACTAATGTTTGTCACTTCTAACACATGGAATCGAACTTCGTTCTCAACACACAATAGAGCACGCCGCCAAAAAACCATTTGCTATGAATAAAATCCGTTAGAGCGAATATGAAAAATATTGGTGTTTCAAACGTAGCATCAATCTCTGGGATTACGCGAGTATCTCGAAGGAAATGAGCGATCCGGCGACACCTTGGGTCGGAAATTAAATATTTATCTCTTCTTGCGTGTGATCGTGTATTGATTGTTACTTAATGTAACTATAAAGCGTTCGATTTGTGATGGAAATGTTGTTACTGCTGATACACATATCAAAATTAAGAAAAGTGTGTGTACCATCTTTGTGGACTGTAATAGTACGTGTTATTGTTTACAATATACACAAATCGTAATGTAACGACAAAGAGCGTACAACAACATCATTGCGAAAACTGTAGGAGTAGGATGCAATGTTATTCAAACAAAATCATACCTACCTATACTTACTTCACGTACCTATCTGAAATAGCTGGGTTTTTAATAAGACCAAACTTATAATAAGAATACACTCAATTATTCATTAAAAAACGAAGTCCTTCCTTCCATAAACCACAGCATAGTATTTTAAAGCAAAACAAATATTTACAAGCGTTGTCTTGGGATGTGTCGCATTACTGAAACCAACGTCTCGTTATTGGTGGTCGTGAACGTCGCGAGCCGTGACACGTGTCATCAATCTTAACTAAAATAAACTGTACACTAATTTTACAACTAGTTTTACTAATATTATATATAAAGTGATAATGAATGAATCGTGAAAAATCGTGTGAAATCATGAATCGTGGATGTATTTATATAATTCTTAATCTCAGTCGTAAAGGAAGCAAATCCAAGTGATAGACGAGTGTTAAGTTTGTTTTGAAGTTAACTGAGCTAAAGCGTATCACAGGCGAATGTCAGTGCCGAATCGTTCATAAACATATATATATCCGTGTTCATAAATATAACACCAAGGTAACATCTTATAATTAATTGAATGAATATAATTAAATTAATTCACATCATAATAATATCAACTGGAAAAACAGTTTGGGTTTAATATGCACCGGTAACAAGCTTTACTACTATTCTTTTAAAATGACAATCTTGTCATTTTGTTTAAATAGGTTTTTGAAACGAAGTTCTATAGTCCGGCTTGCGGTAAGAGTTGACTGGTAGAAAGCGTCACGTTATTAAAAAACGACAAGTCCGAAAAAGTCAGTTTCAAGGTCTTAAGTTTCAAGTGCATTAAGTTTTTATTTTAATACAGAGCCATCTAGTATAAAATTTTAGTTTCTAAAGGGGGCTTGCAGCTCTGCAGTTTTCTGGATGAAAATACTCTTTTTAATCTGCTTTAAAGTGAATATGATAAACAATTTGTTACCCTGATTACATTATAAAAAAAAGAAACAATAATTATATTTCTTGCTACAAACTTCAAACGCTGTCACGGTGTTACTACACACACACTAGAGATGTTTTAAACTTTCTGGATTTTAATGACCTATGGAATTTTAACGGCCTGTAAGAGTTTGTCTAAACAAAATAAAAACGATTTACAAAAAAAAAAAAACAACCGACTTAGAAAGTATTTATTTTTCACTTTTTAGTTGTGGTACCTACCCCATACAAATTCGAATACCACTACCTGCTATGTAAATAACAGAGACGGAGTCAAATAAAATAATCATCTACATAGACTAAGTGGGAAAAATACGTAATTAAGGAACCTAACTCAAAAACTACTCAAGCAAAGTTAATAAAATTTATATAAGACCACACGGAAAGCGCCAGCTTTCAAATAAAACAAGAATCATCAAAATCGGTTCACCCAGTCGAAAGTTATGAGGGAACAAAAATTTAATAAAACACACGAAATGATAACCTCCTCCTTTTTTTGAAGTCGGTTAAAAAGGATGCTTCTTATTTAAAACACCAAATCTATCAGATTTCAAAGACGATTGTCATTGAAAAGCATCACTCTAGCGACTTTGGAAGAGTTAAGGCAAGAACAGTTCCGCCACTTCAGACAAACACTTATAAAATGACATGCTGAAGTTCAGCGCGTTGCGCGTCCCCCGGTGACGTCACGGCCTCACAGCGCGCCCTAACTTCGGCCACTCGTAGCGGAGCGCACAGATTCGCTGATAAAACAACTTGATTTTTGGTAGCGCAGCACTTTTTGCCGATAACGAGCTTATGTTGACGTCCGGGAATTTTTAATGTCAGAATTCACGCCTTTGGTTTTAGAAGTGTGGGCCAAACAGATTTAATAATGAGACATAATGAGTTATGTCATGATTTCTTGTTTATGATACGATGTTCGGGAGTTGTATTTATTTCGATTGGCAACACAGCCAACCGCTATGCCGTTTGAAAAACATCATGGTGGGGTGAAATGGAGACTAGCCTCACACTTAGAGTAGCTCGTTCAGTTCGCAGCGGCAGTTCGTAGAGAGCGGTCGACCTACCAAGACGCTTAGTGAAGTTATAATAAAGTTATGCTGATTAAAGTTATGCTGATTGTTACATAGAGATTATAAGTGTGTCCACTTTGATATTAGTAAAATACAATCTGTTAAGTATAAAACGTGGTTTTATTAAATATCAGAAGTGACACGTCCAACAGTACGCGCCCACCGTCGCTAAGACTCATTTAAAGGTATGTACACACTAATTAGCATTTAATTTAATGACTATAGACTGGCAGAGTTTGTCTGGTTAATTGTTACAAAACCTATAAATTACAACATATTGGCATCTTATTCCACATTGGACCCGATTAGATTTGATCAGGGTACTCCTTGATAGTGTTATCGGGGCTAAGAGTGCGCTATACTTTTTGTCTCAAATGCTTGGGCGAGGCTACCCTTCGTCAGCATTTTTGGTTGGGTATAGTGCGCTTAAACAGTGGAGTAATATGATAATTCTTTTTAAAGTTTGTATGATCTTCATGCTTGGTTAAGGCACTTCTTAACGTTACCAGTCCTAAATGGTGCATTGTGGTTTTGTCTTAAATGCTTGGACGAGGCTACTCTTCGTCAGTATTTTTGCAGAAGTATATTGCAGTTATACGCTGGTAATTTTAATAAGATATTGCAATGATTTTTGCACTTAGGAGTGCGCTATGCTTTCGGCTTTAATACTTGAGCGAGGCTACTCTTCGTTAGTATTTTTGGCCGTGGTATATTGTGCTTATATGCTACCTAGTTGGAATGATTTTGACACGTGGTTGGGGCACTCCCTGATAGTGTCGTTATCTTACAAAAATAGATGCATTATATTCCTGCCGAATACTTGGTTGAGGCTACTCTTCAGCAGTGTTTGGCTGGGATATAGTGTGTTATGTTATATGATTTGTTGTTAATAGACTAAGCATGAGTATCCTGTAGTAATTAAACATTTAAATTATAATGGCTAGGCAAGCCCTGCTAGTTTGTAATTAACCACTTGAATTTGGAGGCTATTGCCACTTGAATTTGGAGGCTATTGCCACTTGAATTTGGAGGCTATTGCCACTTGAATTTGGAGGCTATTGCCACTTGAATTTGGAGGCTATTGCCACTTGAATTTGGAGGCTATTGCCACTTGAATTTGGAGGCTATTGCCACTTGAATTTGGAGGCTATTGCCACTTGAATTTGGAGGCTATTGCCACTTGAATTTGGAGGCTATTGCCACTTGAATTTGGAGGCTATTGCCACTTGAATTTGGAGGCTATTGCCACTTGAATTTGGAGGCTATTGCCACTTGAATTTGGAGGCTATTGCCACTTGAATTTGGAGGCTATTGCCACTTGAATTTGGAGGCTACTGCCACTTGAATTTGGAGGCTACTGCCACTTGAATTTGGAGGCTACTGCCACTTGAATTTGGAGGCTACTGCCACTTGAATTTGGAGGCTACTGCCACTTGAATTTGGAGGCTACTGCCACTTGAATTTGGAGGCTACTGCCACTTGAATTTGGAGGCTACTGCCACTTGAATTTGGAGGCTACTGCCACTTGAATTTGGAGGCTACTGCCACTTGAATTTGGAGGCTATTGCCACTTGATTGAAGAGACTATGTTTACCATGTGTTTGATGCTTGGGTCATGTATCGTGTGCTTACGGGTTTTAAATTTTTTTTTTTTTACTACAACACATTGATAATATGGATAGAATGTAACCAGATGTTATGGAACCTTTCAGCTACTATGAGTGATGCAGAGTCCGTTCGTGAAACGCTTACTCCTCCTCGTAAGCGTCGTACACGCAGAGAGAAACGAAGACGATCGTCATCACCATCCTCGTCCTCGTCGTCCTCGCCTGATGAAAGTATACGACGACGGTCTCGAAAACACTCCAAGGGATTAACCACGGAGGACGTACTGAACATCCTGACTTCCTGGAAGGCTGAACCAAGTAAGAGTACCAATTCCTTGCAAAGTAGTCAACTTTATAACGTGATACCGGAATTTGACCCAGCCAATAGGTCACAAAGTATTGAGGCTTGGATACGGAAAGTTAATGAATGTTCACAAATTTATAACTGGGATCAGAAGCAAACCATTCACTTCTCCCTCCAAAAACTGGTTGGACTTGCGAAGAAATGGTTTGAGTCTCTTCCTACGGTCGTATTTTCTTGGGACGAGTGGCAAGTCAAATTAAAAAGGGCTTTTCCTAATGAAGAAAATTATGGTAGATTTTTGGAAGAAATGCTGGCTCGTACCACTCGTGTCGACGAAAGTTTACGAGAGTATTTTTATGATAAATTGAATCTTTTGAACCGTTGTGAAATAAAGGGGAAGAGAGCTGTCGATTGTGTAATACATGGAATTAATGACAGGTCAGTTAGGAGTGGTGCACAGGCACTTAACTGTGAAGAACCCGAAGACCTGCTTAATTTTCTTTGTGCTCAACGTATTACGTACTATTCGAATAGAGTAAGAGACCGAAATAGGCAGAGATCAAATTCTAGTACGGTTGCCAACAATTCTGCATCTAACGAAGGTCCTATAGTCTGCTTCAATTGTCGTGCCAAAGGTCATCCTTATCACAAGTGTCCAAAACCTGTGATAAAATGTAAGCAATGTAACAGAATAGGTCATGATCATGAAAATTGTAAATTGCGGCCCGTTGCTGAAAACTACGTCCACAGATCCAAAATTGATGACACTCGGGCTACCGTAGAAAAAAACACATTAAAGATCATCGCGTTTAATGACCAAATAAGCCCTAAACCTGTTGACACCTCTATAGCGTCGACTTCGATCACGACAGCTAATGATAAGTTTTGCAAATCTGTCTTAGTAAACGGTCGGTCCTTTATGGCTTACATAGACTTCGGTAGTGAATGCAGCCTGCTTCGAGAGAGTCTTGCATTGGAACTCCAGCTAGAGCAAAATTCTAACAGCATTCCAGTAATTAGAGGATTCGGCAATTCATGCGTTTTACCTTTGTATAAGTCTACTCTAAACATAAAACTTGATGATATTGAGACCCAGTTAGACGTCCTAGTAGTCGATGACGAGTTCATGACAAACAGTCTCTTAATCGGACAAAACTTCACTGAACTACCTTTTATTACTGTCTTAAAAGACTGCAATCAATTACTCTTTTATAGAACTCCAGGAGAAAATCTCTTCCCAATTGAAACCTCTCTCAAAATGTTTACCTCAAAGCCCATCAAGATCGCAAACACTGGTATGGTACCCATCACAGTCAGAGATACTTCTTTTTCCGGTGACGTCTTTGTTGAAGGTTATAACTCGTTGGAACCTGGTAGAGAATTTCGTTTATTGCAAGGGACTTATGGCGTCTCAGATGGCACTGGAGAAATAGCCGTAACGAACTTGTCACGGAGACCTCTTTTATTTAAATCTGATAAATTAATTGCTCGATCGTCGCCAGTAACTGAGGCCAAAAACTATCAGGTCAATCGTGTTTCAGAAAATTCTGCTCTCTCTTTAGAACCATTAGATAAAACGCATATTCAAGTCGGTGAGAACATAATATGTAGCAACAAAGATAGGCTGTATACGTTATTACAAAAGTATCGCGATTGCTTTGCCACCAATATGAAAGAAGTAGGTTGTGTTAAAGATTTTGAAATGAAAATAAACCTCACGGATAACAGACCCGTTGTTTACAGGCCGTACAGGTTATCGTTTTCAGAACGTGTGCAGGTGCGTGAAATTGTTGATGAACTATTAGATACTGATATTATACAAGAATCTAGTTCGGATTACGCAAGCCCCATATTAATGGTCCGTAAGAAATCGGGTGAGCAAAGACTCTGTGTAGATTTTAGAGCCCTTAATAACAAAACCATTAAGGACAGGTTTCCTCTTCCACTTATTGAAGACCAGTTAACTAACTTAAGCGGCAATCAGTTTTTTACGACATTAGATCTTGCGTCAGGTTATTACCAAATTCCTATGTCTCTTAAGAGAATGCCATTTGGATTGGCCAACGCCCCCGCTGTATTTCAGCGAATGATTAATAAAATTCTTGGGAATAGACGATTTGATTATGCACTTGCGTATTTAGATGATTTACTTATTCCGTCTATAACTATAGAACAAGGGTTTGAACGGTTAGAAGAAATTTTAAAATTACTCCGCGGATTCGGACTTACACTAAAATTAACGAAATGCCGGTTTTTCGATACTACGATTAGCTATTTAGGTTACGAAATATCTGCAAATGGAGTAAGACCCGGGGAAGCAAAAGCTTTAGCCGTTAAAGAATTCCCTTGCCCCAGTAATATTCACGAAGTCCGTCAATTTTTAGGGCTAACGGGATATTTCCGTAAATTTATAAAAGGATACGGAGAGATAGCGCAACCACTGACGAACTTACTTAAGAAAAATGTTGCATGGTATTGGGGAACTGATCAACAAACTGCGTTCAATTCCTTAAAGGAAAGTCTTTTAACCAGGCAAGTTTTAGCATTGTATGATCCAAAGTTAGAGACCGAGTTACATACGGATGCCAGCTCCCTTGGTATCGGGGGAATCCTGATGCAATGGCAAGCATCACCCCGTCTCCTTAAACCTGTCGCTTATTTTAGTAGACAGACTACGGTGGACGAAAAACATTTCCATTCTTATGAGCTTGAAAATTTGGCCGTTGTCTGTTCGTTGAAGAAATTTAGGGTATACTTGTTAGGACTCCCGTTTAAAGTATTTACTGATTGCGCGGCCCTTAGGACAACATTGACAAAGAGAGATCTCGTTCCGCGGATAGCTAGGTGGTGGTTGCAAATTAGCGAATATAACTTTGAAATTGAATACCGACCGGGTGTTAATATGGCGCATGTAGACGCCTTAAGCAGAAACACTTGCCTTAACGCGGAAGGAGATGTTAGGTCTGTTAATGTTTTGAATATTGAATCGGGTAACTGGCTCCTTACCCTACAAATGGGTGATCCCGAAACGTCTCGAATTATAAAAGTTCTTAAACCTGAAACTGACCATGAGTTCGAAGATCTAAAGCAGAAATATACTGTCAAAAATAATGCACTCTATCGCAAAGTTGATGACCGTTTATGTCTTGTAGTACCACGAAGCGCTCGTTGGCAAGTTTGCAAAGCTAACCACGATGATATCGGGCATTTAGGCTATGCAAAAACATTAGAAAGAATAAAGAGCCAATTTTGGTTCGCAAAATTAAGAAAATTTGTTAAGAAATATGTAGGTTCCTGCATAGAATGTGCTTATAGTAAAGATAGTGCGACTAGAAAGAAACAGGGTCTACTTTTTCCAATAGAAAAAATTTGTATACCGTTCCACACAATTCATATTGACCATTTAGGACCGTTCGTAAGGAGCAGAAATGGCAACTCTTACATACTTACGATTGTAGATGGGTTCACTAAGTATGTATTCGTCAGAGCGGCGAAAGATACGAAAACAAAGAGCACAATTAAAATCTTGGAGAATATTTTCGCTGACTTTGGTACACCTGCTAGAATCATTTCTGACCGTGGTACTTCGTTCACATCAACAGCTTTCGAAACCTTTTGCAATTGTCTTGGAATAAAACATGTACTTAATGCGGTTGCTTGTCCCAGAGCAAATGGACAAGCCGAAAGGTTTAATCAAACTATTTTGAATTCACTATCTGCTCAAAATTTTAATGGAAATGAGCGTGACTGGGACAAGTGTCTAGGTAAGGTTCAGTGGGGTATTAACAATACTGTTAATGCGACCACCCAAAAAACTGCAACAGAGGCTTTGTTTGGATTGAAAATGCGCGATAGTTTATCAAATAAATTTAATGTTCCACAAAAATTGCAAAATGAAGATTTGTTGTCATTACGCCAGAATATTAGCGAAACTATTAAGAAGAGTCAAGAAGAACAAAAGCGTAAACATGATATTGGTCGTACTTCTGCCCCTGAGTATCAGGTTGGCGACTTAGTTAAACTAACCCGGACCAATTATAATAATGACGGCAAGAGTACAAAGCTTCTGTCAAAGTTTATAGGCCCTTATAAGGTTGTAGAAGTATTAGGTAACGATAGATATAAGATTAGTGTTATACCTGGTTTTAATAAGAAAAGGAATAATAATTATGAAA
Source organism: Lithophane leautieri (assembly GCA_949152455.1). Taxonomy (NCBI): domain Eukaryota; kingdom Metazoa; phylum Arthropoda; class Insecta; order Lepidoptera; family Noctuidae; genus Lithophane; species Lithophane leautieri. Next base: position 17,341,619 of record OX424474.1, on the reverse strand, counting down.
GTGTTATATCTTCAGATAGAATAAGACCCTGGATACATATTAAGGCTCTTGAACTTGATGACAATGTTAATATTAGTTCAGATGAGGAAACTAGTAGCTAATATTTTTCTAACAACGTATTGTATTCGACAATAATAATTTTATAAGATTAATATAATAACTACAAATAAATTATGTACCGTGTAAAGGACCGTGAATGTCATGATTTAGCTTAACTTAGTAAATACACATGAAAATAATCACGATATTTTAATTTTTCATGTAAAAGTGTGCATCAATTTTAGAATAATAATTATGATTGTTCATAAATCGCTTAATTTCTTTAGTTACAAAGTCACAAACATCTGTGACCTTGGCTCTTGTACTAAATAATATTATTATGTATTATTTTAATACTTAATTTGTAATTTGAATTAAGAACTGAATGAGCGGGTTTAAGTGGTAGTTGTGCTCCGGGAGTAGCACGTTGTCGGATGGCCGAATGTCATGATTTCTTGTTTATGATACGATGTTCGGGAGTTGTATTTATTTCGATTGGCAACACAGCCAACCGCTATGCCGTTTGAAAAGCATCATGGTGGGGTGAAATGGAGACTAGCCTCACACTTAGAGTAGCTCGTTCAGTTCGCAGCGGCAGTTCGTAGAGAGCGGTCGACCTACCAAGACGCTTAGTGAAGTTATAATAAAGTTATGCTGATTAAAGTTATGCTGATTGTTACATAGAGATTATAAGTGTGTCCACTTTGATATTAGTAAAATACAATCTGTTAAGTATAAAACGTGGTTTTATTAAAGTTACATTCCCATTCTTTGGATGACTATCATCCTACGACTCCATGACGAAATATCATAATTTTACATGAAATTATCATTATTTCATGGAGTATGTTATTAGCTTACCGAACTAATCGTTAACATTTAGCTTTGTAGCTAATGTTTGCGATATAAATTGCAGCAAATATTAGTTTAATTTCATGAATGCATGAAATGTAAATAGTTTTAACCAAAGAAATCCAAAATAAACAAACCCGGTAAATATAATAACGTGGTCAATTCGTAGGACACGATAACACGAGCCTATCGGCCAAATAAACAGACATCACTTATTAAAGCTGAACACTTGATCACGGCACCGTCACACGAGAGGCTCAGGGGCGACCGGGGTACTCACACCACAGATACATTCAGAAGGTTCATAGGTTACGACTTACGACTTCAAGAACCTGAAAACGCCTTATCCTGCCTGCTACAGAGGTACCTACTAGGAGACAAATATGACCTAGATTTTAATAGAACAGTGTCGACTAAGTGGAGTAATTAGGTTTCTTGGTATACGAGTATGTAGGAACGATGTAGTTTGTTCTTAGTCAGCTTAGGTAAAAAAGTGCTCAAATATGCAAGAGTATAAGACTTTCTATACTAATAAAAAAACCGACGAATTAATATCGTGCTCCTTTTTTTAAAGTCGGTTAAAAAAAACTTCAGTACGATATTGCAGACTACAGCTAAACATTTACCTCTTTTATTATAGATGTGTTCTATCGATAAAGAGATGGTTAATAGTCATTTCAGAGGGCCTAGACAAAGTGACATTCTATCAGCGATAACGATGATGGAAAAGGCAAAAATGTATAGGACTGACATAAGCTATCGAAAAGCTTATGTCAATCCTGTTGAAAGTCATTTCATAAATACGAAACGCTTTGGAAGCCATTGTCACTTATCTAGGCCCTCAGGCAATTACTATATAGGCTACCTCTGTCTCTTTGTTGGTCTGTCTGTACAGACCAACAAAGAGACAGAGGTAGCCTGGGGCACGAAACTGCTATACATATATGCTTGTCATATTGGATTGCTATTGACGAGCTCGTGGCTAAGTAATAACGGCCGCACGGGTCGATTCATCAGGTTAAGCTACGCTTGCCAGGGTTGGTCCGTGGATGGGTGACCATCTTTACAAATCGAGACTCCTCCGTGTCTCGGAAAGCACGTTAAACCGATGGTCCCGGCTGTCATTTGTGGATCTTTGACAGTCGTTACGGGTCGTCAGAAGCCCGAAAGTCTGACAACCAGTCTTGCCAAAGTATTACCCAGTTACTGGGTTGTGGAGGTCAGATAGGTAGTCGCTCCATGTAAAATACTGGTATTCAGCTGCATCCGGTTAGACTGGAAGCCGACCCCAAAATGGTTGGGAAAAGGCTAGGCAGATGATATTGGACTGCTATCTTTGTTGGTCTATCTATACAGACCAAAAAAAGAGACAGAGGTAGCCTGAGGGACGATACTGCTATACATATAATTATGCTTGTCGTACGGGATTGCTATTTTTGTTGGTCTGTCTGTACAGACCAACAAATAGACAGGTAGCCTGAGGCACGATACTGCTATACATATATGCTTGTCGTATTGGATTGCTATCTTTGTTGGTCTGTCTGTACAGACCAAAAAGGAGACAGAGGTAGCTTGAGGCACGATACTGCTATACATATAATTATGCTTGTCGTACGGGATTGCTATTTTTATTGGTCTGTCTGTACAGACCAACAAATAGACAGGTAGCCTGAGGCACGAGACTGCTATACATATATGATTGTCATATTGGATTGCTAGCTTTCCGTGTCAGCTGTCACAACCAATAAAAAACAAATGAAACCATTTTATTTTCAGGTTTTGAACGCCCATAGCGAGTTACTGTTACAAATTACTCAAATCTATGTTAGTAGAACAACTAGGCGCACGTACGTTATAAAAAATTACAAAAACAAAAACATCACTATGACAGGAAGATTCCGTTCGGGACGAACGGGAATATAGGGATTTATCAAGCCCTTTTATATTTTTATTTTTTATTATTATTATACATATACATGTATATATTTTGTAGTGTTTGATTTATTTTTCGTTATGTATTTTTGTGGTGTACAATAAAGTATATAATATAATATATTATGTATTTCTGACATGTAGCTAATTAATGTTCTTTGCACGCAAAGAAGTAAACTACGGTGTTCCAAGTAAGATTCTTATCACGTAATGTAAAACAAGACACTGGAGTTCCTTTACAACGCGCAACGTGTCCCCAATCCTGTGCCGCTCCAGTCCACTAGAGCGACCTTAACTCAACGCTGGGGACGGACGAAAGCGTTCATTAACTATGTACCGGCGAACAGGTGCGAACAGCGTGTATGTGCCACTCAATTGTTACACTATCAGGAAAACAGGAGATGTGAGGAGCCTTAAGTAACTTGTGCTAGAGGAGATGGCGAGAAGCGAGAACAAAATAGGGTCAAGTTGAGTTTTATAATGTACTAGCGGATGTCTGCGACTTCGCCCGCGTGGATGTCGGTTATTATAAATACTAAAACCTTCCTCGAGAATCACTATATCCATTGGTGAAAACAGCATGTAAATTGGTGCAGTAGTTTTGAGTTTTTTGCGAACAGACAGTCAGACAGACGTGGCGGAGGACTTTGTTTTATAATATGTAGTGATAACACAATGAGAAAACTAATCATCGTGACGTGTGCGTAAATGGCTATGATGAATGATATTCGTATGTATTTTGTAAATTGATTAAAAATAACACCTATAAGGGTCAATTATTAGGGTTGCGTACGTTTGAATGAAACAACGGAACTCTTATCTCTCTGTGTCTGTCTGTCCGACTGTCACAGCCAATTTGCTCCGAATGTACTGGACCAATTTAGTTGAAATTTGGTACACAAAAAATTAAAAGGTAAATTTCTGTGGGGACCTGGGTTCGATTCGGTCGGGCAAAGTGTTATTGTTTTTCCATTAGAAGTTTCTTAGTTAGCCCGGAGTTTGGAAGTTGGCGGTGTGACACCCCCGTGCCTCGGAAAGCACATTAAGCCGTTAGTCCTGCGCCTGATCTCTATCCGGTCGTGTCGGGTTGCCATCCCATCGAACTATGAGAGTGAGGAAAGAGAGAGTGTAACTGTGTTTGTGCACACCCTTGTGCACTATAATATCTCCCGCGCCGAAGGCTAGTCTCCGTTGAAATTGGCTGAAATGTCTTAAATTTCTAGGAAATGTAAGCACTCTGCATACTCCTTTAGGAACCTTTAATGCAATGTTACACATGTTCAATGTCCTCAATAATAGTTGGCGCGAGGCGCGAACTCTCGCCATGATAGTAACTTGTCGCTCTCGCTATGGCTGTGCCGTTAGTGAGGATTAGTGGCGAATGAGTGGCGATGACCCGGACAATCGCGTGTTGTCATGTTGTTGTGCGAGGAAATAGTTTTACATGCTCATACAAATAGCGGGAAATGGTTTTACATGCTCATACAAATAGCGGGAAATGGTTTTACATGCTCATACAAATAGCGGGAAATAGATTTACATGCTCATACAAATAGCGGGAAATAGATTTACATGCTCATACAAATAGCAGGAAATAGTTTTACATGCTCATACAAATAGCGGGAAATAGTTTTACATGCTCATACAAATAGCGGGAAATAGATTTACATGCTCATACAAATAGCAGGAAATAGTTTTACATGCTCATACAAATAGCAGGCAATAGTTTTACATGCTCATGCAAATAGCGGGAAATAGATTTACATGCTCATACAAATAGCAGGAAATAGTTTTACATGCTCATACAAATAGCAGGCAATAGTTTTACATGCTCATACAAATAGCGGGAAATAGTAGTCACCAGTAGTTGTACGAGTAGTTGTTTGTTCACAATTAATTCGGAATTCGCTCAGATTTTTTTTGGAATCTGTCTGCTTATTTTTCTCTTAGTTGGAATCGTTGTAGGTTGCATTGTAATTTGTACTGAAATGTATTCAATGTAGGTCAAGCTAAAGTCCTGACTTTATAGTAAATCGTCTCTGTGTACCTACCTAGTTTGTATTCAGAGTACCAGACAGAATATTGGAGATACGATTGCGATTTGTCGAAACTATATAGAAGCACCAGAAAAGTGGCAATTAAAACGTGCTTATAGTATAGACAAGTTTATAGTTCACTGTGAGACGAAGACAGAACTATAAAACCGGTCAAATGCATGTCGACAATGAAGGGAACGCACAATGAAGGGTTCCGTAGTTGGGACGAATTTATCCAACAAACTTAACATTGTAGTTGAAAAACTTGTTGTCTCATAGAGAATGTATGGCAGACCATGTTTTTGCAATTTTCATTAGTTTTTAACCTACTTCAAAAAGGAAGATGTTCTCAATTCGTCTGTATTTTTTTTTTAATGTTTGTTACGCGATTACTCCGTCAATTTTGAATTGATTTTGATGATCCTTTTTCATTCTTTTTGTTTGGTAGGTCATGCTTCAGAGGTGGCCCCTTCTTAACTTTGCGTAGTTGTTGAGTTAGCTTCAATAATACGTATTTTTACCACTTAGCCTACATGGATGATCTTTTAAGTTCTCGTCACAGTTAGTTACATAGCAGGTAGTGGAAGTCGAATAAATTTTATGTGGGGATGGTACCACAACTAAAAACTTCCAATAAACACTAAAAATATTACATGACATGTAATATTTTTAGTGTTAATATTTTTAGTTTAGCAAAAACAAAAATTCAACAACGACGTCCGAAATTATAGTTATTTTTCACTTTTTTGGAAGTCGGTTGTTTTTATTTTTATAAACAGTTTTTTTTAATTACTTTTTTATTGTAATGGGCAATGTCGGAATAAAACAGAGGTACCTTCTGCATCCAACCAGTGGTCAACTGCCCATTATTTTTGTATCCTCTCTAAACTGTACAACAACTCCAGACTCAGCTCCATAAAAAGAATATAAATTGAGACACATCACAGTTAAGGTCCCGTTCTCGTGACAAAGGACCCTATTAATCTTGCTACGATGTTGCCATCAAATATAACTTAGCGAGATTATTCAGCGTCAGCCTTGCCTAGGCCGAGACGGTCTAAAGTTTTTGCCGTTCGCCGTTCCATTACTTCAAAAGGCCTTACTGCTACAATAGACATAAACGTTGATATTTCTGTATTATTCTTTGATTTTTGTGCCGTTCGTTCGAGGCCGGTTTAGTAAAGCATCTGAAGTAACGGCGTAGAGAGAAATGTGTTGATATTTTTCCGTGGGATGTTTCGTGGAGCGGAACAGTCGGAACGTTCAAGTCATTTAATAAACACTAAAGGAACATAAGTTAGAGCCGGGACGCATTTGTGTGTGCCAAGCTGAGGGACCATACAGAACTGTACCTACTGGTAACAACGTAGGTTAAGTTGTAAACACATTAAACGGTCGTACCATAACTAACTGGAGGAGCCTCCATTATTCTTATATATACCTACATTAGTCTAAATCAGCACTGCAGTTAACATTTTCTCATACTGTAATATTTGTCGTTTATCAGACTGCGTGAGCGTTTCAAAGTAGCGCAATGCATGTTTGTATGAAATGGTCTCTCTGTTGTATCTGTTACATGTGGTGGTCACAGAGGGGGCGGGGCGCGGGGCGCGGAGGGCGCGGGCTAGGGTTGTCGCTCAGCGTGATATAGGGCCTCGTCTCGGCGCAATCATGCCACCCGCGCAAAAAATAATTGCGCTATATTTCAGTAGAAGGCGCTATTTCGCGGTTCATTATGGTAATGGACGAAATAAAGTGCGGCGACGGAACCCGTCCGGTTGGCTACTGTGGCCTAGATATAGGTAGGTACAGCTGTTGTTGCTTATGTCACAATATTTATCTCATCGCTTACATTCTTACATTAGAATTCTATTATTCTGTTTAGAATGACACATAATTAGCTCAGATTCAGAATGTAAGTAGATAATTTTGAAACTATAACAGCCATATTCTTCCTCGAGACGAATTCAACAAACAATCCATAAAAGACATCACTTGGCGACAAAATAAATTATATTGTACCAATATAACTAAATTCGTTTACGAACACCATAATGACAAAAATCGTCATCTTCACTCACATCACATTAGTACACGAGAACCGATCGAGATTCGAGTGTGAGTTGGAGAGAGTAATGGCGGTCAGGTTTATGGTCGCAGCCAGCGATGCCTTGAAATTGTATAGGGCAATCCCATCTGCGACGTCCGCGGAATAGTAAGCGGAGCCGTAACGGATCATATTCGTAGCGCTGATGTGGTTCTTGGACCTTTCCGGAATAGTAAGCGGAGCCGTAACGGATCATATTCGTAGCGCTGATATGGTTCTTGTATTCGTAGCGCTGATGTGGTTCTTGGACCTTTCGGGAATTTCGCGGAACTCTGCGACTGCTGTTCTTTGTACATCAGAGCGTTGTGACTCTCAAATATTCACCTAAGTACGTACTATGATCGTTGTGAAATGTATTACAAATTTTGTAAATATTCAAACGGAACCAAGAAGCCTTTTGTAAGGGAGATACGGATTTGAAATAGACTACCGTTTCAAACAAAACGTTTCGAATGTTTAGGTGCACGCGTCAGTATGAGTCAATTCCGGATATTCGGGCGATTTCCGTGTAGCTCTTTTGGAGTTTTTCTCCGTCGATAAAATCGTACGTGTAACGTTTCGGAAAACTGAAATCCGGATAGGTATATACGGCCTGAAATATCGCAGAGCTATTCTGTCATGTCATTTTAGAGACAGGAACTATGCGTTGGTCTTCGTCGTTCAGAATCAGAATCAGAACTTTATTTGCTATGAATGTAGGTACAGGTATAAGATACGTTACGTTTGTAGAACAAACTAGAGCAGAAGTGCAGTAAAGCTGGCAGGACAGTGGAGCTGGCAGGACAGTGGAGCTGGCAGGACAGTGGAGCTGGCAGGACAGTGGAGCTGGCAGGACAGTGGAGCTGGCAGGACAGTCTGACAACTAAACAATTTGAGAAATACTTCTATCGTCGATTTGTGCGACACTCGCAACGTATGACGTGACGTGGAACGAAAATAACTAAGTCATCTGCCTAGCCTTTTCCCAACCATGTTGGGGTCGGCTTCCAGTCTAACCGGATGCAGCTGAATACCAGTATTTTACATGGAGCGACTGCCTTTCTGACCTCCACCACCCAGTAACTGGGTAATACGATACCCCTTGGTAAGACTGGTTGTCAGACTTTCGGGCTTCTGGCGACCCGTAACGACTGTCAAAGATCCACAAATGACGGCCGGGACCAACGCTTTAACGTGCTTTCGAGGCACGGAGGAGTCTCGATATGTAAAGATGGTCACCCATCCACGGACCAACCCCGGCAAGCGTAGCTTAACCTGATGAATCGACCCATGCGGCTGTTATTACTTAGCCACGAGCTCCTCGAAAATAACTAAGTAATGGAAGAATTTTTAAATTGTGAATTGAGAATTTTGCACATTCTTAAAAGATGCATCTGGTTTTCCTGACACACAGCATTGTTTATATTTTACAATTGCGACTATCTTAATACATAAATAGGTACTTAATAGTTATTCTTCAAAATAATCATCACCCAAAATCTAATTTCAGCTACTAACTGCTATAGGTAATGCTTTCAAAATCAATATGAATTTGTATGGAATAAGATAAGATAAGTTTATTTATTCACCTCCTATTTACTCCTCCTCTTATTTAGTCACCACAATATAAAAGTACATTTTCAAATGATCATAGGACAGCATGTAAATAGAATATATTGATTCAGTGCTATTAGTACTGAATACGTTTCTGAGCTTCATATACCTACCCATATAACAAAGTTGAGTGTAAACTCAGACGTCGCGTGGGATCCGGCCGACTTGAGGCACTCTCTCCAAACTGTTTGTTTTTCATCCCAGCTGCTTGAGCTAATACCATTAATATCTAAAAATACCCCCCGTTCAGCCAATATCTCTCAGCGCACCAATAGGTGTAGTATTATGAAGCAAAGCTCTCTCATATATTTTCTCGTGCACGTTTTTCCCTTCAACAAACATCGCCGTGCCGGCTATAGGCGATTCTTATCCTCCTCTAACATGTGTACTTTTCGTATTAAACTTGGCAACTGTGTGTTTTAGTGATACAAAATGTTTGTACGCATACTCCTAGACACGGGCAGCGTAGGTACATTGTGTACGTGATACGTTCGCGAAGGGTTCGGGATCACGCACCTATCTCCAACAAAGCCCTATTTTTCGACAATGTTAATCTTCTTCAGTCCGCACTTGAGAAAATATATGCAGTGAATTACCTTGACTTTACAGAATAAAATAAAATTAAGAACCATCAATATTTTTGAAAATTCCTTATTTAACGATGAATAACAAATTAAGTCCGAAATAAATTATGTGAACTCAACGTAATTATCTAATCCAATTTGTATTCAACGCGATTTTATGAATTCAGTTGTAAAAGAAATGTCGCCCTATACGTTTATAATGGGCTACTAAAATATCACGTTGTGCCAATAAATTGTCAGGGAGCCCGTGGATATCTGTCGGGGCTGGCGATATTTCCAAGAGACATCAAAAGCGTTCATTCGTTCATTCACGACTGGTTGATAACGCGAAATTAGCTATTGATGTACCGAGCGAAGTGAATGAACAAAAGAAGAGCGCCTCTATTGATCCGTGAGCGGTAACGGTAAGGGCACCACTAATGTCAGTTATTGCGAACGACACAACAGTATTATGTCAAATAGAGGTTACAGATATGAATCTAGGGATATATTTTGCTACCACCACAGTAACTCCATGAAAATCAACCTTGTAATAAAGCGAATATTTAAATTTTCTTAGACATAATATACAATTTCAAATGAGCTCCCGAAGCTTTCGAGGCAAATTTAATCATACACGATACTCTTTGGATATGGATAAACATACGCTTTCAGTTAATAGGTGATTAGGTCATTCTTCAGAATCATTGTAAAACATAATACTAACATTATCAATGTATCTAGAGAACTTGTCGATTATGATAATATTCTCAGTTCGTTTCTGCTATTCTACGATACCCATATAAGTATATAAGTGTCGCTTGCACATAATACTTATGTACAAAAATCTCTTTACGGTTTTCTCGAACGGTATCAGGATATCGGTATTGAGTCGTCAAGTAATAAGGCAGTTTAAACCGGCACGATGCAGAATATCGGCAAGTCTTGCCAATAAAGTGCGGTTTCAGTCGCAAGATAAACATTCATACGGCGACTTGCTTTATATATTAGTCTTAGCATCATGTTATGTATGAGGTGTAAAGAAATATGAAGTATGGAAGATTATTGAAGAGCAGTGCTTTTTTAATTTGCGCGATGGGTCATTTCACAAAGCTGGATTGGAGGGTGGAAATCGACCGGACACTAGTCACTGTGAAGACGGAAGGTGGACCCTGGTGGAAGTACTTAAACGAAAATACTATATTCCACTGTCAAAGGTAGCGGTAGATATTGATGATTTACTCAGTCTAGTGTCTTGTCCCAGATCTGAATCGGCACTAACTTTATTTAGACAAGGCAGGCCTTATGTGCCCCAGTGGCGTCAGTTTCTCCCTACCATTTCCCACGTTTTGGGTCAGGAACAGTACTCGCTACGCTATTGTTCTTTTAAACTATAGAAAACACATTTGGTGCGGATAAAAATGCCGGCCGGCACAAAACTATTACTATAAACTATAAAAAGTATTAATATAAATGCACATATTAAGAAGCAGACAATAATACATATTTTATGCTACCATTAACAAAATATTTTGAATAATAAAACAATGAATTTTACTGCGACTCTTGGCAATAGGCAAATAATTGTATTTTCCTATTGCCGAGGGGCGCCAGAGGGTCTTGAACATGTGGCTACTTTCTAAAATGGTTAACTCTTAAAATGGTATTTTCCTAACACATGCCTATAACATTTGATTCTTCAGCTTAAACTAAAACTTAAACTAAAGCTTAAACTATGCGATCGGCTGTCCTGCACATTTAAGTTATGTAAAAACTGTAAAAAGCAACAAATGGCAATGACAAATCAGTCTGGCAAGCTAAATCATTGTGATAATTATGGCCGCTCAGTTTAATAGGATTTGCTGATATACATAAACAAATTAACATCAAACCTTCAACACTTAGTATCAAACGTAATAACAATTTCAATACGTGACCTAATTCTAAAGTGATTATAAACTCAGCGGTTTGTGCAAAGGAGGCAGTAATTAGGTCGCTCATATCTCGTCTATCAGCCAGCCAGGACGGAATACTAATTGGAGTTGGATCCATCACTTGTTGAGTCGATGACTGTAAGCGCCTCAATTAGCCGACATCATCCCCCACTGAACTGAGACCCACAACTTAGCCGCACAATCTTCATGTTACCGGATCACTTTGCTACTGTGTATTTGTTTACTTCGCGATTGATGTCCTGAATAATAAAAATATCTACAGAAAATGCGGTGAATTTAGGCTTTTTTGTATAAGTACTTGTGGCGGTATCTACATCGCCACATGTGAACTACGCATCAAAGACATGACGTCACACAAAAATCCTGACGTCACATAAATCCTGCATCGTGCAATTAAAGTTTACCGTGCAATGGACATACTCGTATATACAAGAACCCGACATCAATCGTTGGGCAGTTGCCCGCCAGACACAACAACCATCTGGTCGGAGGATCCTCCCTTTTCTATGGAGTATGAGTGAACTTTACACCCTGTTCCTCATACCCCTAAATACTCTAGACACTAATCCTATTTTATCTTTGTCATTCAATAATAATAATACGTCATTGGTGGCAACTGCAGTACCATTACCAATGTAAGCAGGTTTTTCAGTCACCAACTGAGCATAGTAATATAATCCAATAGTAATTAACGTGTCCTATTACCGAAAGAGCATAATTTATTTTATTCTTTAGCCAAACATCTATCACTCTAAAGTAGGCTTTAGTTGCTTGTCTATCTACAATCAGTCATGTAGCCAAAATAGAGCAAATATATCCCGTAAAATGGCTAAAAAGTCCGTCAGTATTATTTGGCAACGGGAGCGCTACAAAACATTTGCAAGAAGACAAATGTTTTGTTCGTACAATATTTCCGATAGTATAATAGTATTCAACTCTGGCGGAAGTTGTAAAGGGCACCGCGTGGCAATTCGTGCGGCTGTGCGTGTGTTTTGCGAGTGTCGCGTGTGTATTGCGTGTGTCGGGCCGCGTTGTGCCGAGTTGGAAGGGCGCGCTCGCGGGCGTGGGTGTTCAGCGGGCTGCGCGAGTGGGAGAGGTGCAAAAACAACTTTTTCAGAGAAGGTCAACTCTTGGGTGCTTTAGTGGATGTACGTCAATAATTCTGTTCGTTATTCTCAAATACAATCCACCATATATAACTTTGCATAAGATTACAAATCCCTGTAAAAAGATACCGGATCCTGCGACACAGACTAAGATATTTTATACCATGTACCTCATAATTATGTTAAGTACTGGTTTTACATGCGTGTCAGAGAAAATGTTGCAACGGTACAATCTACCAAATATTTACAGCTCAAAACAAATTCGTTTCAGTTTAATTTAATTTAATTTTGATTTAATTCAATTTAATATTTACAACGGTTGTGCTACAACCAATTACAGTAACTAAAAATATAGGAGACAATTATAATACATATTAAATTATACAAAATAAGAACATGAAAACAGTTAACCACACTGTCATAAATTCATCTCACAGTACCTCTGACATACCAACAAAATCTTCGTCCATTTATCCGCAAACATATCGCCTGTTGGGTCTGAATCCAGGAGATCATTAAGCGCGGCCAGCATGCGAGGAATTGGCGACTTAGCACGTGCAACCGTACGACATGGAGGCACGGCAAACAGTCTGTGCCTTCTACCCCGGCAGTAATTGTCTGGGACAAAGAAGCGCGCCAGCACATCAAGCAGATCAGGAGCTTCAATAGCGCCACGGAGCGTCTTACAGGCTATTGTGAGTTGATCTCGAGCTCGCCTTACCTCTAGCGAGTTGTATCCGAGGCAACCCAGTAAGAATTTTGTCAGATAGAGGTAAGGTTAGTAGCCGTGTTTCTGTTTATATAAGTACCTTTAATTAATACTTTTGTGATGGTATTATTATTTAAATTATATTTAAAATTAACTGGGTGCCGCATTCGACCGAATGTCATAACGAAACATGGACGAATTAAACTCCATCTTGTTGTCTACGCTCCACTTGTATATCGCATCTATGCAATGACTATATAGATCTATGTCTTGCTTACACTGTAGCAACTGAATGTATGTGCAAGCTAAAGGAGTCCGTGTTTATTTAGACTTCCGTCGTAAATATAGCCGGTTTGATGTAGAGCGACCAGGTGACTCTCTCCTATGTGAACCACTACCAAATATATCAATGGTTGTTTGGGTTTAATACCTACTGCTGTAAATTAGCCCCTCTCCCTGTCATTTGCACGACTAGTTTATTTTAGTTCCACGAAATATAGCCGTAATCAGATTTTTGTTTACCATATTTTAGTAACACTGTCAATTAACAAAAGTTTTGATACAGTAATAAAATAAATTGACAAATAATTACAGGATTCAGAACGTTATGTTTCCGGCAGCGTAATTACACAAAAACCATTTCAACAAAACTTGTCCACTTTTGTTGGCGGCTATTTAAAAAGCCCTTGTACCCGGGAACGCGGTGTTTGGTGGCGTTGTCAAACAGCACGACATACATTGTTAATTATTCTCTGCACGAGTGATGGCCGATTGGCCGCACATTAAAACTTGTCGATGTAAACGAACATCGCATAAATTATATTAACATGCCCCGCCGCTGGTGGACAACTCGCTAGGTATAAAAATCGAAGGATGTAATCAGTGGACTCTTGTGGCTGAATTTTATTATAACAACTAGCGAACCGCCACTGCTTCAGACGGTTTTTAGGACTTGACAAGATTTTCGAGATTTCATTAATTTAAAAGTAGGGAAAATTAATTTTCCAAAAGCAAGTCTCAGTGGCTTATTGGTGTTAATTTATTTGTTGGCGAACGAAGCACGAAGTTAATCGATTTCTGGAGTTGTCGATTTGCCTACAAATAAATCAACTTCGTGCGAATCGCCTGAAGAAATAACGATATTATTTCAAAGTGTCGATTCGCCCGTTTTCGGGTGAGTCACCAATAAGTCATCTCAGCGGATTTTTCTCAATCGCATGCCACGGAGTGGCTAAGTATGTGTTATAAGTACACAAAAACCTTCCGGAATAAATTTTCTAAATGCTGGTGAAAACCGCAACATAACCCGTTGCGTAGCTTAGAAAAACAACGCGGTCACACTGACAGACACGAAAAGTTATATAATGTATCCTAGGTATTTTCTAGCCTAGGTTTAATTAGTAAAACATGTGTAATAGAAAAAAAATATATAATATGTAGGGTACGTATTTGAATATCGAAGATTAAAATACCTACGCTTAAAATACCAATGTTCAAAACATCGAAAATTTAAATATCGATTATATCAAAATGTCGAAAATTGTTATACCTAAGCTTAAAACGTCGAAGATTGAAATGCCGAGTGATTAAAATTTCGAATGATTCAAAATATCGAATGACATTATGCCTAAGTTCAAAATATCAACATTTCATACATCTAAATTCATAATATCTACGTTAAAAATACCTACTAGTTGAAATACCGAAAAAAAATTATATAGGCAGTATGAGTGTATTCATAAATGTAGGTAGATGTGAAATTCTCACACCCTGCAAACCCGTTGCTATTAAGAGTCATTAGTCTGTTTACTGCGTAAATGTAACGTACAGTTTATAGAATATTATAGATTTATTATGTCGGAACACGTATTAGATAATATAATATAATAATATAATAGAAATAGGAAAGGAGGTTTTCCTTGTTTTTTTGTAACCCACCTAGTAACTGATTACCATCTAGCAGCAAACAAGCATGCAGCAATCATGCAACATGCAAGCAAGCATGGTTTCTGTCACGGCTCCGGCGCTGCAGGGCTCCGGCAGTCCCACGCGAGCTTAACGTCGCAGATGGTCTAAACGCTCACCACCGCAGCTTCGGCTTGTTGGCCGGCTTCGCCGGCCAACCTCAGCTGCGGCGGCGGGTGTTAAAACCACCTGCTCCTCAGCTCGCGGGCTGCCTCGCCCCTCCGCGCCTACGCGATTCTAAATTACACTCTAGGGGTAGGGCAGACAAGACTACGTGGAGTCGGTTTTGCAGCGATACGTTTCTGTCACTAACTTTAGTAGCACAACATATTGACTTTCAAGAAAATATTTTAATTTAAAGACCTAAATAATACCTTCACGATTGACCTATGCTTGTACACTAGACACTGATTTTCATGGATAAAATAGGTCAAAATTGTTCCAAAACCGAATTGGGGCACCCCGAATTTACGTAGTCTTTTGGCTGTTACCCCTAGAGTGTATATAAAAATCCGGAGGCGCGAAGGGAGGACAACCCCCGCCCGCTGTAACAAAGCATAGGCACCCGTGGGAGCCGTAGCGGCTGAGGCTGGTCGCCGGAGGCGACCAGCAAGCCGAAGCTGCGGAGGTGAACATGGGTGCCTATTCTTTGTTACGCAAGGGCGAAGGGGTTGCACTTCCCGTAGCGCCGGAGACGTTGCAGAAGCAACCTTTTTCCACTCATACTACTTACATCAATTTTTTTTCGATATTTTAACTTGTAGGTACGTATTTTTAGGGTGAATTAATGAATGTATTAAATGTTGAAAATTAACCCATTTTTACACGTAGGTATATTCATTTTCGATGTTCTATGTACCCATCGATATTTAGGACGTTCGATAGTTTGTACTTCGATATTTAGGACATTCGATAATCTGTATTTCGATATTTGGATCTTTCGATGTAACTTTTGTAGATATTTAGATTTTAGATATATTGGACGTAGGATATTTAACCATTCGATACTATAAACTTTCGTTATTTTAATTTTCGGTTTTATGGTCGTTCGATTTTTCCATTTTCGATGTTATGAACATCGATATTTTAACAGTAGGTATTTTAATCTTCGATATTCAAATACGTACCCAATATGTACTTAGATATTATGATAACTTTTAGGTAAAGAAGGACATATTATGAAACATTATTGCGAACTAGACTTCCAGAGTAGGTACTTTTACTAATAACTACATTATTAAAATATAGGTATGTTGTTTTGCCTATCTAATTTACGATGCTAAAAATATCAACTAAAAAACGTATATAAAAAGAAAAGAAAAGAAAATAGACAACTAATCTGTCATCCAATAAATTGTGTTAAAACTAAAAATATTACGTACTTCGTTATTGAGTTCTATTTCAGTGAAACTTCCCCGCAGTGTTGTGCGTGGTGTGGGATTCAATTAGTGATGTCCATAACGTAGCATACCGTAGCGTAACGTAGTTTAGCGCAGTTTAGTGACTTTTATTAATAGTGTGTTTACTGTTTATGGTAATATTACACGTGTTTGGTTGCCTCGTGTTCGGGTACATACTATCAGGAGGAACTCATTAAAAATATAAGGGCTGTTTGTATTACTTAACTGCATAGATATTCTCCAAATTAATAAGGCGAAATAGATTACTATATTAGACCAACACCTTCAGGGGCAAGCAGAGGTCTACTGTTATGTTATTGATACGTTCCGACTCGAAACATGTAAGATGTGGCATGCATTAAACAAAAGCTCTGCGAAAAATACTGCCTACTAATTAATGTGGATTAAAATTCAACAAACATTTTTTTTAAAAGGTCCTGATTAGACCCGATACATTCCCCGAAGGGTTAGGCAGAGGTGATATTATCCACATTTCACCAGATAATGTATAATCCCCATGTAATAGGGGGCGAGCTTATCACCATGAACCGGCAACAAATCCTACTGAGAAACTCTAGATGAAAAAACCCAATAACACTTTGCCCGACCTCGGAATCGATCCCAGGAAATCATGCTCAGTAATAGCGCTTGCAACCAACGAGGCTTCCCGGTCAGTAACAGTCAAACATTTTTTGTGGCTTGTTTCACATAAGTTGTAACTTAATCAATTCACTCACTCCCTCTACTGGCACTGCAGGCAGCATAGCATAGCTGCAGCATAGCTGGCAACATAGGCGCAGCACGCGTGCCATATGGCTGATTTGGAGCGCCAAGCTCTAGAGCGAGTGCGACACGTTGCTAAGCTCCAATTACAAGCTGAGCTCGCCGCCATAGAGGCGGAAGCCAGCCAGCACGGCAGCCACAGCATGCGCAGCCGTGCTAGTATTCAAGATTGGGTGCAAAATGTAGTGCCTAATCCCGATAATCCCAATGAGCGAGATCTCTTAAGTACCAACCCACCTTTCAGATACGGCGACACAACCCAGAGTGGGACACGGGGTATGAGAGCGTCACACGGCCAAGACGCTGTGACACACGCTCTCAACCAGGAGCGTACTGAAGACGGAGGAGTGTCGCGCTTAATCAACTCGCTCGGTATATTAATAATCAAGACCGGTGAATGAGAAGGGCCTTTGATGATGAGCTAGACGAGCTTCTAGCAGATTTCCCATAGGTGGTTGAAACGGTCTAGCACGGCGCAATTTGCACAGCTGACAGGTACGGGCCACGAATCGGACAGCGTTTCTGAGTCCGATAATCCAGTAACGTTGATGAAGCTCATTCATTACCAAATATTAGTGTCGTAAATGAAAGGCGCTGGTTTTTTGGTAGAAAACAAAAGTATAATGACAATAAAAAAGAATAAAGAAGAAACATAGACAAAATGGTAAAAAGGCAAAATATAAAAAGGCTTGCACAGTACTTGTTTTGGTTATTGTTTACAAACTACCTCACAATGTTTTAACCACTAATGATTATAATATTTCGTTAGTATTAAGATTGCTTACAAGTGTTTCAACATCCGGACAAACCTATTGAGGTTTTTGTGATGTTTCTGTTTATATTTTGTTTTGTCCCTTAATTAATAAAAAAATAAAAAATAAACTGAGGTTTTATCAAGTCAAACTATAAAATAATATGTATTGGTACATATTTAGAAGTTGAAAAGTAGTAGAATTTTGAAAATCACCTGTTGTTCTGGTAGGCATCTTTCGAAAAAAGCCCTGAAAGCTGTAAGGTCCCATACTTATCAAGAATTTGACGTTTTGCATTATCACTTAATATCTTGTTCGTAAAGTTTTCCAAATCATAAGTAGATTGATCGTTCCCATTTTCGAAAAATGAAATTACAAACAAAGCATTTTTACTGACTGTACCTTATAGCTTCGAACTTGTTTTTTGGTATTAGTTTAAACAATGGTATCCGCTCGGAATTGAAAATAAATATGAGTGGAAACAAATCAATCAATCAATCTTTATTCGTGAACACAGGTATTACAATAAAGGTCTTAATATGTATACATTTTAGTCGAGCTCTATGTCCTACCAATGAAATTGGTGAAATTGGTGTACAAATATATTTTTAGTAGGTAGTAAGTCTAAAGCTACACAATAAAAAGTCATGTTCGAGTAAATAATGACATTAAATGTATTATTAATAAATAATTAATCAATTACCTGTGGGAGATAAATGATTTAATATTTTTTTAGAAATGTCACTTATTATTTTCAACTACCTCCGGTCTATAATAGTATTGTAACTGACTATTTTTCCTCCACTTTGCGAGTGAGTTGTGCTATAAAAAGACGTGCACTGTATTTCGACAGATCAGAAGCTGTCCGATAGTGGGCACGGCACAACAGTGCTCTGTACTGTCAAGTGTGTTTGCTTGTGTAATATTTCTGCTGTATTTTTGTATTGTTTTGAATCATTATTATTTTACCCTAGAATAATGTGTTACTGAATATTGTTAGGTTATAATTCTGTGTTATTTTGTTATTGAAAATGTAAACGTGTTACTGATATTTTTAGGTTATGTTATTATATTATTTAACTGTGTGATTATTCTATGAGGTAATTATTGTGTTATTACTTGTTATCCAATTATAATAATAAGTGTTATTGATTTTGTTTTATGATAATGTTTTGGTTTTAAATGTAGTGAAAAAACATATTTATGTCTATTATTCCATTCTGACTCCCACATACCTATAATTTATTTTTACATGCATGCCAATGGTAAATTATATTGAAGGGCTTGTAATATCATATTTTATCATTTAATTTTTTTTCGGTAGAGTAATACGTCATAACTATTAGAAATAAATACAATTTACTTTTGAATTTGCGGACATCATCTTCACTCCTTATACATTTTGGTAATTTATTATAGACTTTTGGAGCCATTACAAAAATACTGTTTCTGTATAGTGCAGTACTAGACCCGACTGTTTGTAACCGATCACAACGGCGCTGACTAGTTTACTCGAGCAAATTTATGTAAATTATTTTAGACGAACATAGACGTTTCATAGATGTATAATAAAAGCATAGTTAAAATTTTCGTTCTTTAAAAAAAACGGTTTGCAGCTATCTGTTGTCTCTTATGCATCTTTTTTGGCACTTAAATACCATATCTTTACCCGTGGCATTGCCCCAAAATATAATTCCATATCTCAATGTTGAGGCTACTAGACCGTGATACGCCGCGCCGTTAAGACTGTTGCTCGATTGGCCGATTTATTTAACATGTGTAAAGCATAGGAATGTTACAAATACCAGTGGTATTAGTTTCTGGTGTTAGAATGGAATAAATCAAGGGAATGTCTGCCAGTTGTAGGTTATGATATAATCTAGCTGCGGTCTGTGAGGAGCTAACTCACGCATTGTTCTACATTGTTTCATTCAATTGAAAGCTCATTATTGTTCCTTTGAACTGATTTTATTTGATGAGTATTATAATAACGTGAACAAAACATTGGTATGATGTTTCATCATATCGAATTTTTCGTCGCCATATTTTAGTTAAGTAATTTTTTATTTGTATAGTTAGTTTTAATCAGTAATTTAATTTAGTACATAATTTTTAGCATATTTTGTTGTGTATTTTCGTCGATATTTTCGCCAATTGTGAACCGATTGACAAATATCTTTTTTTGTATACTCCTGAGGTCCTCCATATAAATTGTTTTAACTTTGCTTGTGTAGTTTTTGAGTTAGCTTTAATAATTACGTATTTTTCCCACTTAGTCCATGTAGACGACATTATATTTGACTCCGTCACTGTTATTTAATTAGCAGGTGTTGGTATTTGAATTTGTGTGGGGTAGGTACCACAACTAAAAAGTGAAAAATAAAAACTTTTTACAAAAAAAAAAACCGACTTAAAAAAAACACAAAAGTGAAAAATTACTTTAATTTCGGAAGTTGGAGGCAAAAAATGAAAATTGAAAAACAAAGACACCGACTTCCGAAATCAAAGTTATTATTCACATTTTTTGTGTTTTTTTTGGATGTCGGTTGTTATTTTTTTGTGAAATGTTTTTATTAAACAGTCGCATGACATTTCGGTATGATGTTATTCGAATTTATATTAAAAAAGTCTCGATAAAATAATAACTCTTGGACATTGCTCTTAACAGAGGTAGGTTATACAAAATCATCATGCTTACAAAGTCAATAAAACAAAGTCCTCCGCCGCGGCTGTCTGTCGTCCTGTATGCGATAAACTCAAAAAGTGCTGCACCGATTGTCATTCTGTTTTTACCAATGGATAGAGTGGTTGTCGAGTAAGGTTTAAGTACATAATAACCGACATCCACGCGGGTGAAGCCGCGGGCATCAGCTAGTTTATTGTAATTTGAAAAGTCGCAAATGATATTGTTAAGTAAGTAGTTCGTAATTCAAGTTTCGCCTGACCCGAAATAACCTAGACTTGAATAGTTACCTCGTATTCAAACTCCTAATGATATTTAAACCTATGTAGGTACTATACCAATAAATCAATTACTATAATTAACCCATTTTGTGTCGCCGTTCTGTGAGGAGGAAAAAACGGAGTTTATGTCCATGAATGAATCAATTTGTCGACATATGTACCTACATAAGTATATAATTATTTATATCGAGTGTACTGAAATAAATGGAGGCCCTTTATGTTCATCAGTTTATAGTAACCCACATTTGTTTGTCCAAGACCAGTATATTGGGTGATTTAAAGTATTCACTCAATGACAATGTAGGTTGTTCACATTCAATAGGTTGGTAATAGGAGTATTTTCACATTTTTTAGATTTAATTTTCAGAAGCTAATGCATTTTCATTCTCATTTAGCTCAAACAAATTCAATTGATACAGAGCACTCAATATCAGTCTAGCAATGAATGAACTAAAATTTAATAGAACCGTCATAATTATGTTACTACAAAATGTACTGAAAATTTTTCGCCTAACTGGTTGGCGGTGGAACAAAATGTTACAATTTATGTTCTCTGTGACACGTGATGGCTGCGATCCGGCTTGACATAATGCACTCATTATCGGTCACGCGAGGCGCTGCCTGGTGAGCTGGTGGCGTGTTGCTGAGTCGCTCACTCTCGATGGAGTCATGTTCTCAGCTCCACGCGAAGAAAACACCTATTTATATATTTTAATCAACAATGCTAAACTTTTTGCCAAAGTGGGCCTTGCAAACGTTTCTTTCTTTCTTCATGTTGTGTCGTTTACTTCGTACATAGCTCACTGTCTCACTGTCTGACTCACACGGTCTTTACTTTTTATTACAGAACTTTTATTAATTTAGATTTAGTTAGAAAGTGTTTATTGTAAGAAGTTCGTGAGATTGTGGAATTAATGGCGACTTCGTTATATTTTTGCTATTTACGTTTTTGTTTACCAACTTTCTTCTTTTGTAAAGTAATTTAATCACGACATTTATCTTGATGGACTGTATTTTTAATGTGCTGTTTAAGCTTTTAATTTAGGTTACTGCGGCACGAGTGAAGTGGCAAAAATAACGCTATTATAAGAGCTATGATGTCTTTAGCAAAATTAATGATATTTTTAGTTGTATTTTTGTGAATACCTATAATTATCTAAAATTCATAATAACTAGGTTTCATGATTTAACATGATTACCGATTATCCTAACTAATATTATAAATCCGAAAGTGAGTTTGTTTGTTTGTTACGCTTCCACGTTAAAACGGCTGAACGGATTTGTATGAAATTTGGTAATTTGGTATGGGGATACTTTGAACCCTGGAGAAGGCTAACATAAGCTACTTTTTTTTGGACATACCACGTGGGCGCCGTCGCGGGTGGAAGCTAGTAACATAGTAAAAATAATAGCTCTCTAAAGATAGAAAAATTGGATTACAATCGTACTCGAACTATACATAACTCTCACACACACACGCCTACAATTACGAGTCCTACTCAGTGATGTCTGAATAATGAACCTGATTACATTGGAGTACTCCGGCTCAATGGCTCTCATCCTCATCTCTTATCCACTCATGTGTTCCGAGGACTCGCCGAATAATTGAGGAAAATTGGACTAATCATATATTTTACACTGATTTGCGTTACAACGAATATGTATGACAAAAGAGACATGTTGTTTAAATAACTTGTGTAAGTCTTAAAGAACGAGATTATTTTCATATAGATGGACAAGTGTCTGTACGTATGTACTGTACAAATAAGTTTGAAATTCAACACAGCTATTAGTTGAGTTACCCATACAGGTGGCTCCCATAAAAACGAACAAACCGAGGATGGTATAAGTTAATTATGAGGAGCTCGTGGCTACGTAATAACAGCCGCACGGGCCGATCCATCAGGTTAAGCTACGCTTGCCGGGGTTGGTCCGTGGATGAGTGACCATCTTTACATACCGAGACTCCTCCGTGCCTCGGAAAGCACGTTAAGCCGTTGGTCCCGGCTGTTATTTGTGGATCTTTGACAGTCGTTACGGGTCGTCAGAAGCCCGAAAGTCTGACAACCAGTCTCACCAAGGGGTATCGTATTAGCCAGTTACTGGGCTGTGGAGGTCAGATAGTCAGTCGCTCCATGTAAAATACTGGTATTTAGCTGCATCCGGTTAGATTGGAAGCCGACCTCAACATAGTTGGGAAAAGGCAAGGCAGATGATGGTATAAGTTAATTATGAATGACTTAAAAGTAAAATCTACGGTCATGAATTCGTCTGATATTGCGTCTACAGGCTTTTCAGCAGCGATGAATTTTTTATGATTAATATGATATTTGTTATGACGTCAAAAAATTCTACAATAAACGTAAGTTTTATTAACCATCGGCCACCACCACCAAAGCTCACACAAGTACTGCCGTTGTTTGCCCTCTCTCCTCCAGGAGTTGCGGCCGCGGCATCTCTAATATTAATGAGTGCTGTAATGAATGCCTCAACAATCAACATTAGGCTTTTCTTAGAACTTTTTGAAATGTTTCACTTCAATGTTAATTGTTTAGTTTACTTCAGCAAGACGGATTCAAGAGGAAATCTAGACTTGTTTAACTTTGATTTTCGACAGTAATGCTGGTAAATAAAATATATATAATTTTTTTTTGCGAAAAAGCTATTTATCCTGGAAACACAATATCTACATTAAATATGAAACGTTGAAATGTTTGAAATAAAGAAGGTTCTTTTAGATGAAGACGGTTAAAAGATGTCCATTGCTCGGGGCTCGGTCTTGAAATGAAATGAAATGAAATTGTTTATTCTGTAAATAGGATAATAGAATCACTTTTACAAGTCATATTATAAAATAGTAAAAATAAGCTAGATAAGATTGGCGTTTCCTATCTAACTACTCTGAGAAGAAAGGCTGAAACAAACTCAGAGGTCGCAGTCTCTTTTAAAGTCCAGACATAATCTTGGTCAGGTCATATGAGAACCAAGTTGATTAGCGTCTGAAATGGTCTTTTGAGGAAAGAACCACACAGATTTGAGTGGACCTGTCCAGTAGTGTCTAGTCAGTGCAAGCATTTGTCAGTAATAGTGGAGCTCGACACAGTACGTAAGGAGCTCAACGACTCGAAGACCAGTACCAAAGAAAGTACATTTGGGTAGGCCGCATAAAGTACTCAAATTGCCAGACCATCGTTAAAACTTACGAAAAAATAAAATAAAAATAAAACAAAAATAAAAATCCACATAGTCCACACATTCACTATAATTAAAATAATACAATACTTTACATAGTAATCATGTCATTTTGTATATAATATTCTATGGTGTCTTCTGTTAACAACTCAGTTTCGTTTCGTTCCTCCTCGTATCATGGAGGCTTCGTTATCAAGGCTTTATTTACATTATTTAACTTCGACACTCGTCTTTACTCATTCCCGTCATGGTTACTGCGGTCAATTAAAAATATATTTAATTATTTATGTGAATTTGAAGAGTTAAGCCTCGTGCAGACTGGCGCGACGCGACGTCGCGACGCTTCACCGGTAATTGTTATACCGTGAAGTTTTCTAAGAAATTGTTTTGATAGAATCGCATCGCACTGTCGCGTCGCGCAAGTCTTCACGAGGCTTTACTCTAGTGATTGTATTCTTCAGAAAGAATACAATCTTATTATGTTAAGCACAAAGCGGACGGAACAAAAGTTGTATCCCAAATGCCACTTAATAACCGTAACAACGAGCAATTTGTACTTGTCTTAAAGTTGAATAATTTTAAAGCAAACGCGACAAGATAACAATGAGACTCGACATTTTAAACACGCAGCGAGTCGTTTTACCTCCCTCGCGACGAGAGGCTCTAGAGAGCCAATCGAGTGCACCCTAATTATTTGCAGAAGCCACCTGCCATGCTTATAATTTTGACAACTAAGAGGTTGACACTCTTTGTCAAAGTTGGAAAGGAGGGCACTTGTCGCCCCCCGCCTCCCTTTGCGAATAAAGTGGCGAGACGTGCCTTACCGAAGCGGGCGAGGCGATCATATTATTCGAACAGCCTGTCTTTTAAATTTTAAACGTGGCGGCGTTCGAAGCTGTTCCTACAGTCTGAACAACAACACCAGCTGATAACCTGCTGAGATAAGCACATATCTTATCGGGTTATCATATTGTTTTGTTGTTCTTTATTCAATACCTACTTATTTTTGCATGCATCTCGGAATACAATGACAATGGTAGCGCATATGGTTGTTCGTGAATAACTTCATATTATGTTCTCATAATATATACATATTTCGTTTTATTCGTCTCTTAGCCTAAACGGATTGGCAATTTCTAATTATTCGCCAATAGCTTTGGTACAATTTAATTTACTGAAAGATTTTTTTTACTTTTACTTTATAGGCAGAACATTCTTTAAAACGCAGGACCACACAAAAGTTAATTCATAATAAACTTGAGATTTTTTGTACGGATGGTGGATGCGTATTTAAATTTCAATTGAATATCTGCGTTGTTTCTTTTCGTTAAAGTCAACGTTTCGTTAAAGTCAGTAACAGTAACAATCTTGAGGATTGTTATTTTAAGAAAATGGGGCCGTATTATGACGTGTTAATTCCAGCATTTTTCCAGTGTGAGTGAGAGACGGAGCTATACAAGGCCGCTAGCACCATCCTTTTTTCGCAGTGGAATAATCATGGCATTAATACTTCATAATACGGCCCCAGGTATGTTTTATTGTTAGGAACAATTGTTATCTGCTATTTTTTATTTTTATTTTTATATCTGTTATTTCTATCTGTGACGATAAATATACCTCACTCCTAATACGCTGTCGCTGCAGTAATGCTGTTCTTGTAATAATGCAATAATGTTAACTAAACTAAGCGTTGTATCCACGAGAACACTGCCGATAAACTGTTCTGCAGTTTGGCAGAAGAATTGTGAAATACCCACATGTATAACGTTCTTTGAAAGAAAGAAAAAGAAGATATCGATTGAATAAAGCAGCTTATTAAATTAAACAAAGCACTAACGTAAGGTGCACTAACTTGAAAGTCGTAAAGAAAATGCACCAGAAGTGTGAAAATACTAATGCATTAAAATAAGTTCAAATAAAAATAAATGCTTAATAATGCCGCTGCCGTGCAACTCACTTAATGAGATGTCGTAGTGGAGTGCGTTTTGTGGAGCTTTCCAACGTAATGGCTCATTTTGTGATACACGTCTCAATTGTTGTTACTAGGTTTCCCTGAAGGGCGTTTTTTCTGTGTTCTATAATAGCTTGCTAATAGTAACTCTATTCACAAGACGACAACTTCATTCAACATTAGTTTTTTTGCGAACGCTAATGGACGAGCATAAACTTGACTGTATATTTCTACGACCCACCTACTACCTCACATTATAGATTTTCTTCAACATCAATATCACATAAAACTAAGGTTTAAAAGAGGGTACGCTAAACGTTCAAAGAATAATAAAAAGGTATTCCTGGATCGCAAATGGGGACAGTCGGCTCGTCTAGATAGATGGTTCTTTTACTTTGTCCATAAACGGATTCACCTGCGCCGGTGGAACTGCTGAGAAATGAATAAAAATAATTATTGGAGCGTCGCATCGGTCGGGGTAAATAATCAGGTTATAACACTGGTTTAAAATTATTTCAACTTTACTTTAAAATATCGATTTGATGTAAATCTAGAAGCGAACCGTAGTACAAAATACAGAAATACGCGAATTGAATTCGAAATAAACAGGGCAAAATAGAGTTTGGAACGGAACGGTCCAAATGTTCCGAATGGACGGATTTTGGCAGTATTTATACAATTGTAGCGCTGCATACATAAATTTCGGTAAATTTTGGCAACAGTTGTAGAGTTGTCCAACTTGCTGCGAGTGCTTGTCGTCGCGATACTAAGTTGTCGAAATCTTGTGCAGCCGCCGCCCGCCGCCTGCGAGTCCTGCGACTCTACAATCTACATGTACATGTGTGGCCAGACGGGAATAGACATCGCGATTCAGTGCGGAACTGCAGCCACCACACCATGCGCGAGTATCACACGAACATCAAGTTACATTTGCTCCTGAACTACTCAATATTTGTTCAATGCGCCACATTTCGGCTACATTCCTAATCGAGCTGTTTGAGTAAAAAATGTCACTCAAACTTATAATGCGTTCTGCAATTACTTGGCAGCGCTCTCAAAGGCGTTATTTCGTGTGTGTGTAAAGAACATAATAGCGTGGAGTGGATTCACGAACTAAAATCCTATTAATCTGATACAATGAGCGTGTAATACATGGAACCGTACTTAGTTGGCGTGTTGTAATGCGGATGAGCTGCGCCGCGCTAGTTTCACATGGAGCTTAGTGTCACAAGTGGAGCGCCCATCAGATACAACAACTCATTAATTGTACAAATCAATAGCATTAAGTTCAACAACAAAGCAGAATCACAGATAGTCTTAATATTCTTTGACGAACACAGTCGTTTGTATACAAATAGTATTAACTTAAGAGTCCAGAGTTACGAGAGCCATATCACCAGTTTTAGAGTACAAAGGAGCCGAAACGTTAATTTCTTTAACATTATTATCGAAATACATCCAGAGTGTGTTGTAAATTAGAACCAATTTCCGAGATAAAGTGCACTCCTTGTAATAAGTAGAAGTGAAAAATGTGGAGGTATTTTAGTGAGCGGACAGATGTCCACTCGAGCGAGCTGGAACACAAATAGCTCGCGAACGGAACCGCTTCCTCAATTACTTGTGTCAACGTGATTGTGAAGCTAGTTAACGAAAGAAAATGTTCACTTCGCTAAGCGCTGTGTACTGAAATATGCAAATCAAATAGTTTTCGTTCTTAGCGGGACTAACGAGGGATTATTAAGTTTGAGCAATGTAAAATTGTTTCAAAATGAAATTCAGTTTCAGTTTTCTTTACATCGCATAAATGTCAAAGAAATTGAATGTAAATCACTGAAATGGTTTATTTTGTGTATTTCCAGTAGATAAAGCAAATAAATGATAATTATATATAAAATTAAATAAAACTGCTAACCTGATATTCGATTTCAATTGAAATAAATGTTCTGTTTGAACAAAGCTAGAAGGTCCATAAATAAATTGAAATTATATGATGTTTAATGTTGTTACGAAAACAAATTGCAATACAATACAAGTCCCTTAATGTTTATATTTAAAAACGAGTGCTGTTTCGGTTATATTGATTAACTTTAAATAGATTATCGTCGCTCACAGCGAATAAACACGTTTGTGTGATGGAGATGAAGGGAATTAAGTACGTGGTGGAACGTGTCTGGAGCTTGAAGGATATCAGTCTCTTTGTTAGTTCAGTAAATACATGTCTCAATACTGGAACGACTTGATTGTAACTGATATGTGTGCTGGTGAAGTCACACGATAGTGAAGAATTAGTGTTATTCATCAGTCTTGAAAGCTTTGCGGGGGAGTAGCAACCGCATACTGAAGATTATAGCAGCTAGGTTGGCACGGCTGTGTTCAATCGATTCATCAATCTGCAATCTGTAATCTGTGCGAGGTGCGGGTTGATGAATCGACATTATTTTCCACTATTATAACCTTTTTTATAACATTATGGGCATTAGTTTTCTAAAAAAAAAATATAATAATATAAATTATTGTAACGTCTTTCAAAGGAGCTCCAATGTTAACATTTTACGAGCACTAACATTTAATACCATATAATTTCCATGCTCATGTTCACGTTGAAATGTTTCAGCAACAATGCACATTACGGTCATAGCGCGGCTTGGCACCGACGTGTATCGCTATAACGACACCGTCAGTCAGAGGGTAAGCATTGCTTGGAGCCCAGGGCGGGTCATTAGTCAGATGGCGGATAAAACGGCCACACGCGGCCATCGGCCACAAAACGCGCTTTAATTGTAGCCTTTTATTAATAGTGGCCGATTACATCGGTGCCCATTGTGACCGATTACATCGGGGTCCGTTGGGGAGCAAACAATCAACTATTTACGAGCGTTTAATTACCGAATCAATTATATTAGATAGCGAATACACAACTGTGGGCTAATCTGATAGAGTTGTACTGAAACATTTGAATATTGCGTAATGTTTTTGAAGTTGTTAGTAATTTAAACAGAACAATTTTTTTTGGTAATTCGTCTTCACTGACATGGAATACAGAATATGAAATTATTCGTAGAAAGGATTACAGATGAGCCGCTTAACAAAATAATCACTGATCACGATTAAAGTGGAGATAAACATCAAACGAGCTCATTTAACTCGACTGCAAGCAAAGATTAGTAACTTGAAGCGAACAAAGTGATCGTAGTTAGGAACGATAGATATATTGAACATCACAGTCATGGGCGACAAAATCCATAACGATCCAAATTCACCTATAAAATGGGGCTGTACAAACGAAAACTAAAATTCGACACCGGATCGCAGTATCACGTATCCATCGCTACATCAGAGCGATTAATGTCCAATAAAGTGGCAGTTTGCCGGCAATGGACGATCCATCATGGCGCCGCATCGCTTTCTGCTCATATTAGACTCGTATTGGGTAACAGCATTTACCGCAAACGTATTTTCATAAATGAAATGAGCTGTGGAAATAGTTTGACGCGAAGTTGAGCTTGTTACACTGAGTACTTCGTCATTCTAGACATGAGTACTTACTGTGAGCGAGGTTTCATGTTTTACTTCGGCACTAATTGTAAGCGTGGTGAACAACTGAATAAGTCGCAGTTATCAGCGTGATTAATGAAGCCGCGATGCAAAGAAACGATTTTGATTTAGTGCTCAATCACAGACTTGGAATATTTCTAAACAGTGTTTGGCATTTCTATGAATATTATGGCTTTTGAGAATGTATTACTTTAAAGTTGAAATTTTGAGGTTGTTAAAAGCTCAGATAGAAGGCGAGAATATTATTACGCGCGTAAATATAGAAGTGTAGAAATGTCGTCGACTCTTAATAAGCTCTACAACTTTGCATTCACTTTAGTTTCTACTCTGTCGCTCGTTGAGACCCAACGCTATATTTATCATTGAGAGTGCCATCGTGAGTACTTCACCATTAGCTCTCCATTAAATGCGGAGATAATAACTATTTAGGTAGTGCTCACTTACAATTATAACATTACGCTAACACAAATATAGTTTGAGTAATGTTCCCTATTAAACACTGACACGTTCGCGACGAGGGGTCGAGGGGAACAATTCAAACTGTCCAAATTCTATTAGATGGTAATGTAATTTGTAATATTGAATAATTCAAACGTGGGATGGTTGGTTTGGTAACAAGTCGCCGACTCTCTTATTACCCACTGGTGGACGACACCTCACAATTTTTCAATTATTTTAATAGATTACTTTCTGCCACAATTGACTCTGAAGGGCTATTTTAATGACGCCTGGCTTGAGCCAATTAACGCTATGTTCTTTATAACGAGTTGTGAAAGATTTGACTTGACTGGAGAAATACCGTAATATTATAAGCTTTTCACTTTAGAGATTTATATAGCATAGCATACTCAGCCTATAATGTTCCCACTGTTGGGCCACATGCCTCCTCTCGGTTAGAGGGAGTGGGCCGTAATCCACCACGTGGGCCCAGTGTGAGTTTGTAGATGTCACATGATGTGTTCGAATTGTTCATTCTAGGACTTGCCGGTGTCCTCACGATGTTTTCCTTATCCGTTTTGAAAGGTGATGAAGTAATTAACACAAAGTAAAGCGTCTGTCTGGGTTCGAACTTATGACTTATAATATGTAAGTCGCAGCCTTTACCACTGGGTCACCACTGATCTCTTAGATATTCATTGATAGGTAATAATAATACCTAATAATTTAATTTCGCACTATTGGGAGTGGACTTAATTATAATTATTGATGATTTATTTAAAAGTAATCTGTGCATTCCTTTGTGCCATCTGTCAGAACGAAAACTTCATCAAAATCATGGGATCAGGTTAGTCCACTAACCACACGAAAAGAAAAAGAGAGAGAAGGAGATGTGATAAGGTTTCTAATTTGTAATCCACACAACGTCGGCACTCACTGGGGACGGACATTCAATAAAAGGATTTGATGTCATACCTTTCTGTTATCTGGATCGCTATTTATTCACTCTCCGACACTCCGGCACTCCGCCGCACTACACCCACGACGGTATCTCACTGTAATTGACTCACTAGCACAAGCACCGCTCATAAGATTTATTTGGACACAGTTTACGATATTTAAAGGAAACTTCAGTTAAAGCATTAAGTACGGTACAAAGACACTACAGACGATTTTATTCTCTGAAAGCGAGCGTCAGCTGAAGTATCGGACGATGATAAAAGCGCGGTACCAGGAAATCATATTAATTCCAAGAAAGATAAACTTCGACCGAATACGAGTGTTTACAGAAGCGACCCACAAGCTCCACTGAGGAGCGGCCCTCGCTTGTGAGAACATCAAACCGAACTGTCTCACAAACCAGGAACGTATATATAATTCGATCTGCGACGAAACTTGACTGATATCGCGCTTGACGAAGGGGACAGTACAGCGAGCTCGTATTAGACGTAAGACGAGATAGAGGCAAAACAACAAACATAACTTTATCCGGGTTTTCGGCGCGGCGTTAAATCGCGTCATAAAATAGTGAAGGTTTATACAACGCAACGGGATTGGCTTATCTGTCCCCGAGGGAGCGATCTGCGATAGAAACGCCCGCGCCAGGCCGCGCTAAGTGTGCCCGTGCTTATGGCGAAGCTGATAATTCATGACTTGGAGCAGAATGTGACTAGCAGTAGGTACCTATCTACCAACCACGTATCCAGCAGTTAATGCTAATGGCACACACGTATTAAAAACGGAATGAGTTTGGATGAAGTGATGAGGATCCTAATTTACGACACTCGCGCGCTCGGGATTATGCAGAATTTACGTTGGAATAAGTATCTGAAGATTAAGAGCCGTCCATCAACCTCTCTTTACGTCGTCGTCGCTGGTTTCTCATGAAGAATGACTTCGTTGTTGTTATACAACTACGAAGTCATCGCCAAGGTCGCTAGTATGAAAATCATACCGTTTCTTGGCCGAATAATTGACATAATCATTAAAAGTTTTCGACAGGTACATTTATCAAACAATGCCTTAGCATAATTATACAACTTCGTGCGTATCTGTACTATTTAACAACTTTTAACATTCTTGTAAAATCGCCTTGAAATATTCTCACCTTTGAGCCTTGAAAATAAGAATTATGTTTGGTTTATGTGTTTTTTTGTTTTGTTTGTTAAAATTTTGAAGATAATTTAGTGGATTTACTGTATAATTTTTGTAACTTTTGCATGCCTACCGGTAAAATATGGCTGAACCTATTCCCTATTTCACCTTGTATTGTACCCATATTTGCAAAATAAAATATCTTTTATCTTTATCTTTGACCACGAGCGCGGAATTAGTGCGATTTGTTGCGAAATAATACAAGTTAAATAATTATAAAGCGAGCTTTCAGGAAAAGTATTTCCATTTTCACACACCATGTAACATTTTACTATTTGTTCAGAAGAGACTTATTTGTTAAGCTCAGTTAGTTACAATCATAGCTACTTATTAATATGGTTAGCTAACTTAACGAATATGCAAGGTTTTACAATATTTGCCTGACGCCTATGCGATAATAAATTGTATGTAATGTTGGTTATAATAATGTGCCTTGATTGGATCATATTTTCAAGTAAGATTATAGAATTTAATGGAATAACTAAGGCATTATAACGCCCCAATTACTGCCTCATAATATTCTTTGTCTACTATAATCCCAGATTACGTGCAGTTTCGCGGAAGTTGGGAGCGAAACCTTTTGCTTCATAATGAACACAACAACGATCTATTCATTAGCTGATTCCCTGAATGCTCAGTGTCTATTACCGGCTTATTTAAATCATTATTTTATTAATTGTCGTTTGGTACTGAGATTTAAGTACTGTGTTGTTTTGTTCGTTTCGTTGTTGCTGAAAACGACTACCATTACTATATTTACTTTTCCGAAATGAGGATTGATAATTATGTTGTTAATACACAAAGAGCATTACTTTTATTTGGAAAAATTATTTACCTACCCGTACTTGATTTTTAACCGACTTCCAAAAAGAAGGAGGTTCTATTTTCGACTTAATGATATATAATATATTTTTTTATATCTGTTCATCGATACTTTCGTCAATTGTAGTCCGATTTTGAAAAATCTTTTTCATTTGTTAGAAGATGCTTGCGCGGTGGTCCCTTATAAATTTTATTAACTTTGCTTGCGTAGTTTTTGAGTTAGCTTTTATAATATGTATTTTTCCCACTTAGATGATGTCTTAATTATGTTCCTGTCACTGTTAGTTACATAGGTAGCAGGTAGTCTGTAAGCTTTAATATTATGTAAATACGTGTCTATAAGTAGAAATTCCCACATAACTTCAAGATGCAGGTACATTACGACACAACTTAGATGTAGCATCGGCAAAATTCGTAAAATCGATCACCATCCAAACCGACTGGGCCTTCAAAATCTCCAATCTTTATTACTGCTTTAGATGACAATGATTTTTACGCAAACGCAATAACTTGTAAAGTCATATAACTAAATACGTTCGTAAAATTATTGAAATGAATGCAAATTTTGAAATTTATGCTACTATATTGTGTCGTACTGGTTGGTATTCGAATTTATGTGGGGTAGGTACTACAACTAACAGTTTTTACAAAACAAAAACAACTGACTTCCAAAAAAAACTTTTTCGGAACATTTCTAGAATTCAGGGTTTTTTAAAAATTTCTAGTAGCTATTTTCAGTGGACTGCTATTATGCTGACAATTGATCATGATAAGATATATATCGGTGACTCATCGAAGGATTTTTATTAATAAATACATGCTTAAACTCACTCCTTCCAATGGGGTAGGCAGAAACTACAGAATGCCGCCTGCTACGAACCTTACATACTGTTTTGGCCTCGTTTACATTCGCACCTCTGGTCAAATCAGCATATATGCGTTTCTATTATTAAAGTTCAAAGGATTCTGTAAAGATGTTAAGTATGATATTATGCCAATCGCAATCGTCGGTCCGCCAGATTGTATTGGTGGCGGGTGACGTCGCCGTCGGCTTGGACTGCGCATTACGTTGGTTATTCAGAGCCGATTCAGGCACATATTAGTTTATAGCGTCCCCTCGAAAGGGCTAATCCCATTCAACCCTCGGTGAGCGATTCCGTCGTTTTGCCTCAAACGCTTCCAATGGCCTCAACCTGCAATACGGTAACAATTTTTTCTGAGGCGCTCCCGAGCTATTCGAAGTAAACTATTCAGTCGCTGAATTTAAAAAGGAATCCCCTTTGCTTAGTTTGTGGCGCCTTCGCTTGCTTATCATTTTGTTAAGTTTTGCGTGTTCAAAGCTCCGTCTGTTACCGCCGCGGAGTTCGATCGTCTGGGCCTAAGTTTTTAATAAATGAAATTTTTCTCGGTGACATTCTATTCAAACTTAGTTTTAATAAAGTGCTTGCCTTTGTTCGGGCAATCGTTTCCGACATTATTGAAACAAAAGCGTGGCGGAACGTTCGGAAGCAGAGGATCGGTTGTTCCGAGACGTCTGCGGAGTTATATGAGTAATTACGACGTTAATCAAATAGAGTGGCTTCTCTCGGAGATTGAATGTTTTATTCAGAGGCCGGCGTTATCTGTGCCGAGTGCTCGGCGGCTAATGTTCGCTTTAAACCGCTCATAAACTTTTACGCAGGTTTGGCGCCGCATGGCGTGGTGCCGTTCGGCGCGGCGCGGCCGCACTCGACACAGTTGCGGCACCGCACTTAATTAACGCAGCTGCCACCACGCCGCGCCGCGTCGAGCCGTGCCATGCAAATCCATCGCCGTCAACACTTCACAATGTCTTCGCAGTTTCGCTTTAATTCAGTTACCTGCTTCCCGCGAGCTTTATGAATAAAGTGACGAACATTAAAAGTTTACGACAAAACTTCACTTTAAATACAATTAAAACTAGCAACTTTTCAGTGATTAAGCCTACTTAAAGTTTGAAACTCCGCAGAGTTGTGTGGTACCTAGAGAGAGCGGCTTAGCCGGAGTTCCGCTGCACCCGATCCGCTGCGAAATAACTCGCGTCACTCTGATCAGATAGCCGCCTACCAGCGCTTTGTGCAACAATCCTCGTCACCACTGAACGATTCACTCGGCTCCGATGGAGCGACCGATAAATCAAAAGTTTGTCAACTCGAACAAGTCTCCGGTCCGAGCGACTGTGCATTTAAGTCGCGAAACAACACTGAAACTTACTGTAGGTACAGAAATCCGTAGCGACAATCGCATGCGTTTCAGCGCGTGCGGAGTCGCGCGATCATCGCGCCACAGTTGCGGAAGCGGGTCCACACAGAGCACTCACTGCGGTCACAGAACGACGCGCGCGGTTAGCGGGGGGCGCGCGGAGCGTAAGGGGGGCGGGGACGCATCGCGCGACACACGTGCGGCGGACGCGGCCGGCCCGGGACACTGCCGGCGCGGGCCCGCGCGCGCACCCCGCGCCCCCCCGCCCGCAACCCTTACGCCCGCGCCTCACCCCCGCTGCGCGCGCACCGCCCAACGATTCCGAGCGCGCCCGACACTGAACGAATTCGAGTTCGAGACGATTTTTACATCTGCACTGTTGTGACATTGAAATTCAATTTTCGATTGAGCGGCCTTCGACGTGGCGGCGCGAGCCTCGAATGAGTTCCGGAATCGTGTTCCGGTTTCGTATTTGAATAACGAGAATCTGAATTTTTGTCGGGGGCATGAAAATTACTCGATTCGACGAGGGTTTCCTTTGTTGAGCTCCGATAATTATTTTGGAAATTTATTGATATGCCACCGATTCGACGATAACGATTATTGATAAATGTTGAGACAGAATTCAATTCAGAACCCCCTACGCACTTTCCGAATAAATTACAATTTACTGTCTAAAGCTTATCAGAAATAAACTTTCTTAGAGCCTGTTGGAGAATAAAGCATTTAGATCATTCAAATAAACGTACAAAGATTTCAATTTTAAATTAATTTTAATTCAATACTAAGTATGTTTTATTTTACTTTAATAGTTTGGAAAACTAGGTATGTAGCTTGCGGTGGTCATGCTACATGTTAAAAAGTTGCAGGATGTCGTAGCAGCATAGCGATGACGTAGCGGTGTAGCACCGTAGAGGCGTAGCAGTGTAGCACCGTAGAGGCGTAGCGACGTAGCACCGTAGAGGAGTAGCGGTGTGTGGACGCCCGCTAATCCGTAGCGCGAATCTCTGCGGTACTTTACAAATGGCTACGCTATGGAATTTAATTTCGCGAATTTCTTTTACGCTATTGGATATTGTAAGGATTTGCGGCTTCCATAATAATATATCCGCTGACGACGCTGATATACGTGATTTTTTTGTGCAGTTTGTTTGAAAAGTTCATGTAATATGAGTTGCAGGAGGGTAGGGAGGGGGGGGACTGTCTGTGTGTGTCTCGAGTGCTTTTCAATTATTCCAACTCTATTGTTATGTAATTGGGGGTACAATGAAAACAATCACATATTTAACTGTGCATATTTCATTTCTGTGGTATTGTAACTTTTCGCGTGGAGGTCTCGATAATGTAAATGCACGTAACAATGGACAATTACTTTCAACTGTAATGTATGAATTGTATCTGATTATCTTTTCATTTGGTGGTTGTTTGATCACACAAAATCAGTTTCCAGAATTGATGGAAACATTTAATTACAACGCTAATTACTCACGTTGTTCACATACACAGATACAAGGGTAATCAATTATTGTTGAGAATGAAACCTGCAATCATATTATGTAAAGATTTTCATTAAATATCAATAATTGGGGAAATCAGCAGATCAAGTTGCGATTGGAGAGGCAATCAAGGAAGCTCTTCCGCTCGCTGAGCGCGAGTGCCAAGCGAGCAGAGCGTATAAGAGTCGCGGTACATACGCGGGAATAACTTATGTATCTCAAACGTATATTACGTACCTTGGTCCCAACTCATTCGTTAATACCATTTGTATATTTCCGATAAGAGGCCATCTTTTTAGGTTTCCGTACCCAAAGGGTAAAACGAGAACCTATTACTAATGTTCCGCTGTCTGTCTGTCTGTCTGTCACCAGGCTGTATCTCATGTACCGTGATACTACCAAGAAACACTAGATTTTAAAAGTAATTAATTAAATTTCTTGAAACAGTAATGATCCTCACTAAATAAAACTTTCAAACCACTCTGTCTAGCAGTCCTAGCAGGTTCCTTTAGAGAACATCTTGAAGCAATCCAAATTATCCGTCGTTATGGCCGACAATAGACGCCACACAAAAGCTACCGAGTTATTATTGTTGAAAGTTCTCTATTATTAGAAAACTAAAGACTCTTCGAACAATCTCTTATTAATTACATCGAGAATCAAATATTGTGAAGACTTGCCTGTTGGCACGAGTCGAATTGTACCAACAATTGTTTCCCTTGGCTGATACTTGTCAGACAATCGTGTAGGCTCAGCACGAATCTACCGTCAATAACAATGAGTGAATTTTGAATTGTAAAATAATAGTTATTTGATGCATTTATTATGTAAAAACAAATTGACTGGGCAAATAACACATTTGATAGCCTTGTATAGTCCTTCTTTCAGTATACCTACATGGAATTTCTTCTTTACTATAGTTTTCAATTAATTGATGGTTTTCGTCTGGTGTTATGTCGTCGCTATATAGCTCACTGTAATAATCCGTGGCTACTTCTAGTATTTCGATTCTGCTTGTGATCACTCGTGTGTCTGTCGGTCGGTTTTTTTCTTATCTTTATGGTGAGTCATATTGTCTATCCAGTTAGTATTTTCTCTTAGCTCGTCCCTGCTCTCTTGACTCCTCGTGACTTTACTATGTAATCATTTACACAGCACGCGTAGCATGACGGCTTCTATTTCTACGAAGAATAGACACAGCTCTCTGTATACAAAGTGACATTTCGTTTTTCCAGTTTTGACATCGCACCGTAGAAATCCTACAATCTGTAATTTTGTCTTTCGTTTCTAACGATCTTTGTCTAGGTCCTTTTATATGTAGACAATTTCAAAAGAAAGTTTTCTATCCCAAACTGTCAAAATCATACTGACAACTGACAGCTGCCAAGACAATTTGATTTTGTAATCGCCATGCTAAGGACAGCAAAAAACTTTCTACTCGACGGCAAAGTATATACGGTTACCTACAAAATCATGATTTTACAGAAAGCGTTTTGAACCCAAAACTGTGATAAATAATAGAAGAACAAAGCTTTTCTTCCCATTTAACATCATTTAGTTCCCAAGGAAATGGATAAGGCCAATATTGCTGTAGTATTTTTTTCTATGACAACAAAGAATTCCGAGTCGAATTATGTAAAACAGTGAATTTCGTAAAAAAGTGCAGTTGATTCTTTCTAATTTGCTGCCGTCGTACTGTCTACACGAAACGTAATTTTTAGGGTTCCGTACCCAAAGGGTAAAACGGGGCCCTATTAATAAGACTCCGCTGTCTGTCCGTCTGTCTGTCTGTCCGTCTGTTAACAGGCTGTATCTCCTGAACCGTGATAGTTAGACAGTTAAAATTTTCACAGATTTATTTATTTATTAATCACCAACTTGCACTAACAGTATAAGACACCAAACATACAAGTTATAGGCTATTATTAGACAATCATGAAATTAAAATAAGACAGAACTAAATTTACTCGCAATTGTACAAAATTTAATATAATTAAACAAATAAAATAGAATTATACAAAATAAAATGATGATGTATTTCTGTTGCCGCTATAACAACAAATACTAAAAAACAGATTAAAATAAATATATAAGGGGACTCCCATAAAAAAAAACGTGATTTTTGTCTCGTTTTTATAGATAATGGTACGGAACCCTTCGTGCGCGAGTCCGACTCGCGCTTGGCCGGTTTTTGTCTACTCTTCCGTAGACCAAACGGTGCTCGTGCTTCGCCTGCTGCTCCTTCTTTTCTGTCTGTTTCCGATTTACAGATCTATTTCTTTACTTAGGTTTTCTATCTATTTTTGTTGATTTTCCTGTTTCTATGCAAAGATTTGCTCTGCATGATCAAACTTCTTGCTTCTGTACCTAATTGTCGTTAGTGTCGTTATTTTGTTTTTAAATTTCTTTTTTTTATTCTAAAGCGCCATATTTCTCTTGGACATCTTTGGCACTTTCTGTTGTTTTTACGTTACGTATTCTAGAATATTTCCTGCAATTGCTATGGGTATTGGTTTTTTACTACTTTGAATATTTTCCTCTGTATTACTGGTTTTATTGCGTACATTTGTCCTTGAAGCATTCTGTGATCTGTGTTAGTAGTTGAGTTGATCAAAATTCATAAATAAATAAAAAACCTTTAATCAAACTTCTGTTTACCTTCAGGGTCAGAAATCATTTTTACTTCGGCCTCTGGTTCCGTTTGTGGTTTAATCTTAAACTTGAAACCTTGTATCTAAATGACCTAATTGATTACTTAATTGAAAAAAACACGCCTTTTGGTTCCGAGCCTCGAAGAGAATT
This sequence comes from Lithophane leautieri, assembly GCA_949152455.1. Lineage (NCBI taxonomy): Eukaryota > Metazoa > Arthropoda > Insecta > Lepidoptera > Noctuidae > Lithophane > Lithophane leautieri. The sequence continues at coordinate 17,302,233 of OX424474.1, read as the reverse complement.
TAAAAACTAGGTAACGGTGCTCCAAACATGTTTCCTTACATTTCGTTCTGTTAAAAAAAACCGTCATTTTGTAGTAAACGTCAAATGAGATACTTTTTAAACTTCATGACTAATATGATACAATGACGATGATACAAAAATATTTTTTTCTTTCTTTCATTTTATATTTATTAAAATCACTACAAGTTTTATTAATATTTGAAAGTCATGACGTTCGGCAATCCGACACTGTATTCTTATATCATTATAAACACAACTTAATCCTACTAGAATATAATATATATATAAATTATTAATGTGAAAGTTTGTGTGTTTGGATGTTTGTTACTCAATCACGCAAAAACGGCGATACGGATTTGGATGAAATTTGGCACATGGGTAGACCATGACCGGGAATAGGATATAGAATACTTTTTATCTCGGTAGTACGTTCCCGTGGGATAATTTCCAACATTCACGCGGGCGAAGCCGCGGGCAAAAGCTAGTTTTTAAATAAATCAGTATTATGGTGACAGGATATATTAGTAAAGCTCATGGGTTTCATTTCTAGAAGGTTCATTATTGTTTATTTGAAAAGAGGGTTTAGGTACAGAACTGTTATTATTCTTTAAAGTTTTATCCGTAAAGCTAATAGATTTCAATGTAAAAATGACGCTAAATCGTCGCAACTGCAAACATTTCCGGTCTCTACCGCAGTACTACCTACTAATATTTGGATTACCAATAGTGATCCTATAATTTATTATTGAAATAATTATCATCGCAATTTTTAAACCCTAGCCATAACCTATCTATTTTTCGATTTTATGGAGCCTGTAAACTGCCTGTAACCGTGTTTGAGAACTTTTGCGTAGTTTTTTGTAATGCCATTTTATCATACTACGTGACCGCCCAAAAGCCCTAACATTAGCCTAAATTACATTTATCCACATGTTGATATTATCCGTCAAACTAAGGTTGTTGAATTCTTTCTGCGCGACGGCTCCGCTCACTGCTACTGCTTGACATTGCACTGTACATACCTCAAACTCGTTGACGGTATCCGACGTCGTTTTCGCCCTCACGCCATGATGTCCTGTAGGCGTGCACCATAACCACTTTTGATGTGGGAAAATAAAACAGATTAATAAGTATACTATTCATTTAATGTAAACACAATCATACATGATATAAAAATACATAAAGGATCATATTATATTTCAAATCGTATTAACACATTTCATAATTTTCCTCTAATTACTTAGCTGCCACAATCGAACAGCGAGCTGTGGTGGCCCAGTGTTAGCGGCCGCCACTTACGAGTTGTAGGTTGTTGGATGGAAACCAATCGCGCTTTACTTTGTGTGAATTATTTCACCACCACTGCTCTCAAAACGGTGAAGGAAAACATCGTGAGGAAACCGGCATGTGCTAGAACCACAAATTCCGAGACATGTGACATCAACCACCCACTCCCTCTCACAGAGAGGAGGCCTGTGTCCCAGCAGTGGGAACGTTATAGGCTGATTGTGCACAATCACACTAATTTAGGATTAACAAAAATTGTTAGGACTTATGCACACTTTGATACTTTTTACGCTTTTTCACAGACTGTAGGTGAATACTAGTAGACAGCTGTAGACTCGTTGAGAACTGACTGTCGTAGACTGAGGCCGATCAACTCGTGAAACGCGTTTTACTAAACGAGTGGCCCGGCCATCAGGTGGCGGATGTAACGTCATGAAGACTTTCTAATTTAATAAAACGCTGTCGATAACATGCATGTGACTTTATTGATATCTCTATAAGATACAAATTGCGCACGCAACTTAAACCAAATTGAACTGGAGACCTGCTCCATTTTTATTTAAAATTCATCAATGTTAACCGTCTATGTAAATTCATCTATGTACGTGAAAATTATTGCTACTGATAAGTAGGTATGTTCTTTATGAACACAGCTGTATGATTGATGGAATCGTCAGCTATTCTGGTAGTGCGGTGGTTCTATGGAAGAAATAAAATACTTAAATGCAAAAGGAACGCTTTAATAAAATTCGAGGAAACACGGGAATAACTACCCGCGGGAAATAGATATTTTATACTTGAAGCCGTAGGTTTGTATCGATACGTGGACATTATGAAGTAATCTCTTTTCCATTTATCTGATTAACCCTTTTGAAGTATGTGGCCTGTTTAAATGTACGGCCGTGAACGTACGAACTAACGGTACCTAACTAAAGACTTTCCACATAGATGCGTCAACAAAAAGCACGCGAAGGAAGTTCTTTGTTTTTAAGCGATTTCTTCAAGAAGGAGGAGGTTCTCAATTCATCTGTATGTTTTTTTTTTTGTGTTTATGTTACGCGATTACTCAGCCAAATATGAATCGATTTTCATGGTTCTTATTTTGTTTGGTAGGTCATGGCTCAGAGGTCGTCCCATATAAATTTATGAACTTTGCTTGCGTAGTTTTTGAGTTAGCTTCAATATTACGTATTTTTACCACTTAGTATACGTAAAGGACTATTTGACTCCGTCACCGCTATTTACATAGCAGGTGATATTCAAATTTGTGTGGGTAGGCACCATAACTAAATAGAGAAAAATAAAAACTTATTACAAAAAAAAACAAACGACTTCCAGAGAAAACTCAATTAAAGTTATTATTCATTATTATGTGTTTTTTTGGAAGTCGGTTGTTTTCTTTTTGTAATAAGTTTTTTTTAATTTCAATTTTTATTCAAACTCAAACTCAAATTCAAAGCATTTATTTCAAATAAACCAATTACAGGCACTTTTGAATTGTCAAGGGGTCGGTCAGTCAGAAAGATGAAGCTAGTTGCCTATTCCAAAGCGTAGGTTCCTATGGAGAAGAACAGGCAAGAAACTCCACGGACACTCTTTTGAATCAGAATATTATTACAATATATTGGTTACATCATTCATGTTGAAATTATACATGTGAGAACAATGTCCGTCCGTAAAAAGATAAAAAAGAAACAAAACAATTAAAAAATTAAAATAAATTAAAATAAGCCGTGGCAGCTAAGAGATGACCAGTCCCTACTGATGGCGCCCGTTCACGAACATGACGCATGGATCAGCACCATTCAGCTCAACCATTTTGAAGGGAACTTAATGATCCAACACACACGCCACCACCAGCGAGACATTAAAGTGAGCATGACATACTCTCAGTCGCCAGGGCACATTCAAGTCAATGAAAGACGTACCTAGTAAATGGTAGTTTTAAAGTATTTAGGTAAGTACATAGTGCTCACACACATGTGCTATGCAGTTATACAATACTAGGAGATTGAATTTATACAATGTAAATAATTATAGTTTTTAGAATCTTCAGCAGCTCCAACAATTATTTCGAATGCTAATCAATTAGTTTATGCGCCCTGTGGAGCTGGACTAGCGCTGAGCCAAGCATTTTTATCCGTAATGTAATCCCCTAATTTATAATATGCTTGGCGGCATAGTGTGCATTTTATACAAGATTTAAATTTTGCTTCATTCAGTTGGAGTATGTGGGGAGGTATTTTATTATAACATTTTAAACAGTACCCCATGAAAGATGAGTCTACTTTAGCCAGTCTGAAGCCCGGTTGAACTAATTGGTCCCTACTTTTAGTCCTATAATTGTGTCTTTCACCTCTTTTACTGAAAAGACTTAGATTTTTCCTTACGTACATGATGTTTTCATAGATATATTGACAAGGTACCGTCATGATGTTAATATCTTTAAACAGTTCCCGTAGAGAATCGCGCCTGCGGAGGCCATATATTGCTCTGATCGCTCTTTTCTGCAGAATAAAAATAGAATCGATATCAGCAGCCCGTCCCCATAGTAAAATACCGTAAGACATGATGCTATGAAAGTAACTGAAATAGACTAGCCTCGCGGTATCTACATCAGTGAATTGACGGATTTTCCTCACAGCGTATGCTGCTGAACTTAGCCTTCCTGCAAGAGATGTTAAATGAGGACCCCATTGCAGCCTTGAGTCGAGTGTGATCCCCAGGAAAACAGTTTTATCGACGAATTCTAGTTTCTCCCCATTCAATACTTACACTACACTACTTACACTTATTATATTTTTATGGTGTACATAATAAAGAGTATTCTATTCTATTCTATTCTAATACTATGTCACAATCACTACTTTTAACATTCGGTAAAGAAAATCTTATGCATTTCGTTTTTGTCCCATTTAATACTAAATTATTAGCAGTGAACCAATTTTGGACCTGCAGTAGGGCGTTATTTACGTCGTCAAGATTTAATGCACGTCTATTTATCTTAAAAATTAAAGAAGTATCGTCAGCAAATAACACCATTTGTGGTTGGTTTTTTAATAAATGGGGTAGATCATTAATATATACTAAAAAGAGGAAAGGACCCAATATCGAGCCTTGTGGAACACCCATTTTTACTTTTAAACCGAGTCAAACTTACAAACCAATCACATTTAGCCACTGTTCAACCGATCTAAGCCACCAGCTCGTCACTACGAGTAAACTGCTGCAGACACAATCGCCAACTCATTGGCAGTGGCGAAGCAAACAATAGAGACACGTTGTAAATAATTGTACGTTACGGGAACAGGTGGCCGGTAATAACTTATTAACTCAGAAATACTGAAGTCACTGTCGATGCCAATAGTGGGTTTTGATACACGTTTATGATATACCTACTGAGTGATTTCTTACATAATAAATATTTTTTTGTGTCGTAGTTCTCCAATAAGACTGTTTATACAAATACGTGTTTTTCATGTTTGTTTTGTTTATACGGAAAAGCATTTTTTACTAACTAACGTAGGTTTTATTCATGATGACTGCGACATAAACATAAGCCTCTAAACAATAAACAAATTGGACAGTTTTCCGGAAAACACACACTAAGTTTACTACAACAAATCGATCCATACAATCAAATTTAAAGCCGCACATCGTGGCATGTGTAGAAAAATTATTATTGGTTTTTGTGGGCGATGTTACTTTAAAGTTATTTTAGTGACTTACTCCAATGAATATGAATATTCATGCAGCCAGTTATCTCGTTGGAATATGGAAATTGGAGTTTAATCTGTCTTTTTATTATTAGATCTGCGGAGATCAGTGACCGGAATCTGCGCGTTATTAACTCATTTCAATTACGTATCGATTTTATTAAATGCCTGAAAGTTTTATCAGTTTCGTATATTCGACGTATCTGAATAATAAGTAGGATCCCTGTGACTCTGTAGTAAGCTCGTCAAATAAAATAAAATAAAATAAACGGAGACGCTAAACTTATTACGACAACGAGGCTCAAGTTCATCTGCAAACTGGTTATAACTGCGAGGGCAGAGGTTGGCGCTGGCTGGGCGCCTGTGACGTCACTGAGCTGTCACCATTGTTCCCAACTTGTCGGCTCTGCGTAAGGCGCTCGCACCAGTTTCACCCAGTTCCATTCAACGCAATCCAGTTCGAACCGGTTCACGGCACCCCCATCCAGTTAATTTAAGTTGCCGCGGTCTTTGAGTAATTGGTTCAGCGTTTACTTATTCATATAGCGGTCTATTTGCTCAAATGGAGAGCTGCAGGCTTTGTGTGATGGTGACGTGCTAAACAATTGCCTGGGTAATATATTAAATTAAGTCTGCCAATTAAGATTTTCAGCTCGTCTTGGTACACCACGCATTATCTATGCGACAAAGCGAAGTGGAATGAAAGGACTGACTTTTATGAAAGTGCCGCTAATAATTGATATAAATCCTAGTTTACCATGTCAAAGAAGTGAGTTAGATTATATTATAACAGCTCCGTATATTGCATTTCCATTCCAATTACCTGCATGCAGATCCTAATACGGATTCTATAAACTTTGCAATATGTGTGTTCTAGTCTCAGATCAAATAAAAAACCAAGATATAGCGCTGCGAACAATACAGTGAAGCATGCCTAAACGACACCTCCGCTCTGTGCATACACGCTCACACCCACACATTTACAATCAAACTACACCTCACTAAGCGCACACAGGTCTATGAAACCGGCTTCACGTCATTGTTGACAGCGCTCAGTCTTGTTTTTTTATTTGGTCTGAGGTTCTAGTGACAATTTAACTGGAATGCAATTCCGATTCAAGTTAAAATACATGTTCAAATGTGTCGCCGCCCGTAGCGGGTCGGAACAGTCGCCGGCGGGTACTGCGCGATTTGGGGGAACGTGGGAGTGTTGTTCAACAACAGAGGAACGAGTCTTATTGTAATCAGATGGCGGCAATAAAACCATCCGAGACGCGCCGTAATGAACGACGGATAGAACAGCGTTTAATATTTCCGAAACAAATTGACCAATAAAACAAAAAGTTTCCAAGTCTTGATTTCCTCGGAGCTCGAACTTGTTCAAAGTTCGAATTGTAGTCGGATTGTTTTTTAAAGTATTCCACGATTCCGTCCCGGGGGGTGCAGGGCTGAGGAGATGAGATGAAGTGAGGGGGAACCGCGAGACAAGGAGGCGTTCGCTTCTCTCAATAAAAAATCAGCAGGCGATGGTTCCGGCTACGTTTTCACTCGCTAATCTATGGCCGCGCACTAATCCTCCGTGATGGACGGGCCCATATTTATTTTATTCCCTTTCGAAATTTATTTATGCCGAAAGGAATTCGCTTTGTTCTGGAGCTAAGTTTTTAATAGCATTTGCCAAAGTTTAAATAAGTTAGCGTTATTGTCGGAGTAACTGACGTCACACCATTACTCTGTCAATATTAGATAATTCCCTTTTAATAACGAAATCTTCTTATTAGAGAACTTTTGTATGACTCAGACTTACCTACAGTATACTTAAATTAACCCTTATATATAAACTTTATACCTGAATGTGATACCAAAAATACCTTTATTTATCACGGAATTCAAATTCATCCCCAGTAAATACATTATCTGAGTTTATAAAAAAAAATTAAAACAAAAAGCATATCAGACTTCCAAAAAAATCACTCAAACGTCAAAATGACTTTACGAAATTAAAGTCATTTTTCACGTTTGAGTGTTTTCTTGGAAGTCGGTATCTTTGCTTTTCAATTTTCGTTTTTTTTGTCACCGACCTCCGAAATTAAAGTTATGTTTCACTTTTTTTTTGCTAAAAGTTTTTATTGTTTACTTTTTAGTTGTGGTACCTGCTCGACATAAATTGGAACCACTACCTGCTATGTAAATAACAGTGACGGAGTCACTTCAAAATATCGTCCACATAATTATAAGTGAGAAAAATACGTAATATTGAAGCTAACTCAAAAACTATGCAAGCAAAGTAAAAATTAAGGGACCAAACAAAAAAAGAATCATCGAAATCGATTCATAATTGGCGCTGTATCCCGGAAAAAACATACCAACAAAAAAAAAACGTGCAAAAGAATTGAGAACCTCATTTTTTTTTGAAGAAGTCAGTTAAAAAATATATTTAATTACACTTCTAACGAGCTGGAAGTGTCCCAAATAGTTCCACTTTCGATATTATCAATCTTGTAAACGAAGCACCTCCAACGACTGGCGCTTCGGCTGTAAAAGGTCGTAAGTTACAGAACATAACTCTTGAGGCGGGTGATCGACTCACGAAGCAGAGAATGCAATATCTTGGAAGGTAAACATAGATTCTCGGGCAAAGCTATTTTCGTTAAAGAATACAAAAAAATAACTGTTACCTCAAAGACCATCAAACGGATTATCTGATCACAAGTAACAAAACGTGCTTTCAATAAAGTAGTAGTACATAACATAGTAGGTATTAATGGAATAAAAATATTACACAAAACTTCTTAGAAACAAACGATTTACATCAATACTTTAGCAGCAACAATTATTATTAGATAATTATTATTGTTTGTTTATTTGTGTTATTCTTATTATTTGTTTTTAACAGGAGTGATAGCCTAGTGGTGTGACCTTCGGCTGCCAAGTCATAGGTCTTGAGTTTGAACCCAAGACACGCACCTTTGACTTTTCGGATTCATTTGAGTATTGTGTATAATAAATTATCACTTGCTTGAAAAACGGTGAAGGAAACCGGCATGCCTGAGAGATATTTCTCGACGGCATGTGAAGCAAAGTCAAAGGCCCTTGAGCGGCATAAAAATTATGATACGAGGTTAGCCACTAACCACACGAAAAAGAAGAGAATATTTTTTAATATGGCAATATGAAACTTTTCAGCCTGAAAGATATAAAATTTAAAAATGCATTTTTAAAGATATATAAAGAGAGAAAAAACCCTGTAAGAAATCGGCACGTGTTTCACCTCTCAACGAGGCATCCTCAGGATGACGATTGACCAATTGCAAAACAGAACACGACGTGTTGCCACACCGAGCGCTGGACGCAGAGTGAATCAAATCGCCCGTCACCCCCTCTTATATAGGATTGCTGCTCGGCGCTACGCGGCTTGGATCGTTATCAGTGCGATAAGCGCGATAAGGGGCAAACAGTCGTAACAAAGGCGACCTTGGATTAAATAATACAGCGAACGTTACACTGTTGAACGAATTAAATACCAGTAATCCAAGGTCGCCTTTGTTACGACTGTTTGCCCCTTATCGCGCTTATCGCACTGATAACGATCCAAGCCGCGTAGCGCCGAGCAGCAATCCTATATAAGTGGGGGTGACGGGCGATTTGATTCACTCTGCGTCCAGCGCTCGGTGTGGCAACACGTCGTGTTCTGTTTTGCTATTGGTCAATCGTCATCCTGAGGATGCCTCGTTGAGAGGTGAAACACGTGTCGATTTCTTACAGGGTTTTTTATGACTCTTGAAGAATAGTTAAGCGGAATAGGTTACTAAATATATCTACGTCTATTGTATTTTATAATGGATTTCCGCAAAGTCACGCCTGAATCAATTAACTATCTAAAAGATAGGTACCTTCTTAATTAAATGTGAGCATATTTTTGCAGCAGGGTTTTCTAAGCCCTCTTTTCAAATTATTTCTTGCTCCACATAGGCAAAACCAGATGCGAAGATAATGTTTAAAATTGCGAACTAAGTACTTAAAGATACCACACCATAATCAGCCTATAATGTTCCCACTGCTGGGACACAGGCCTGCGCTACTCGAGAGGGATTAGGCCGTAATCTACACGCGGGCCCAATGCAGGTTGGTGCGATGTCATATGTCTTCAAATTTTTGGTTCTATGACACGGTTTCCTCACGATGTTTACCTTCACAGTTTTGAGAGCAGTGGTGATGAACTATTTACACAAAGTAAAGCGCCTGCCTGGGTTCGAACCCACGAACGACAATAATATGTATAATAAAGCACAGTAAACAAATATTTATTTTGATTTTTAAAAGAACTATCAGTTAAATTTACATTATAATCTTACAAAGAATATAATAATAATATTTTTACCTCAGAAACTCGGAAAAATTCTGTTTATCATTCGAAATCGGAGTGCAAAGTGAATTTTATCCACTAGCGTGGAAAGTAGAATAAAGTAAAACTCCGAAGTCACAGTCTTTTGTTCGATAAAAAAATATGTATCCTAATAACCGGCCAAGAGCGAGTCGGACTCGCACACGAAGGGTTTCGTACCATTATCTATAAAAACGAGCAAAAAAATTACGTTTGTTGTATGAGACCCCCTTAAATATTTATTTTATTCTGTTTCTAAGTATTTGTTGTAATAGCGGCAAGAGAAATTCATAATTTTAAAAAATTTCAACTGTCTAACTATTACGGTTCATGAGATACAGCCTGTTAACAGACGGACAGACAGACAGACGGACAGACAGCGGAGTCTTATTAATAGGGCCCCGTTTTACCCTTTGGGTACGGAACCCTAAAAATTACGTTTCGTGTAGACAGTACGACGGCAGCAAATTAGAAAGAATCAACTGCACTTTTTTACGAAATTCACTGTTTTACATAATTCGACTCGGAATTCTTTGTTGTCATAGAAAAAAATACTACAGCAATATTGGCCTTATCCATTTCCTTGGGAACTAAATGATGTTAAATGGGAAGAAAAGCTTTGTTCTTCTATTATTTATCACAGTTTTGGGTTCAAAACGCTTTCTGTAAAATCATGATTTTGTAGGTAACCGTATATACTTTGCCGTCGAGTAGAAAGTTTTTTGCTGTCCTTAGCATGGCGATTACAAAATCAAATTGTCTTGGCAGCTGTCAGTTGTCAGTATGATTTTGACAGTTTGGGATAGAAAACTTTCTTTTGAAATTGTCTACATATAAAAGGACCTAGACAAAGATCGTTAGAAACGAAAGACAAAATTACAGATTGTAGGATTTCTACGGTGCGATGTCAAAACTGGAAAAACGAAATGTCACTTTGTATACAGAGAGCTGTGTCTATTCTTCGTAGAAATAGAAGCCGTCATGCTACGCGTGCTGTGTAAATGATTACATAGTAAAGTCACGAGGAGTCAAGAGAGCAGGGACGAGCTAAGAGAAAATACTAACTGGATAGACAATATGACTCACCATAAAGATAAGAAAAAAACCGACCGACAGACACACGAGTGATCACAAGCAGAATCGAAATACTAGAAGTAGCCACGGATTATTACAGTGAGCTATATAGCGACGACATAACACCAGACGAAAACCATCAATTAATTGAAAACTATAGTAAAGAAGAAATTCCATGTAGGTATACTGAAAGAAGGACTATACAAGGCTATCAAATGTGTTATTTGCCCAGTCAATTTGTTTTTACATAATAAATGCATCAAATAACTATTATTTTACAATTCAAAATTCACTCATTGTTATTGACGGTAGATTCGTGCTGAGCCTACACGATTGTCTGACAAGTATCAGCCAAGGGAAACAATTGTTGGTACAATTCGACTCGTGCCAACAGGCAAGTCTTCACAATATTTGATTCTCGATGTAATTAATAAGAGATTGTTCGAAGAGTCTTTAGTTTTCTAATAATAGAGAACTTTCAACAATAATAACTCGGTAGCTTTTGTGTGGCGTCTATTGTCGGCCATAACGACGGATAATTTGGATTGCTTCAAGATGTTCTCTAAAGGAACCTGCTAGGACTGCTAGACAGAGTGGTTTGAAAGTTTTATTTAGTGAGGATCATTACTGTTTCAAGAAATTTAATTAATTACTTCTAAAATCTAGTGTTTCTTAGTAGTCGGTTTTATTTCTTTGAAGTTAGTTCTGAGATTTAGATCATAGTCGAGTAATTGTACCTACCAAAAAACATGTACTACGGTATTTTCTTAGCATAACATAATTTTATTAGTTAAAAAACCGGCCAAGTGCAAGTCGGATTCGCGCACGAAGAGTTCCGTACCATTATCTATAAAAACGACAAAAAAAAACATGTCTGTTGTATGGGAGCCCCCTTATTTTTTTTTTAATTTTAATTATTTATTTTTAAAGTGAATGTATAACTTAATATTCTGTGAATATTTCAAGCATCTACCTATTTCCGTTATCAATATCGAACAAAAAAATCACGTTTGTTGTATCGGAGTCCCCTTAAATATTTATTTTATTCTGTTTTTTAGTATTTGTTGTTATAGCAGTTTTCTACCGCCGCTCGTGTTTGTTGGTTGTCGCGCTGGACGATGCGCAATTACCAGAATGTCCGCCACAGTAAAGTGTGTGTCGTGAAATATGTTATCGACGAGCTATTAGCGTTTATTCAAAACAAAGTGTCGCTCTCTGATGAGACCAGTATCGTGAAGATATGTGCATCGACTTTTTTGGGCGAGGAGATTCAAAAATCAAAGTCGTTATTGGTGGAATCATTATCTTCGGAGGTGCCTAGCACTGTTCACAAAGGAAAAGGCAAAGAGAACAGGGTGTTGAACGACATCATTGCCATTTTTAAAACAACCGAACCTGATGTTTTGCCAGTTTTTGTAGCTCGCGATCTCAACAAGCTGCCTCCCATCTGTTTCGATCATTTGGATGTGTCAAAGCTGCTGAAGGACTTAGTGCTACTAAGAACTGAGTTTGATCAAATCAAATCGTCTTATGTGACTCAAGATGAGCTGCAAAGTGTTAAAACGGAGTGTAATATGAAATTAATGTCACGTCCATATGCGAACTCAAATGTAAATACAAAGATAGGGGCATCCTTTGATAACAGTACTATCTGCACATTTCAAGAATATACACCTGGCAGCTGTGGACAGCTAGTATCGGCCGAATTAAATCATCAATCTAGTCACAGTAGATCGATGTGAACAAGAATCAAATGGAGGGTAGGGCTAAAACTGATCTTCCAACGGTCAACCGCTGCTGTGAATCGGACAGCGGCGACAGAGACGGCATGATCCGTGTGACGAGTGGCGGAGACCAGGGCGATGCGTCATTGTTACGGTTATCAGCCGTTGCTAGCGAGCCTAGTAAACAACTGTGTGAATCCGTGACGCAGTCGTTGCGGCCGGCGCCATTTCCATCGTATGCAAGCATTGCTGCTGTTAACGTTGATGATGGTTTTACAGTGGTGCAGTATAAGAAACAAAAATATAAAGATCGCCTTAAAGGAAGCACTGGTAGCAGTATTGTCGAATCTGTGGAGAAATTCAGATTAGCTGACAGAAAAATCCCCATGTTTATATCAAATGTACATAGGGATGCTTCTGAGTCACACGTAACCGATTATATTAAAAAGAAAACTGGAGAAAAAGTTAACCTAGAAAGGATTAATATTAAGCGGCAATGTGAACATAATGCGTATAAATTCTTTGTATCACAGAGTAAGCTTCAATTGTATTTGGATGATTAGCTGTGGCCTCAGGGGATTATTTTTCGACGTTTTGTGAACTACAGACCAAAACGTTTAAATAATATACCTACCGTCAAGGAAGTCGGCGCACAAATTAGTATTAATGCTGGATAACGACAATGTTTGCAAGTTGGTGTCATTTAATTGTAAAAATGTCAAGCGCTCCATTCAAAATATCCGTGACTTATGTGAGCAGTCTGATGTCATTGCGCTGCAGGAAACGTGGTTACTGCCTGAAGAAATCACGTTTCTTGACTCATTAAGCAGTGAATTCAGTTGTACTGGAGTTTCGGCGGTGGATACGTCAGCAGGCATTCTTCGCGGTAGACCCAACGGTGGCGTCGCCCTGCTATGGAGAAGAAATATGTTCCAGAATGTGGTTATTGTTCAGTGCGGTAATCCACGTATTTGTGCTGTGAAAATTGTTTTAAAGGATAAATCCTTTTTAGTGTTAAGTGTGTACATGCCCACGGACATAACACAGAATTTAATGGATTTTACGGACATCTTGAACTCGGTGAGTACGATTATTGATAACTGTAATATAGATTATGTGTACATGTTAGGAAATTTTAATGCGCACCCGTCTGAACTATTCTATGTTGAACTTGCTGGCTATTGTAGCAAGCAAACATGGACTTGTATTGATACAGAAATGTTAGGATTATGTTCGAACACATATACATTCCTGAGTGAGGCGCATGGCTCAAAGAGGTGGCTTGATCACTGTGTAGTGACAGAGACAGCTGTGAACACTGTCAGGAATGTATATGTAGTTAATGATGTACTTTGGTCTGACCATCTGCCACTGGTTGTCGAATGTGATTTGAATGTGATTCTTCCAAAGAAATGTGCCAATGTTGTATGTGGGAACAAGGTTGTGTGGAGGGAAAGAACTCAAAATCAAATAGAAGATTATCAGCGTAAATGTCGTGAAAAATTAAAACTAATTGATTTCCCACACGATCTTGGTGAATGCTGTGATAGTATGTGTAACGATCCAAATCACAGAATTGTTATTGACAAGCTATATGCAGATATTATACACGCCTTGAGTACGGCTGCTTTGATGGGTCGGGGAAGCGATGATAGGCGCCCAAGGCGGGTAATTGTTGGCTGGAACAAACATGTTGCTGGGGCTCATACAGAAGCTAAGCAGAAATATTTTTTGTGGGCGTGGTATGGTAAACCTACTAGTGGGTTATTTTATAACGAAACGTGTGGGGCTAGAAGAGTCTTCAAGTCGAGGTTAAAGTGGTGCCAATACCATGAAGACCAAGTTAAAATGGATATCCTAGCCTCACACCACGCTAAGAACGATTTTCGTAGTTTTTGGAAACACACAAATAAATTGAAGGCTAGACCGGGCATTCCTGTGAGCGTCGGTGGCATGAGTGATCCAGAAGACATTGCCAATCTAAAATTAAAGAGGCGTTCGTTGTAAAATCTCCTCTGGGCCCGTCGCGATCGGAGCGCGATATTAGACCCGGAATGGAAATAGGAGTTAAATTTAAGGCCGCACAGATTACGCGAACGATTAGATGTATGTCTAGGGGTAAGTCACCCGGCCATGACGGGCTTAGCATCGAGCACCTCCAATATGCGGGCCCTCACTTGCCTAGGGTACTTGCTATGCTGTATAGTTTCTGTATGGGTCATAGATATATGCCTAGTGAGATGATGCGAACAGTGGTTGTGGCAATTGCTAAAAACAAGGCTGGTGACCTCTCTGACAGCAGTAATTATAGGTCCATTTCACTAGCTACTGTGATATCAAAGGTTTTTGACAGCATGCTTAATGCACAACTGAATAAAAGAACAACCATACATGACAACCAGTTCGGTTTCAAGACTGGGTTATCAACTGAGAATGCAGTGTTGTGTCTTAAGCATAGTGTCACATACTCGTACTATACGAAGCGTGAGACGCCTATTTATGCCTGCTTCCTGGACCTATCTAAGGCTTTTGATCTAGTTTCCTATGATGTGTTATGGAGTAAGCTAGAACGGGTTAATTTGCCCACAGAACTTTTAAATGCGCAATTTTCTTTGGCACGCTCTGTAGCCTAAACGGCTTGATTGATTTTAGCTAATGAGGTGTCATTACAGTCGTCTTAATTGTGGGATTGACATAGGCTATATAATATTTATATATTGCTTCTACAAATACAGAAAAGGAAGGGGAAGATTTAAAAAAAACAATACTACAATATTGGTATCAAATAAAAGCTAGTAATGAGTCAATTCCAATATATGTATATATAAAACTAAAAAGCTTAAAATAAAGAAAATTATTTAAAAAACAAAAACCCGCCAGCAAAAACGCATAACTTAAAAGAGAAAAACAAGCATTACAATCTTTAAAGTTATGCGTTTTTGCTGGCAGGTTTTTTTTTTTTTTTCCTTTTTTTTATTTTCTCTTTTGCGTCACGTTTACCGCAAATAAACGTTTTTTCTTTCTTTCTTTCTTTGGCCTCCCTCTTCCTCTAAATCCATCAACATTTTATATTCATCACTCTTTTAGTCACATGCTCATATGATGCCAAACGATTTCCTTTCAACTTTTCTGTCACTGCCACTGGCGCCACTTTGAAACTTCCTCTTATTATGTTTATGTAGATACTCATTCATTACTTTATCCATTTTCGTCACGCCACACAAAATCGGTTCGCAATTGACTAAAATAAAGATGAACACGCAAAAAATATAATTTTAAAAAAACGTACAAACAAAGACTTCCTCGTTTTTTGAAGTCGATTGAAAGAACAAATAGGTGTTAAGTATTTATTATGATTGGGAGAAAACGTTTACTAGGTAACCAAAATAGTAACTTTTTAAGGTAGAAACTGAACAGTAGGTATATATAAAAACAGTATTTTAAATACAGCGGAGTTTTATAATAATATTCTAAAGCTAGCTTCAAATATTCCCGAAGTTACTCGTCGCCAGAGGGCACACCCTTCGGCTCTCCCTTCACTCCTTCGACGAAGTATTAAATATAACACCCCATCAATGGAAGCTACACTTTGTTATATCTGATACTCTATGAACTTTCACATTCCATGAGACAGATTCCTTTGAATTTATTGCTTTGAATTGAGTTGATAGATTCGCTTGGCGACGCTTAGATGGATAACAAGTGCATTATTTGAAAGATCTCAACTATACTAACCGACCTAACTGATTCTCAGATACCAAGCTAAGTAAATCTGATTCTTAGGGTAGATAAATGGAACTGGGGATTAGTATGTCATGCATACTTATAATTATATAGGATCTATATTCTATTTCTATCTTTATGAATTTTACTGAATAATTACATAGTTACAAGAAGTAAATAGTAAACTATTTCACGAAAACAAACTTTGTATACCTTTTCTTTTTCTTTGGGTGGGAAATTATCAGATAACTTAACCGTTCTGGGCGGAGCGGGAGGGTGTGTCAGACTCTTACTGACTAAAATGCACCTATGTTCCTTCAGTTGTCTGTATGTTGCCAGAGGCAGCGGTAACCCTTTCGGACTTTCCCGCGACCCTGCCCCCTAGTGGACCCCGTTTTGCTAACATCTCTTTGAGGCGCGTGTGGAACACAACGCGCCGTCGTTCGACCCAGGCCTGGTCCTTATCGGACGGCGAGCTACCCATTGCTCACCGTCCACAAGCCCGCACCTACGGTGGCCGAGGAGGCGCCCTGGGCGTCGGAAATCCCAGGTGGATTCTCGACGCCCAGGGCGTCTCCTGCGACGACTAGGGGCGTGATGGCGCGAAATTTGCTTCTTCCTCACGCGTTCCGCCTCCTCCGTCGCGACCATTACTGCTTCGCAGAAGGAGGTGATGGCTTCCCATGCCCTCTGGCTCCGTACCATGGCCTGGACCAGGGCTGGACGCGAGAGATCACCGCCGCCGATCGCTTCCACAAAGACACGGCGGTGCTCCGGCCTAGCCGGGCTACCTCTACACGTATGCTCCACTGTGTCCTCCGGGCGATCCACACAAAAACTTTGTATACCTAATCTGTTAATATAATAACTAGTCGTTCTGCGAGCAGTAGACCTCGCGAGCACAATCTTTTTTGCAACGATTAACCTTTAGCTATTTGCGCCAAAATAATCGCACTGTCAGTCACGTGGAGTCTGTGTGGATCCCAGAGTTATTTGTGAATCAAGGTATCAAGGTAAGTAGTGCTTACTCTCTAAGTCTGTTAACGTAGATACGGGTCCATTCGAAACTTTGGAGTGACTCTACACCCGATTAATTAATGTGTCTTGCAAACGCCTCGTGTTGCTACCGCGCTCTTGCCGCGCAATGTTTGATCACACCTTAAGGATAACTGCCATATCTCCGTAAGTGATAAGGAATAGGAATCGCCCGTAACTTCAGCCAAATCCTTGGATTTCGTGCTTAAGGAGTAGACTCGCAGGAAGAACATTAAACGATGGCTTGTAGTTTTAGGCTGCGCGCACTTTGGACGCGTTTTCGTACGAATTTCACTCATGCGAACACGTAAGAACACGCACAAATGATCCCAACCTTCCAAGTACTAAGGGAGCGCGCAGACTGGGTGCGGTTTAGTTGTACGAACACAAACAATCCGATCTTGTTGGGATTTTTCGTGCGTTCAATACACCGGAACACTACCTATTTGACAAAAAAAACGTATTCATTGTGCAAGCTCGCAAGTCGCAAGTGCTGTGCAAGCACAGCTGCTCGGGTCCAATCAACAATCCCCAACGACAAAAAATTACAAAATAATCGTTAAACCTGTACACCAAATTTCGTCCAGATCAATTGTAAAATACGACCTGTAGACGAGTACGTACAAACTGACAAACTCGAAAATTTTGCCAGACGATGCAGAGACGCTTCGCTCGCTTGGTCAAAAATGCGAGCTTACAAACCTTAAGTAAGTTATTTTAGTTTTACTACACTAACATTTACAATTTCACTGCAAAAGCAGCACCAAATCCTTTTGTAATCGTGCAACAAATTGCCATTTAATAATAAGGCGTATGGACACTTTTTGATCACGTAATTTGTCGGAATTCGTTCGGAAGGCGTCAGTTGCATGTTCGGCTTGTGGTCACAGCACTAGCACTAGCTCGGAATTCAGACTCAGATTAAATTCAATTTTAACGTTGCGCAGCCTTTCGCCACAGCAAAGGTAAACTACAGACGCTCAACTCCAGAAAACAAGCGAAATTACTCGCACACGTAGACTCGCGTTTACGTACAGCTAGGTGCAAGTATACTCGCGACTGGGATTCGTTTAAAATCTCCCCCTTTGTATGACAGCTGTCAAAATTTGTCTAGAAAAAGGTCTGACTTTCGGCCTATTTCGGCCTCACGGCGCCAACCCGACTCAGTCAACGCTCTGTAAATAGTGTAAGAATGTCAAAGTTGCCTAGCTTGATATTCATTTTGCAAGTTTATTTGATTATTGACGTACAAACGCTGAAATGGTTCCAATAGATTAAATTAATAATACCAGTTTTTACTACTCACTAGAGCGGCACTCACAATTTTAGTAAGAAAAATAAAAGTTCTATGGTTCATCATTATTGATTGATTTTAATAAAAACCACATTAAATTAGCTATAGATTAACAGCAGTTCTATTTTTATGATTAAATTGAGCAATTAATTAAAAAAATATAAATTCACAAAACTTTCGAATTTCCTCAATTTTCCGCCATTTTGGCACCATTTTCTTTGCAGTAATTTCTTTATGCCATGCTTTAATTTTGCTGCTATGAAATATTGGTAGCATGGCGTGTTTTATTGTTAGCTCTGTCTTGCGTGCCACCTGAATGGAAGAGACAGGGCGCTTAGTTTCACAGATAATCCCAAAAAAAGTTGGACCATAGGTTAACTGCAGTGGTACGAAGAGCATCGGTCAACTATGTTTTGACAGCTGCCGTAGCACGACAAACATCAGTGGAAGGGCTCGCGACTGGCATTCGTTTAAGATCTCCGTATGCACGCGTCTGTTTTCTTCCACACCTCTGTATCGTGTGTTCTGTGTCTTTCTAATTTGTGCTTTCTTGTGCTGCAGGCGTAGCATGAGCACCGTTTTGTCGACGGAAGAATACACAAAAATGACGTTCCGTGTAGAAAGTACGACGGCAGCTAAGTAAAAAGAGTCAACTGCACTTTTAATGAAATTCACTCTTTTACATAGTTCGACTCAGAGTTCTTTGTTTTGTCATAGGATTTTTTTTCTGTTTGATTGTCAGTTGTTACTGATTAAGTTACGTCAACTACAACAATTTTTCTCAAAGTGTTGAAGTAGCGTATTTTGGATCAAAAAATTTTACAATAATATTGGCCTTAACTATTTCCTTGGTACTTACTCGTATATTAACTAAATGATGTAAAATAGGCGAAGATAGCTTTGTTCTTCTATCAATTATCACAGTTTTGCGTTCAAAACGCTCCCTTGTAAAATCATGATTTTGTAGATAACCGTTTATACTTTGTGGCCGTCGACTCAGACCAACCAAAATAGGAAGACGGATCACTACGTACATCAAACGTGTAGCCACAAAACTATGCTCCTGGAAGTAAATACACAGGCTCACGCACACACCTACACAAAAACTATGCTCATCGCTCCTAGTACGTCACGAGTCGTCGTCTAGTAAACTTCAATAAAAAAAATGAATTATGCCTTCTTGTGTAGTGAAAACTTGTAAAAACAATAGCAAATCACATAAAAAGTCTCACGGAATCACTTTTCACATGCAAGTACTTCAAATAACATCGTTTCTTAATTTAGTAAACTATGAATTTTAGGTTACTTGAAACAACAACCTGTGCGAATGAACGAACGAAAACAGTGACATTTAAAGTGCGGGGGTTGCCATAATATGATTTGAAATTTCCCCGTTCGATATTTTTTAGTTCGAGTAATTATATGCCTGTTTTTTTATGTATTTAATGTTTTAGATTTCCAAGTAATATTGAAAATAAAAGTAAATGGATAGTAGCTATAAGAAATAGTCGGAATGATCCAGAATGGCTTCCATCGAAAACCAGCGTGGTTTGTTCCGATCATTTTGATAATAATGAGAATGACCTTTATTCAACTAATCGTGGACTTCGCCGTGTGATCAAAACCGGATATCCTAAAAAGGTACATACAATTTAAAAAAACAAAAATGAGATTTTATCAAAACAGTAATTAAACACGAGACTGTATTTTTTATTTTATTTTAGTTAGTTTCTGAGCTTAGACTAGCTAATTTAAATACTACTGTCCCAAATTTTATTTTTTCCCAAATTGCGGACGCTTTTTACGTGCTTTCTATAGTCAGTGATTTTGTTATCGTGGTCTTCTTGAATTTAATAAAGTTGATTGTAAATATAATTAAGTACCTATTTTATTTCAAAACAATTTACTTAATGACACATACCCACGACGATGTTATGATTTACGCTTCAACAACCTTATAACTTAATTTTTCTATAATTTACAAACCAATTTTTTTTTTTACATTTAATTGATAATAAATGGATAGTTCTAAGTGAAAGAGCGGAGCTTCCTAACACAAGCAATTCTTGATTAAAAGGTAATCGCCAAATCATGTATGTAAATGCACTTTGTACTTAATTGTTATTTTATTTTGCGATGTAAAAAAAAATGGTTTTGTTTCGGAATCCTTCCTAACGATTGAGGTACAATACCATACTCAACAATATCTTACTCGTACAATATTATCCTACCCAAAATATTATTCCCCAAATTATAGGGAAAAACTTTAACAAATGACAACCCTTTTTACACAAACATAGATAAAAAGGTGGCGTCATTTTTGATGTTCGTAATGCTCTGTCTTTCTATTTTGGTTGGTCTGAGGCCGTCGAGTAATAAGTTTTCTACTGGCGATTCCAAAATCAAATTGTCTTCACTACCTTAGACAAAGAACAAAGTCAGGTTTCGGCCTACACAACTTTTAAAACTAAATTCACACGGACACAAAGTTTTTACCTACAACAATTTTATTTAAATATTGTATTCTAATTTATTAGAAAATATTTACTTCTTTTCGGGAACTTTTCGAAAAGAAAATCATTTTAATAAGTAATGATTTTGTCATTAAGTTACAGGTTTTTCTTTTTCTAAATAAAAAAGTTTCAGGTAGTTACCTATTCTGCCACTGTAATCGATTATTCTAAATAATTGAAGCGATTTACTCTTTACTTTTTATTTACTACCTCACAACTGTGTTTTTTTTTTTTTACCTAAATAATACGTTCGTCGTGTTTATTATAAATACATTTAGTAGTTTTTAAAGAATATAAAAACGAAATTCAAGAAATCGATTTTCCTGATGTGCTCGATGACTTAACCGTAATGTAATGACAACCCTGTTAGCTACTGTCAAGATCGCGCGCATGACAGTGAGTTGACGATGACAAGATGCCAAACATCTTGTGTTGTTGCCAGTGTTATTCTATGTATAAAGTTGTTTTCTTCTCGAATTCCTCTTTTAAACTAATTGTGTTATATCCATACCACACATTTTGTGACAATGTCCTATCAACTACGTTGTATTAATTGTGGTATAAATGTGTTCCGGATGAAATGGCATTTAGTTGAATCTGACGATGTCCGTTCATTGACGGCAGTGGACTTCACTTTCTGAGGTAAAGTACGATTCTTATTCATAGAAGTTCAATGTAAAAGTGGAAATCACAGAAAAGCTTTTGACATTAAACAACACAAAAAAACGTAAGAATTTTCACTGTCCATGACAAATTAATATTGAGCCAAAGTTCTATGGACTTCTGACATTGTTATTTCAGTTGTCAGTGTGATTTTGACAGTAAGGATAGAAAACTTTCTTCGGAAATAGTCTACATATTAAAAAACCTAGACAAAGATCGATATAAATGAAGGACAAAATGACGGATTGTAGAAGGATTTCTACGGTGTGATGTCAAAAATGAAGAAACGAAATGTCTCTTTGGATAGAAAAAGCTATGTCTATTCTTCGTAGAAATAGAAAGCGCTATGCTACGCCTGCTGGTGCAAACGGTGGACGGTTTACGAACGGCGACCAGTCGTCCGGAAATTGGGATGCTTACTGTTCAATTTTACAATGTATTTTTGACAATTAATTGGGGAATAAAAACGTAGATGTCGTGGTTAGGTTTTGTCCTGATTAAAGTTAACTATCAACCCTGTCTAACAAAACGACAAAGTAAAGAAGGTACATAGATAAATAAAAGAAACAATGATACAGTGCCCGGCACGGACCTGGCCTCGATCAAATGAGCAATCCCATTCCCACTCTTTCATTGAGGGTTCAAGATCCGTACCGGTCACCGTGCGTTTGATAAGAATCGCATCATTTGAGAAACAATAGATATTATTATCAAGTCCCAAGTATTACAGTGCCCTCAGTCTTGCTCGTGAGAAGAAAAAGACTCTTTTTCATGACACTCAAGGGAATAGATACCTACTTACTTTTAGAAGAAAAATGTGAATAAATCGGAAGAAATCATACATTATGCGATTTAAGTAAGCATTATGTATATCAGAATACTAAATTGTTTCTAAAAATGTCCCTTTGATGTTATGTTTAAAAGAAGTGATAAATAAAGTGAGGCAAATTGTGGCAGTGCACCGAGTCGTACGGTCGTGTGGTCGTGCGGTCGCGCAGGGCGGGAAGCATCACCGCGCACAAAGTTCTTATTAATGCGCGCACACAAACAACTGCTTCTATTATACTCTCGTTTTATACCGCGCTGATTTAGGACAAAAACGAAAATCCCAAATTTATTCTCTCCCACACTTAATAATAATGCAAAATAGAGATGGCGACAGCAAAACATGGTTCTCCATTAAAATAAATCCATTCTGTGTAAAAAATCGGAGCTTCCCTACGTGATCGAATCAGAAATGAAAAAATCCGTAGGAGAACTAACCGACATAGCCCAAAGTATAGCCAAACTTAAGTGGCAGTGGGCAGGGCATATTGCTCACAGAACAGATGGCCGATGAGGCCGAAAGGTTCTGGAGTGGCGACCGCGTGTCGCAAGACGTAGCGTTGGAAGCCCTCCCTACAAGGTGGACCGATGACCTGGTGAAGGCCGCAGGAATCCGCTGAATGAGAGAAGCACAAAACCGGTCGAAGTGGCGGTGCTTGGGGAAGGCCTATGTCCAGCAGTGGACGTTTTTCGGCTGAAATGATGATGATGAAAATAATGCTTTTCATAGTAGAATTTCATCTAGAACCAAACAGTGCATCAAACCAAGTTCAGAATACAAATACAGACAGTTTATTATTTTATCACCTAAAGTCGAAGCTCAACTCATTCTTTTGATGAATTTCTGTTAAATAACACAAAATAAATACAATGTGAAATACATTGTATTTATTAACTCCTGTAATGATAGTGATGATGAGTTATAAATAAATATTTCATGTAAGGATCACTGCACTGAAAGGACTACTTATGAAATGTTTTCGCCAAATAAATAGCGCACACGCATGAGATGGAGCGCTTCAAAGAAATAAAATAATTTTTCAAGAAAATGTATTTAGTGCAAGTAAATACATCTTTATAAACATGTTGTGTTATTTATTGGTAATGTCGTTCTTGTTTATTATTGTACTCGTTCATTCCCTGCAGGCAACATTTGAATGACATTGGTTCACTTACTGAAGTACAAAAGAAAAATATTACCAAAATTGATAAATTCAATAAAATATTCAATTAATCAAACCTCATAAATGCCTAGTTTATTCACAGTCGCAGTAAAAATAATCACTTTGAAGCCCCAACGCTTTGAAACTTTCAAAGGAGAAGATTGTATAATTGCGTGAAAAATGTAATTAGTCTTCAGTATTAAAATTCCTAGTTAGAGCTCAAAGGTCGATTAAATTACACGAATAATGTTTTTGTTTGTGCCTAAAATATTTCAAGAATACATGTACAGTTACGAGCACTAATATGTATACACTTAGCAACTTTTAAAAGTGATTTTCTCCTACTGTATTGATTGTAATTTTATGATATAACGAACATATTATTTTTAAAATAACCCCTAAGTATCCCTTTTATTATGAAATAGGTATCATCTCAAAGTTACAATCGTTATGCCACGAGAAAAACGTTATTGAATTTTGCTGAGTGTATCCATATTTTTGCTCGTGACTGTACTTGTACATAAAATTACTATAATTTTAGTGTTAGATGTATATTATTGACTTATTGTAATAAAAAAAGGAATTTCAACAATACCTGGTAGATAAAGCAGAAACCGCCAAAACATTCCACGTAAAATAGAATGCCAAGACCTACATAATGCTTTCACTATTAAAAAATTAAGCCCCTAACTCTACAAACCTTACATCTTGGTCAAAATGTACGGCTTGGCCGTATGTCCATTTGCATACAATTTTAAGACATAATATAACATGGCATACTTTTGTTTATCCGAACAATATTTACGCATAATATTATTTACGCATAACAGCTTACGCATAATTATTATTTTAAGCATAATTTCTGTAATCATAATAATGTATAAGCGTAACATTTAACAGCATAATTATATTTACGCATAATGACATTAAAACATATTTTGTAGAGGCATAAAAACACGCATAATAATTTAAGTCCAACAAAATTAGACACTATAACACATTTATTTACAATATTGCATATTTACAAACAATTGCTAAAAATGTACACATAATTAGGTCTGGCGAGTGATATATGTAGGTTATTATGGAGTGCCTCCGTAGCACGCGCCGGTTCCCAAAAATAACGTCGTTGGAAATTGGTAGTGTCATTACTGCCGGCAGCCGAGATTAAAAACATCGGCTGCCCTAACTTAACCCTAACTTTTTTTTTTTTGAGAGTGGTTTTTCTCAAATGACTACTCCCGCTCTGGGCGGAGCGGGAGGGCGTGTCAGACTTTTACTGACTAAAACCCACCCGTGTTCCTTCAGTTGCCTGTTACAAAGGCTCCCGGTATCCCTTTCGAACTTTCCCGCAACCCTGGCAGGCATAAATTACCACCTAACCTTCTAACCTCATTTTTGTAATAAATACGTAAAAATAACTTAACTTTGTTTCCCTTATTCCCATACATTTTTATGCCTTAACACTATTATGTTTATAGTTATTACACCTGGTAAAATTTTGCGAATTAAAATTATGCCAACACAAATTATCCAACAAAATAATTATGTCAACATAAACTGTAAGCCAAAAACAATTATGGCAAATAGGTAATTATTAGACCAAAAAAAAAATTGATAGGTAAATAAAACAAACAACCGACTTCCAAAAAAAAACACAAACAATGAGAAAAATAACTTTAATTTCGGAAAGCGGTGGCAAAAAAAGTATAATGTTTTTTTCCTAATATTCATGGGCATTTTTTTTTTAACTAAATTGCTTGGCGCAACCGCTCCCATCATAGTTTACACTTTCTATATTTCTGCTAATACCCACTTGGCACCTAAACTGTAGGAGGAGTCTGTGGGAGGAGCTCGTGGCTACGTAATAACAGCCGCACGGTCAAAGTCAAAGTCAAATAATTTATTTCAAATAGGCACATAAAAGGCACTTTTGAACGTCAATGAAAAACAAACAAAGAAATAGAATTGATTCTAGTTGCCCATTCCAAAAGGTAGATTTCGTATGGAGAAGAATGGGCAAGAAACTCCACCGTTACTCTTTTCAAAAATGTTTACAATATTTTGTATACATGAATTATATAATTATATGTGAAGACCATGCACCCACAATAAGATTACTGTCCCACAAAAGGCAAAAAAAAAATTATAAATGGAGCAATGACAAATAAATCAGTTATGTGATAGGTACATGGAGCTCACATATTTACAAACATTGTAAAAGTATACGATATTACAATATTCCTAACATCTTTACAAGTAATACTAATAAGTCAGTGCGTGATTCCATGCAATCACAGAGTGTAAAAATCTATGACATACAAATAATAAAATATACACGGGTCGATCCATCAGGTTAAGCTACGCTTGCCGGGGTTGGTCCGTGGATGGGTGAACATCTTTACATACCAAGACTCCTCCGTGCCTCGGAAAGCACGTTAAGCCGTTGGTCCCGGCTGTCATTTGTGGATCTTTGACAGTCGTTACGGGTCGTCAGAAGCCCGAAAGTCTGACAACCAGTCTTACCAAGGGGTATCGTATTACCCAGTTACTGGGTTGTGGAGGTCAGATAGGCAGTCGCTCCATGTAAAATACTGGTATTCAGCTGCATCCGGTTAGACTGGAAGCCGACCCCAACATAGTTGGGAAAAGGCTGGGCAGATGATGATGACCCACTTGGCACCTAGTCACAACCATTTAATTTTTTTTAGTTCATCTATTATTCTCAGACTAACAAAAAAATCGCAAAATCTAGTCTGCAAATAGATAAACAGTTTTCCCCAAATTGGCTCCAATAGAAAAGAGCGAATTACTTTTTAGAAAAAAAAAATTTTCGCTAATGAAATGCAGATGAATTGTATCTCACGTAGACGTTTAACTGCGACGCAGTCGTAACGTTAGATTACAACAAAATAAAGTAAATGAAAAAGAAATGCTAGATTACAGACCCCTGTATCTCTCTCGAGAGCTGACTCGAATTTGTGTGAAGAACCGAAACACGGAATAATTCGGATGTGCAGGATACTTGCATGTTTGCTTCTTAGGAAAGATCGATCGTTCTACCATTATTTTTTATTACAGCCTGATAGGGCAACGGATTAATGACTGGGAAAATTAATTACACAAAATAAGATTCGAAGCTGTACGCAGAAGAAGAAACTTATCGATGTTACCTCCTCACAGCATCATAACTAGCATGTTCACACAACTAATCAATATTGCAAAGAGTTTCATAAACAGATGACGACATTAATGCAGTGCGAATGTTGACCAACACCACGCTGCGCTCACCAGAGACCTTAATGATAGGCAGCTAGCAACCAATTTCCTATGCCCCAATTACGATCTGCATTGTAAATGGCACCTCGAGGGAATGGAGTGTTATCTATGGGGGAACTCGCTCAATTTCGATAAACGAGGGGAACTGTGAGTAGGCGAAGTTTTATGGTGTTCACACCGCCATGCATTTATTTGTGCAAGATCGTTTACTGCTTATGGGAAGACGTATTACAGCCCATAAACTTGGTCGGTAGGATATTTCGCTTTGGGGAGAAATAGATTTTCTTTGATGTTTTTGTAGACTGGTACCCTATCACGTTTATTCAAAGCAGTATTTTTGTGCGACCAACGTTTGACACTGGAGTTCGAGAGCAAAGATTAAGGTACCTAATCTCTTTCATTTGTCTCGATTGAAATGATTTAAATCAAAGTACCAGTCAAACGTTTTCCAAATCACTTTCATTTTCTCTTTTGACAGATGTTATATAAATGTGTGCGTGTAGATGTGTAGCCTAGTATGGACAGACACATAATGATACATTCTGCTTAGGCTTCTGTAGCTTGTTATAAAACTAACCTTCCTTACAGCCTTCTTGTAGGTGTTGAGTAAGACGACTGAAGTATCATCTGAAGGTCTGTTCCAGATTAAATTGAAGAGAGTTTCATTAGAAGTATAGGATACAATTAATCCATGTGAGGCAGCAACGTTACAACACAACAAAGACCACCAATCCATTTGCCAAGAGTGATTATTATGTAAGTATTGGAATTTTTTTGAAGCAGTCATAGATCCACGGTTTGCAATAGACAGCTTGCAGACAATATAACTGATGAGTACGAAGATTGGCAAGCCCGATTCCTGTAAACATCAAATCACAATTTTCACGTAATTCCATCGAGTAGAACCTATTCTACAAGACAATAACCAACTCATAAGAATACTCTCACAATACAAATAAAGACAAAACTCCCCACAGCTGAGCAGACATATAACATAATCATCTCATTTTCCTCCGAGGGTATTAAATAAGGCGGTAATGCAATCCTTGACAGCTTGTTTCTTTTATTCATCTCTCGTATCTTAACGGCGTATCAATTCATCCCAGCTATAGAACGTGCTGGAATATACATCTACATCTGGATACAGATGAAAACAAGGGTTGAGTTTGACCTTGGAGTATTGTTGGAACTGTAGAGCGCGAATAACGAAGGATGAACTGTTTGACAACAAGTAGGGATAGCGCAATGGATGATTTAGTCTAAATTATTTTTTAAACTGCCTCGAGTGGATTTATTTTTTATTAAACGACTTCTTCTAAAAGGAGGACGTTCTCAATTCGTCTGTATGTTTTTTTTTTTTGTATATTATTTACGCGATTACTCCGCCAATTATGAATCGATTTTGATGATTCTTTTTATGTTTGGTAGGTCATGCTTTCGAAGTGGTTCCATATAAATTTTATTAACTTTGCTTTAGTAGTTTTTGAGTTAGCTTCAATAATTACGTATTTTTCCCACTTAGTCTATGTAGACGATATCTTATTTGACTCCGTCACTGTTATTTACATAGCAGGTAGTGGTATTCGAATTTGTATGGGGTAAGTACCACAACTAAAAAGTGAAAAATAAAAACTTTTTACAAAAAAATAAACCGACTGCCAAAAAAAACAAAAAAAATGAAAAATAATTTTAATTTTGGAAGTCGGTGGTAAAAAACCAAAATTGAAAAGCAAAGACACCGACTTCTGATATTAAATTTATGTTTCACTTTTTTTGTGTTCTTTTTTGGAAGTCGGTTGTTTTTTTTTTTTTGTAAAAAGTTTTTTGTTTCTAATATGTGTTAAAATTACGTGATAAACGAGAGAAGTACAGTTACACCGCACGTATGTTGCACCTATAAGTTGTCTGTGTGTAAACTGATATGAGGTTTGAGATATTTTATTCTCTTAAGAATACAAGATTCACTTACATGAGAATTTTAAAACTAAAAAATATGTCACAAATACCATTACAAATGCACAAAGTGAATATTTTGATCTACAAAAGAAGGTACTTAAGTGTAACCTAGCCCACTCAGTTCACGAACTAGAATTTTTAAAATCTTGTTTTTTGTTTTCCTGTAAAGTGTTGATTTTTTACTTGTATCACTTATCAATGTAAATAACATAACTCCTATTAGGTATTTATGATAAAAAGGCACTGTTTTTAACTTTAGTGCACGATTGCGGCCTAGTTTAGAACTGTTTCGTCAAGATTCGAATAGAACTAACTAATTATATTTAATCCTAACTTAATATTATAAATTCGAAAGTGAGTTTGTTTGTTTGTTACGCTTTCACGCTAAAACGGCTGAATGGATTTGGATGAAATTTGGCACAAGGATAGACCATGACT
Source organism: Lithophane leautieri (assembly GCA_949152455.1). Lineage (NCBI taxonomy): Eukaryota > Metazoa > Arthropoda > Insecta > Lepidoptera > Noctuidae > Lithophane > Lithophane leautieri. The sequence continues at coordinate 17,273,159 of OX424474.1, read as the reverse complement.
TGGAATAGGACATAGGATATTTTTATCCCGATATTCTTACGGGATCGAGACTTACGCGGGGCGCAGCTAGTAATACATAACATAAGATTGTCGAGTTACAAAATATGTATTGCCGTTTTGTGTGAAGTACTATCCTTTCTGAAATTCATAAGAAAACGGTTCTTCCCCTTCGCCCAATTAATTATCAAAGTACTTACGTTTTTCAAACAGTTGTGTTATTAAAAATCTTTTTATTTCACTCGCTATTCATTAAGTTTAGATTTATTGGTAGCTAGCGATCCGACGCGGCTTCGCTTCCAACCAATTTACTCGTGGACGCCATCCAAATTGCTGCATTTATAGGTTTTTTACTCGATGCTCTGAATCCTGAAAATTTACGGAAACGTCTGCGATTTTCATAAAAAAAGTTTCGATTGCAAACTTCATTAAAATGACTTTATTTTTATTCTATGTAGTTGAGCGCGCAAACAGACAGATGTACTGTGTTATTTTAATTTTTCTTTTTTAACAAGACGGCTTCAATGAAAGTTAGAAGTTTTTTCGAAAGGGTATTTTAATTTGATTAATTTACAGCAACTAGGCGTTTTAATTTTCTATCCTTTTACGGTACGCTTATTCTCGGCTATTTAAATGTTCTTCGTCGACTATTACTTTGGCTAGTTATCTATTCTGTTATCGTGTTTCATCGGTTTATAATATTATATTTATATTCACGTTTTCCTCTGTGCTGCGAGAAATAAAATCTACATTAGCTTATTTTCCTAGGGCACGCGTGTTATGATAGTGAAGGTTCTATCTAAAATACTTCTGTATTATTACGGGATGAGAGTAAAAATTTCCACGAAAATTCTGTTGACTGCATTTCATTATAGTACATTACTGTCGCGGCCTGCAATAAGGGAATTGATGGACGACCGTGAAAATGAGGGCCGAGGCGAAGCCGAGGCACTCATACGTGAGTCCATCAATTCCTGATTGCGGCCAAGGCTTGTATAGTACTTTTCTCAAACAACGCGCGGAAATTCAGACTGAGTAAATTAAATAGAAATTCCAGAATCACTGACGAACAACTATCATTTTTCATGCGCGAATATGTTCATTTGTTTCTTCTTTGTTCTATTTGCAAGCCAATTCGAAATTTAAATAAAACCTTTGATAAGTTACCTCCTTGGTTGCCGAGTGCTGAAGTAAAAAGTTCGTTCCATTTTTAAATAACACGACAGATATGAGTTTTCATAGTAATTTATTTGGCCGCTAAACACGCCAGATATGGATTTTCATAGTAACTTTGCTGGCCGCATCGTCACTTGTTTTTTACCAGTACAGCAATTTTAATTTATCTCGAAGAAGGTTGTCAAAATAATGCTCGAATTTCCAAGCATGTTTGAGAAAAAAATATTTCTGCACTCATACTATTACAGAATTAGCTCTCAGTGTTTAACAACGCTAATTCTAAATAAAATTCTACGAATATTGAAACAAATAGCATGAATTATTTTTCCGTTCATTGTTTCATTTTGTGCGAGAGATTTATCGCTATTTTTATCTGCCCTTCAATAAATAACGAAGCACATGCCTTCGTAATTACGGCTTATTTAAATAATTAATATGATACATCGCAAACAAGGAGATGTTACCTATGATAGCTTTAACTTCGACGAGGCGAGGAAGTATATCTCTCGTATAATAAACTTTGTTTATATTAATCAAGCGGCGGGGTGGCGCGGGCTGTGGTGGGGGGCGAGCGGGGCACACAGGGGGCATGTCTCGAGGGTGCACGTTAAATTGAGTTGTCTCCCGCGATGCATTGCACACCTTACGTGTTGTGAGATACACGGGCGGCATGGTTTGCCAACGTAGTAGTTGAGTCTAGTTCTCTCTCGTGTAAACTTTGTAACATTTCTGTAACAATATAACAGTCTCATAAGACTGTTATGACCGAGAAAAACCGAGGTAGGTATTGAAACTAATTATAACACAGAAACAATTGCTTGTAAACAGAGGAAATCTAAATAGACTCGGCCCAGAATTCGGCCAGATTTTTTGTTAGGGTGCTCATTTGTTACCACAATACCAGTCGTTTTCATTTCAACAATTATTATGCTGCTTTAAACCAGAATACTAACTTTGATTATGATCTTGACCGAAATCCATCCGTAATTAAAGCTTTCGTCAAACTATCCGTCCGTGTATATCTGCGACAGTCGCGGGTGCATTCACAGCTCGCGACAAACTTTGGCACAAATATATCAGTGTGATTACGAGCCCCTCACACCCACACAAACACACCCTCGTGTAGGTACACTAACAACACACACACACACATACTCTCCATCGTGTACACGTGAACTATTTTTATGTGACCAATACTTCTAATAATACCCGGTATTAGAAGTATTTTGATAATGGGTGCTTAAATAATTCACAGACGCAATTCCCGTAATTTTTAAGAACGTTCTCATTCTTATTTCTTTCGCAATCTGTCAGAAATGCAATTTAACAAACGTTTTTGACAAGTTTGACAGATTGCAACTTGAATGTGAACATTTTTTAAGTACGAAAATTGACATTCCTTTGTTGTTTTATACTTTATGAAATTCTATTCAAAATCAAAATCAAAATCAAAATATTTTATTTCACATAAGCCTACATGGGCACTTATGAAACGTCAGAAGCTAGGTGCACGGTTCCAATTGGTCGTTTCCTATGGAGAAGAGCCGGCAAGAAACTCCATGGTTACTCTTTTAAAAGATAATTGGCTTTTACAATATTTTCGAATTACAGTGTTAATAGTTTTGGGAGGACAGTGTAGGCCTGCCTTTCAAGGAATTTCATGTAGGTAGTTAAAAGAAACTGAAATTGTTCCATAAAAAAAAAAAAAAAAACAAAGGTCTACAGTCCACTAAGCCTACAACGTTCTCACATTCACAAGGTCTATTAGAGGAGAATCTATATAAGATAAATAAGAAACTAAAAATAAAAACCTAATTAAACCAAATGACATGATTGCTATTACAACTGACACAAATCTGGATAATTAACATGTCACAAATCTGGATAATTAACATGTTTGTCATGTACAAGACAGTAACATGGTTGTCATGCGTTCCTTAAATACAAAAGTCACACATTTCAAAAAATATCAAAAATGTTTTTTTTGCATAAAATGCATCTTAAACGATGAAACTTTAATGTTTCGCTAAAACAGCCGTCGTTTTATGATCAAAAACACCCAACACGCACACACGTTAGTTTTGTTTTGTACCGTTTCTGTAACTGAGTTCCACGCAAAAGTACCATATTGTCAATTGTCAACAGTCATTTGGCACGAGCACCCGCATTTTTTGTGAAAAACTACCACATTCCAAAAAACTGCTATAAAACAGGTGAAATTATATATTCAAAAGTGCCACATTCTAAAATATATTCGCATTGCAGATCACATTCACGTAAGTATCTTATCATTTTTATGTGCAATAGTACAATATTTCGAAATAGGTTGGTTTTGCATTTATAACTTTAATATTTTCTCTTATTTTTGTATGCAATACTACCATATTTTGAATTATGTTAGTTTTGCAAAAATTAATTAGAATTATTTTTTTATTTCTTTATGCTAAAGTACCATATTTCGAAATAGGTTAGTTTTGCATTTATTAATCTGATATTTTCTCTTATTTTTGTTTGCAATACTACCATATTTTGAATTAAGTTAGTTTTGCAAAAAATAATTAGAATTATTTTCTTATTTCTTTATGCTAAAGTAACATATTTCAAAATATGGTGTCTTTGTATTTGAAAGTGGTCTCTAAATAGATTTTATTTTACATTAAAAAGCAATTTTTAGTTTTAATGTTGTTTTGTCTGAAAGTTTTTGTAGTTTTTGGAGTAATCTTATGGGTTAAACAAATTAATTTAGAAGAGCTATTAAAACCAATTATATTTTACTTACTCACATAGATAAATTATAACGCCTATTTACGAGAAAGTAAATTGGTTGATACAGGTAGGTACTTTTTTTTTTTTTTTCGGAATGGCAACATGAGCGCACCGTATTTTGAACATGGTACCACCTATAAATGCCCCTCGAGATGGACAGCAATCTCCGTCAACAATACGACCTAGTGTAATGGATTCAAGTGACATTCAGACTACCAATAGTATTTATCATGCATATGATGCTGATGACGTTAACTCTCTACCGGACAGTCAGTTTTCTTTAGATATTCTGAACTCCGGTGATGAAAACGAAGACATTCGAGCAACGCCTCCAAAACACAGAATATTCAATAAACCATCTTTAGTCATCCAAGAAACAGACTCAGACAGTGACTCTTCCTCTGATGAATCTTCTAGCTCTTCCAGTAGTTCTAGTTCTAGTTATTCAAGTAGCTCCAGTTCTACAAATAACCTCAAAGATTTCTCATCCGATGATAGTGTCAAAGATCCTACGTATGAAGATCCATTTTCTGAAAACTGCAAAGCCCAGTCCGATTCCGATGAAGAGCAACAACCACAAGCACAGTTACCTGAAATTCAAGACTTTCCGTAATCAACCGTGGATAACCAGGAGTTATTTAATATTAATTCACCATCTGCCAGAGTTGATGATCAGCCACCTAGCGTTGATGAGCACCCATCTAGCGATCTACCCATCAATCCTTTAAAATCATCTCCAATTTACGTTCCAGACCAATATATCACTCTAATTAAAACAGCAAAGAAAACTGGAAAGCCTTATACTGTTGAAGAACTGACACATAAGAATTTTTTTGACCTCAAACCTCTATGTACAGGAAACTACAATATAGATGACGATGGCAATAAATTCAAACGGACCGATATAAAGATTCTGAAGGCGGATAAAGTAAGCAATGGCATATTTTTCTTTAAAACATCCTACGACGAGGAAGAGTTCAGGTCGGTATCTACGTTGAGAAAACGCCGCACCAAGTCAAAGACAGTGCCTGATAATAATTTGACTCTAAACCAACTTTACACTGAAAAGCTTACAGTTCCTGAAGCAAAGAAGCAAGGCATTTTAAAGTTAATCCAAAAAAACGTCGTGCCAAGATTTTATGAATCTTTTTATGCTAATCTCTAAATTAGTACATAAGTTACTGTTGGGAACTGATTTTTAATGTTTTAGTTTAAGTTTTTCTTTTCTTCTTTTACGAGAATTACGCTCAATGTAGTTTTAAGTAAACGTTTTATAAAAATATTTTTGTAAGAACACTATATACACCACTTTTATGTGCTTTATACGGTTGTGATTAGTGTAGATCATGGAAATAGTTAATTTTGAAGGTGTCTCACTCCTTAAGTGCCTTATTTTATAAAACCATAACTGCTAATACTATTTTAAGATAAAGTTACCTCTGTTTCTGAAACGTAATGTTATGGACCAAGTTGATTAACTGAGCTTTAATATGTCATTTAAATTGTAGAAAAGGAGTAATGATCTTATCGTAACTCAGTGGCGAAACAAGGTTTTATTTAACTGCGAGACACTATTTAGATACGAGTCATTATAGTTTAGACAGCTTAATATTAGGTATTTTTCATTATTGAACTGCATTCCACACACCTGTGATAAGTAAGCTAATACAGCTTTTAAGAGAAGATACTCAATGTTTATTGTGATTATGTAGGCCGTGTCTACCCGGCACATTACAAAACATAGGTTTAAGTCCTGTAACGTATAAATTTGTCTAGTTTCGTTTTAGGTATGGTAAAACAATACAAAATAGTAAGTGTTATTTATTCTGTTTAAAAAGTCTGATTTGATCGTGATTATCAATGATATTATAAGTAAAAAAGAGGTAAATAGGTTATACACGCTTCGCAAGAGGCACGTCAAAATTTGGCTAATTAGCCACATTTTCTTCGTCTTGTCTCTTTTTCGCTCCCGATAATTACGACATGCTGTCCTACTTACACGTGTCATCTAATAGCGTGACATTGTGCCGTTTTTGAAGAACGAATGTACGGTAGATAACCTATCTACGTCTTTTTACTTCAAATATCATTGGTGATTATAGCTTAAAAAATTTAATTATTAAAGTATAGTTATTTTTTAGTTATTGTTTATTTAATCACTTGTCCAAAAAGGTTTCAGTGAATGTTAGCTCAATGTGAGAATAATTATAAGTACCTATATTGTTGTAACTGAGAGCTGTTATCTTTTAGGGAGCCAGCTAAATACCTAGTTAGTGTATTTATTTTTACAATAATTCTTATGTTTGTTTTGTTAATTCTATGCAAAAGTTTTATGCATCTTGGTTTTTATAGCTTAAAAGGTTTGTTTCGTTTTTAACTTAAATTTATTACTCTTACCTACTAATATAGGTAATATTAATTTTAGACTTAATTGATAATCTCATGATAAGATTTAACTATTTGTTTTCCCTTAGCAAGTTTACTATGTAGTAAGTTAGTATGTGCCATTTTTTTTCTTAAATTTACGTTTTGTGCGGTTGACAACTGAAAATAAAACTCAAATTTTCCTAATAATGGTGGTTTAATTTTTAAAATTTTAATGTTCTCGAAGTCAAAGTCTATATACAAAACTAACTTATTTGCATTTTTTCGAGAGTCCATTCGAGGTATGGTTAAGATTGCTTTATTGAAAAATAGGCTATTTAATTACGCATCTTTTGATACAAAAAAAGTCTACGTAATAAACATAGTTTATACAAAAATCATAAAATAATCCAAATTATTTTTGCAATTGCCGCTCCTGTATAATTTGCTTATTTTGACTTGTGGTGCTTTTGTATTTAAGGAGCGAATGTATTAGACATGTATCTTAAGTTATATCCAGACCAGGAAGAATTATATGTAGGCCATAAAATTATTTAGGTATGCAAGGTACTTTTTAACCGACTTCAAAAAAAGGAGAAAGTTATCAATTCGTCTGTACTTTTTTTTTTTTGAATGTTTGTTACCTCATAACTTTCGACTGGGTGAACAGATTTTGATGATTCTTTTTTTATTTGAAAGCTGGTGCTTCCCGTGTGGTTTTTTTTAACTTTGCTTGCGTAGTGTTTGAGTTAGCTTCAATATTACTTATTTTTCCCACTTAGTTTATCTAGATGACATCTTAATTTACTCCTTCACTGTTATTTACATAGCAGGTAGTGGTATTCTGTGTGGGGTTGGTACCACAACTAAAAAGAGAAAAATAAAAACTTTTTTAAAAACGTTTTTATTACCTATGGGAATGGAACCCGGCTGCATCCAGTAACGCAAAATTTTATCCGCTGTATTATAGCTTCATTTGGTTTCAGATGAAGAACGGTCGATACTACGTCTATTTTCTGCATACCTAACCTTGACAGCATCGCAATTTAATTAAGAAATGTTAGTCCACCGAATTCAGAACTTCTAAACTAACTTTGATAAATAATTACGTTAAAATCGACAATAATTTTATTGATGGTCCGATTGAAATCCAACAATTCCTTAAACAAAACAGGATCTATTTCTAATCGAGCTTCCCTGACAATAGAACTGCCTACAAAACCTCAGCTATTTGAGTAAAAAGGCCGCTAGCTCAGCGAGGCCCGCATCGGCCGCAAGGTGTTGCCGCGGTTGCCTGACTCGAATAACAAGCGATCGCCGGCGCTGGCCGCTACGAGTGAGCGTGCTGTTTACAGTATGTCACACTACTGGTAACTACTGCATCTACGCCGTCTTTTGTTGAATAAACTACTATTTGTTAAGTATGAGCAAACCTTTTTACAAGCTTTATAATTAGCTTGCTCTGGGGGCTTAAAACAGCCAGTTTGGCAGAATTATAATAGGAAAATATTATGAATCATCGTAAAATGTCACAAACTGACAATTCATAATATGATCTGCGTGCGATTCATATTACGAAATAATTCATCTGTTTGACAGTTTTCTATGTAGATTCGTGAAATGGTCGACACAATATGAATTGCTTTTGTGTCAAATTAGAGGAATTGCTAATGACAGCTGGAAATTCAGGAAATGAATTGCTTTTAGAGGATTTGTAATAAATGGCAAACTCTAATGTGGCCGTTTTAGGCCCAATGGGTCTCATGGTGAAGCCGGAAGTTGGCCATAGGAACATCTCAATAAAACAAGATAGCACCATCGTGTTTGGACTCATTGGTTACTTATTAACAAGTGCTTTGACACTAGGCGGTATTCAGGGTCTGATGATGGAGCCGGAAGGTGATCACGTGCACTTCTCAAGTAATCCAGATAGCCCCGTCGAGTTCGGTTTCATTAGATTTATCTTGACAAGTGCTCTTATACTATGTGGTGTTCAGGGTCTGTTGATGAAGCCAGAACGTTTCTATAGGAACTTCTCAACGAAACAAGATAGCACCATCGTTTTTGAACTCGTTGATGTTATCTTGACAAGGTCTAAAGCCCAAGGTAGTATCCAGAGTCTGATGCTGAAACCGGAAGGTGGCCATAGGAATTCCTTAACCAGTCAAGATAGCACCATCGTTTTTAGAGAAAACTATAGCCTAACAAAGGTGTAGTGCAGGATCTGACTATAGGGGCGGAACGTGGCCTCAGAAACTTCTCCTCTTCTTCTTCTTCTTCTCTTCTCTTTTCTTCTTCTTTTTCTTCTCGTACTTACAAGATAGCCCTGTCGTGTTGGGCTCCTTGGATTAGTGAAGGTGATAAAAAGATATTTAAACAGATTCTAATGCTAAAAAGTACAAGTCAATCTCTTTTTAAGAACAAGCTTTTAATTAACTAAAAAGTTCTAAATAAAACTTGAGGCGTGAATGTCCTTCTTACACTTAATGTCATGCCTTAAACTGTTAAGAAAATATTACTTTTACTTATATTTTATTTTAAAGATTCGTTTCCTTCCACATATTGACAATTTTGCATTGACGTAATTTTTTTTTTCTATCTTCTTATGTTATTCTAAAACCGTTAAAATGTGAAGCTATCGGAATTATTTGATCTTGGGAAAACTGTGTATCAAGAAGAGTCCATATCTATATTAAATTATAATCCACACACAGCAAGTTCAAAACTTCTTTGGACACAACCTGATGGTCAGTCGCAAACCAAAGACCCTAGACATCCTGATGATCACTGATCAATTTAATATATTCTAAGATTCATTAAATGATAAAATTATATTCTGTACAATTTTTGCAACTAGTAGTTAGTTACGTAAAATTTAGTTGCTTTGAGTTACAATTCCGTGCACGTTCAGGTCAGGTACACAGCGCATTCTGCAGACTATGTGCTTAGTTCTGGCATCGAAATCAAGGTCACTACCACAGCTCGCACTCGCAGCTAGAGTGAAGGTCGGATTTGCTTCACTATCTGCAGTTATACGTCACAAGGAACTATTGAATGTTCGTAGATATCGTGCCTTTACTTTATTGCAAATCTATATTCTGGAGAATTTTGACATAGATTATGTTTCGAGGAATACCTTCGGTTCATCAATATCCATAGGTCGAGTTCATAAACTGTTGGGAAACAGGCGTCTCTTTGTTTGTGGCAATATCCGCACGCCCCTGTACTGGTATCATCCCTTGATGAGCTTGCTTCAAAGCTCGGAATGGATATGAATTTAATCCTGGTACTCGTATACCAAGAAACAAGATTTTTAGTGATAAATAAATAGGCCGAATAGATCGCAGTCCACGAAAATAGTCCCGGTGGAACGTGCGTCCGTGCGTTACATAATTATTACAAAACCAAATCCCCCGCCGCGTCTGTCTGTCTGTTTGCGATAAACTCAAACTCCAGAATGGTTTTCACCAATAGACGGATTGATTCATGGGAAAAGTTTTGGTGCATAATTCATTAAGGTGTTGTGTAAATTGGCTGAAATATGACGATTATTGTTGAAGATGTCGGAAAAAACGTGAGACATACATAAAATTAATGTTCCACATTGTACGTTTTAAAAAGTTCAATAAAAAAATCCGCGATGGCTAATGTCTATCTTCTAAGGACGACCGACGATGACAGTAACCATTTTTATTTTTCAGAATTTGATAACTTTTTTTATTATTTCCGAAGCTATTTTGACCGGTATTATACAATCCTTATCATTTAAATTAATATTTTAAATGATATCACATATTCAAAATTACGCGTAACAAAATAATTAGGTATGATTGACGGCAACTCGGGTGCAGCGGTAAGAGTCAATGACATTTTCCTTGGCTATTGGCTATGTAATCCCGGTAGTACGTTCCCGTGGGATATTTTCCGACATCCACGCGGGCGAAACCACGGGCAAAAGCTAGTAAAATATATTAATAAAAATTATATCAAGCACATAATTAAGGTCATAAAAACAAAATAACTGCGACGTAAGAGCACCTAAGAACTGTCCCACTTCTGTATAAATAGATAAAGGTTGTTTTTCTTCCATTGCCGGCCGGTACCTCGGAAAATAATACATTGCTGTGAAGTGGTCTGAATAAGTTAAAACATTGCATTGGCAAGTAAATTAATAGTCGTAAATTATTCAGCTCTTGTCTGACATACCTAGGTATTTACGTAGATGGGACTTATTTTAGCCACAATTGTAAATCTGGACTTATTTCGGATTAATCTTGGTGCTTACTTGGGGATTAATGGTCTGGCCTAAGTTCTGTTTGATTACAAAATAAAATAATGATTTGGTTGTTCTGAGTCGGGGATTTTAATGGATTAAAATACAAATCCAAGTAGAAACCGATCTAACGTCTTGAGAAAATGCGTAATCATTCACGATTAAACAAATAGCAACTCTAGGAAAACCGTTACAAAAACATAATTACATTATTATTAAACCTCCGTTTATATTCTGAACCGTGAACCTTAAGGAAACTCTTATAGAATTCAGCTATTACAGTTCCGTCACTACTTATTTGGTTTAGATAATAATAATAATAATAACCCCACCGCCGTATCTCTACGTTGACGTCGTGGTGGGGCTTGCGCGCTCCGAACCCTAGGTCTGTGCCGGTAGAGTTTACTTTGCCGGAACGGGTCTAAGGTGAAGAGCCACACCAAGAGAGATACAAAAACCCGCAGGGCAGCATGTGGCGAGCTGTTGGGCAGTAGCGACCCCACGGACCCTACCTCCCGGGAGAAGTCTCGTTCCTCATCTCTGGCTTGCCTTTATTGGCCGGCTAGAGTGAACACTGACGAGGAACAGAGCTCCCACCTCATTCTTGCCTTGATTGGCCGGCTTGAGTGGAGATTCGCTAGAGCAAACGTGCTCGGAGGAAGGAAGTATTCCAGTAAGATGCTGGTAGGGATCTTGACCGTACTTCCGGGATTGTCCTGATAGCCGTGGAATACCTCTCCACTACTCTCAAGCACCTCAGGAAGTGTTGCCTCCTTGTCGCTACGTCACTATGTGCTCAAACTCAAACTCAAAGCATTTATTTCAATTAAACCATTTATTGAAGCTAGTTGCCCATTCAAATTCGTAGATCTCTATGGAGAAGAACGGGCAAGAAACTCCAAGGACACTCTTTTAAAAATGTATATAGATATTATAAAATCCTGGGTACAGTATTCTTCGTGCTTCTATATGTGAGAACAATGTCAAACGAAACCGCTGCTAGCGACCGTTTTCGGGGGCCCATTATTGAGTGTGCAAGTCACCCCCTGCCATATTATCCGTGTATATATAAAACATTGATCAGGCAGGGGACATAGTCCTTCAATAGTTTTAGGTAACCAGTACACTATAGCCACCCAAACCCATAGCCCAATATGTTTACTTTCCATGTTCTGCAATAGTCCTACACCATCCGGGGGTTGTCCTTGGGTGTATTTTCATAGTGCATACAGGGATAATCGTCGGTTGGTGCCTCATCCCATTTAAAATTGTCTAAGGGGCCTCTGCGAGTTGGCTTCGGTCCCTCGTACGCCTTCCAAAAGACCGGGACTCCATGGTCCCGAGATATAATAAACATAATTATGCAAAATAATAATAATAATAATAAACTTTGCCGGAACGGGTCTAAGGTGAGGAGCCAGACCAAGAGAGATACAAAAACCCGCAGGGCAGCATGTGGCGAGCTGTTGGGCAGTAGTGACCCCACGGACCCTACCTCCCGGGAGAAGTCTCGTTCCTCATCTCTGGCTTGCCTTTATTGGCCGGCTAGAGTGAACACTGACGAGAAACAGAGCTCCCACCTCATTCTTGCCTTGATTGGCCGGCTTGAGTGGAGATTCGCCAGAGCAAACGTGCTCGGAGGAAGGAAGTATTCCAGTAAGATGCTGGTAGGGATCATGACCGTACTTCCGGGATTGTCCTGATAGCCGTGGAATACCTCTCCACTCCTCTCAAGCACCTCAGGACATGTTGCCCCCTTGTCGCTACGACACTGTGCTAGCGACCATTTTTGGGGGGCCCATTATTGAGTGTGCAAGTCACCCCCTGCCATTTTATCTATGTATTTTATATTAAAAGCATTGGTCAGGCAGGGGCCATAGTCTTCCCATAGTTCAAAATAACCAGTTCACCAACCCACCCAAACCCATAGTCCAATATCTTTGTTTCCATGTTCTGCAATAGCCCTACACCAACCGGGGGTTGTCCTTGGCTGCATTGCATAGTGCGAACAGCGATAATCATCGGTTGGTGCCCCATTTCATTATGGATGTCTAACGGGCCTCTGCGAGTTGACTTCGGCCCCTCGTACGCCTTCCAAAGGCCCGGGACCCCAGGGTCCCGAGATATGTCAAGGACATTTAAAAAAATAATAAGAATAAAGTTTATTTAGCAAAATAGTTACAGAATTGTACACAAGTAGATATAACTAGTGGGTACACTTATACTAGGCATTACAGTGAGTTGCAGAAATTTCTGTACATAATTATATGTAACCCTGCCTCTTAAACTAGGCTATCCCGTATTTTAAGAGACAGTGTCTAGCTTATAAATTCACCATTTTTATACAACAGTGGTCAGTGTCGATCTACCGTTTAAACTTGACAGCAGTAATAGTTGCGCGTGTACGAGTAAAATGTGGAGGGGATGTGTAGTGGTGTGATGTGTTATGTGCTTGTTGTGGGTTTGTATGTGTGAATGAATAAAGGCTGAATGTGTGTGGATGTATGTGTGAAAATGTTTGTAAGAGTGAGTATTTTTTTTTCATTTAGGCGATGTAAGTGAGTAAAGACTCCGTGTATGTGTAGTCTTTCTGTAGTAGCCACTCTGTTAATGTTTTTTTTAATGTGGGTAAATTTAAATCTATAATTTTGATATGTTTATGAACTTTTTTGTAGATGTTTTTAAGTGATTAGAAGAGTTGGTGCAATTTTATCAAACATTTTGGTTTTGCTAGTAGAGTCATTATACCTGATGGGAGATTGCAGGAGTTGATACTGAATGTCAACAGTTAATTATTTCGACACGGTCTCAATTTCGAAACACAATAGTTCGACTTAAAATGAGAAATTTGGTGTGGTCGCTCACCCTAGTTACGATTTAAATTATCTGATAGAAATGATTAAACTGAACAAAGATTTGTTACTGGTTATAATTAAAAACATAATTGATTATTACTTATGTTTTTATTTTGTACCTAAAGCGAAATTCAATTATTATTGTCACATTTCAGAGCACTAATGTTCTGTCGAAATACAGATCCACCGAACAATTGCATATCGAAGAAGGGTTCTGTCGAAGTAGTGTTTTTCGAAGGTGTGTTTTGTCGAAGTATGTTCTGTTGGAATTATGCTAGTTGAATATATTATGTTCTGTCGAAGCAATAAGTAGTCGAACTATTGTGTTTCGAAATTGGGAGCATGTCGAAATAATTAATTGTCGAAATTCAGTATGACACTCTTGATGAAAGATTTAGATCTGAGGTTAGCACGACTACGGCACAAAGATTTAGATCTGAGGTTAGCACGACTACGGCACAAAGATTTAGATCTGAGGTTAGCACGACTACGGCACAAAGATTTAGATCTGAGGTTAGCACGACTACGGCACAAAGATTTAGATCTGAGGTTAGCACGACTACGGCACAAAGATTTAGATCTGAGGTTGGCACGACTACGGCACAAAGATTTAGATCTGAGGTTAGCACGACTACGGCACAAAGATTTAGATCTGAGGTTAGCACGACTACGGCACAAAGATTTAGATCTGAGGTTAGCACGACTACGGCACAAAGATTTAGATCTGAGGTTAGCACGACTACGGCACAAAGATTTAGATCTGAGGTATAGCACGACTACGGCACAAAGATTTAGATCTGAGGTTAGCACGACTACGGCACAAAGATTTAGATCTGAGGTATAGCACGACTACGGCACATATCAAATTGATTGGATACCTAATAAAAGAATAGCGATTTATTTGTGGTTAAAAAAAGCTACTCGGATTGTGGTACTTAACAAAACAATAAAATTAAAATAAATCAGCGTTGTTGCAGTGACGACGAGCAAAGGGACTGTTTCTAAAAATACATTGTACTAAACAAAATACCTACTAAAACATAAAGTCAAAATTTTAACAACGGATCAGAAACATTTTCATTATGTTTAAAAACCTGCATATGTGTTGTATTTATAGAGTACCCATGATAACGAATAAACTGTCTACTTTATTATAATTTATTTTTAACATTGTTCAGGTGAATAATTGTACAGGGAAACATTCCCACATTTTTAAGAAAAGTAGCGGGTACTCTCTGTGCCAACCAACATTATTTCAATATTTTTTTTTCATTGCACCTTTATCTTACAATGGAATCAAAACAGATTATAATATTTTGTTACCAGAAATGAACATAGAACATAATTAATCGGCGACAAAGCGAAACTAATGAAGTATATTACAATGATCTGACATGTCGCGTGCGCCGCGGGACATTAATCAACACAATCTGGAGCCGGTCTAGACAATCCCCACACAATTAATACGCAGCTGAACACTACACATATTATACAAATTAACATCCCCCGGGACTCACCCCCGCCCATTATCACGAACATCTTAGGGGATGAAAAAGAAGAATACATAACATAATGTGTGTAGTTTATCATTTTTTATTACCGCCCGTGACCGTTCGCGTACGGAGTCGAGTCTCTTAAAGAAAATCCGGCGATCCACGAGACCAATACTTATACAATAGTATGTAATGTACTCATGTGGGTTCCGTACCTTGTTGCTGCGAGGAAATTTTGAACAACCACTCAACAATCAACTTTGCCATGAACACAGGATTTACGTAAGTAACATAAATCTTTCAACATTTTCTGGATTTCAAATTCTTGAGTGTACCTAAAACCTTTTGCAAATCTCCAAAGGTTCTCGGTTATTTTTCTTGAAATAGCGTTTTGTGGCAAATAAGTGAAATAAAAACTCCAACGAGAACTAGTCTCGCAATATTCGAAGCAAAAAACTAATAGAAACCCTTTCACAAAATACGTACAAGACTTAATGATATAGAAAAACAGTATCCGATCGTCACAACTGGGTCAGGATTCTACTCCTAGAAAAGAATAGCTTGTCCAAACTTACCATTTTATGTGAGTTACAATATATTTGTCGGCCGGGCGTAACCGGAATAAGGGCAATAAGGTCCTGCTCGTAAACCTAGGGAGCCCTAAACCGAGCGAGTACACTCGGAGCCAAATAAAAGTGTACCCCACCTGCGAACTCTCTTAAAGAATTAAATTAGAGATGTGACCTTTTAATTTGGCCGTGGCGATTCGTTGGCGCGCGTAAAAGAAAATAATGAACCTCTTTGCATGGAGTTTACGAGCCCTCTCTAATTAGCTAATGCTGTACGTTGTCTTATAAATAATGCACGTTTAAATTGGGAGACATTTTAATTGTGTATGCCAATTTGTTTCAATTTAACGGTGATGTTTGTTCTTTATTATTTTCTTTGGAGTTTAATTAAATCGTTGCGTTCTTGTTAGTGACTCGATTAATTTATTTGTTTTCTAGTAATTGGAACTTTTGTCAAAGAGAGAGTCGCATTACTTTGACCGAGTCAAAATTAAATCACGAGTTAAAATTAGCACCGATGTTGGAAGGTTTTCGAAGTCCATTGAAAGCAATTATGTAGTAATATTGTATAAGACGCGTTTCACTTCGTCTCATTTTATTTATAACCAGCCACATTTATAACCCTAACGGTAAAGCGGTCTCAAGGAACCCTATTTTGTAAACCAACAGTGATGCCCATGTGTACCCAAACGTTACTGTTCTCTCTTCAGGACTTTTACAACTCCAGCAGAATGGCGGGCAACAAACATACGTGTGTCTTTTATTTTAATTTTGTTACTGCTAGGATAAAAAGCTAAGAGTTGAAATGCTAACACATATTTTGTTGGTCTAACAGGTTTATTTTCCGAGGTATTGACACAGAAAAGTATAAAAGTATTGGAGTGCACCGAACTTGGGAGACACTGATATCGCAGTCGGTAACGGGTATTGATAGACTGGGGTTTGCAGATAAATCATGTTACACCATAAAACAACTGTTCTAATCAGAACTAAAATCTAGCCATCCTGTTCAAACTAATAGCATGCACAATCTAAAAATCTGTTTTTCCACCTTCCGTGATTAATAGGGATATCCCTGGGGCCAGTCGTGAACGATCCCGAACGTTACGCAACCGATGTGCCGCATTGCCGAAAATTAGAATAGTACGTACAACCGATCACAGCGGCATAATCCGCGTGATTAGCAAGTGTTTGCGCTGACTGTACTAAGCTGAAAGGTATTCGTGTTACCAGCCAGCTTTAAATTAAATTGTGGAATTTGTTTTATTGATTGTGTCATTGTCAAAGCTTTTGGTAATCCTACCAAAAATATTTAATAATTTCGGTGTTGTCTGTACCCAAAGATTTGTTCAATACGGTGACTATATTTATTTAGTTATTTATTTATCTAAATCCAGTAGTGGAATTGTCTGGTTAATGAGATTTTTTAAAATTAATTTTATAGCAGTATTTATGCAGCTCAGACCAACAAAAAAAGGTAGACGGAGCACTCCGAACATCAAAAGCGAAGCCACAAAACTATGCTCCTTCAAGTATACCCACAGGCTCACGCACGCACATACACTAAAATTATGCTGATCGCTCCTAGTACGTCACGAATCGTCATCTAGTTAACATCAATTAAAAACATAGAATCATGCCTTCCTGTGTAGTGAAAAAACAATAGCAAATCACATAAAAAGTCTCACGGAATCACTTTTCACTTGTACGTACTTAAAATAACATCGTTTTTTAATTTAAATTACTTAGAATTTTAGGTTACTTAGAACAAAAAACCTCAATGAATGAATGAATGAAAGCAGTGACATGGTGGGAGGGTTGCCATAATGTGATTCCCATTCGATTAAACCAATTTTAAATTATGATTTCTTATTTTGAGTAATTATATTCCTGTTTTCTTGTTTTATGTATTTATATTTTAGATTTGCAAGTAATACTGAATCTAACAGTAAATGTATAGCAGCTACAAGAAATAGCGATGTAAAAATTTTTGTTTTTGTTTCGGAATAGAAGTCCTTCTTAACAATTGAGGTATAATACCATACTCAACAATATCTTACTCTTATAATATTATCCTACCCATATAATATTATTCCCCAAATTATAGGGAAAAACTTAAACAAATGGCAACCCTTTTTACACACACATAGATAAAAAGCTGGCTTCACTTTTGATGTTCGGAGTGCTCCGTCTACATTTTTTTGTTGGTCTGAGTTATACAGAAATAACAAAACATTTTATTTTCAATACTAAAACTCGACACAGGTTCATTGTCTGTTGATTTATTAATCCGTGGAAAGGAAAATGCAGTTTCCAAGCTCGTTATAAAGTGAATAAACAGACTAGAGGTACAATATTATAACTATTTAACTTTCTTTATATACTTTAGCGTTGCTCGTAGACAGCTTTGAAGCTGAACGTCAAAGAAAAATAGAACCTTTGCATTTTCCTTGATTTCTTTGATGTTCTTTCACATGCTGCAATCCGACGTGTGAAGGGTGCTGTAATTGACTGGGGAAAGGGAATTACTTTCCAAGTTAAGTTAGCTTCGTACAAGTTAGTGACACCCCTGGGGCTTGTGCCCCTGCTTGTTGTGACACCCCTTGCCAATGAGGACATTATAGTGTAATCAATATCTTAGGTATACGTATACGTAGGTACGTACCCGTCTCACAGTGAGTACACATTGATGTGATGTGATTATGTGTGTGACTGACTGCGAGATGGGTACTACATTTCGGACTATTGTGAGTAACTAATGAAAACAAACGAAGAAGTTATGATTAATTAAATTATTATTTTTAAATTATTAAACTATATTATAATCTGTGTTCTGTGTATCACGATTATTTAGATGTAAACGACAAAAATTTAAAATTATTGTCCCAACATTTTTGTTAGAACGGCGCCCACATATACATATGCTAACACATCGGATGTTGCATTAGTACCCCACTTAGCCCTCAGACCTTCCATTTCAACCCTTTTAACCGCAGTAAGGAATTCCATACATTTTTTAAATTCAGCTAGCAAAACAGTAAAGCAATTAAAAAGATAATGTATACGGATACACAATGTGACGTCACAGTGACAATAAAAACTATGTAAATCGTATGTCGTATGTCGGTTGACATTCACAGGTTGCGTCAAGAGGAATACGTTAACATTCATGACTGACCCTTACTTTATTGCCCGTTTTATTTGCGAAAGAAAAAGTTAATTATGTATTCCCGTTTAATTAGGAGTTCGGGGATAAGGCCCCTCTCGGATATAACGTATCGCTCCCATTGGGAGCCCAAATAATTCAACACCTACCGTGGCCACAGCGGCTAATGCAACCTTGTTATTTTAGCCCACTTTGCTATTATCCATTCATGTAAAAGGAGGTTACATTATGATGCGATTTCTGGCCTATTTATATTTTTAACCGTAAAGGAGGGAGGAGGTTATCAATTCGGATGATTCAATTTTTTTTTTTTAATGTATGTCCGGGCCTAACTCCTTCATATAAGCACGGATTTGCAAATTTCAAATTTGTTTGAAAGGGTATACTTCCGGGATGGTCCCATTGTCATCAGGTCAGGATCTAATGATGGAATCCTGGAGAAATCGAGGGAACTCTTCAAATATTATAGGCTCACCTATAGCGATTTGGTTATTTTTTATTATAGTAACTCGTGCAGTTGCTCTCGAAAAGCACCATTTGGTGAAATGGAACTAATGATGAAGGCCACAGATGGCCACTTGAACAACTCAATAATAAGTATTTCACGGGTTGCGATTCGATTACTTTAATAATATGATTGCCAAGCAATATATGCTCGTCACAATGTATATGGTGGAGTGGAGCTGATAGTGAAGTACCAGGAGAACTCCTCAACGATTAACGTCCCTGCATCGGGAAAAGCAATATTTTGTAAAAGGTGATGTGCAGTTGACATTAGGCTATTGTTACTTAGATATCAAAACCTGAACCCGTTTTTTTTTATTGGGTGTCTATTTATGCTAGGCTTTAAATGTACAAAATTACTTTGTTGAAAGGAATAATAATTGTAAACGATACAAATACAATCCTACGCAAATAACCTCGTCATTAGTGGAATTGTAATTATGACATATTCGTTCATATTATTTTGTTTCATTCCGTTCGAAAACCCGAACTGTAATAACAATTTTCAAAATGAAGGCGGAGAATTAAATTGAAAAAATATCGCGTTGAATGAATAGTTAGCTATTTGAAAAAGCTTATTAGTTGAGTTTAGAAATCGCTCAGTTTGGCATACTTATTGGCTACAAAACACTTACTTTTCTCCACAGAGTGTTATTCTTGCATTTTATATTAGAAAATAAATAGATATTTACATGTAGTATGGCAATCATTGAGGAAGCTTATCATCATTCATTTGGCGTTACTCCAATTCCTGTGTTGTATCTGATTATTTCTACTAGATAAACTCACGTTGTGCCCGTTCTCAAGCCCGTTACAAGTTTAATAAAAAGGCACCTATTTTTTTGTATTCCTCCACCTAGTTACAGTACAGTCTGTATAAATTTTCAATAAATTGCCATTAGAACTAAAAATGATTAATAGTTCAAGAATATTTAAATTCAAATTAAACTCATTCGTATTGACGAAGTACTACTATAGTATAGAAGAGTTTTTTAGGGACAAAAATAATGCCACAGTGTAACTTATTTATTGTTTAAGTCTCATTCTTGACATGTTATTATTATTATTATTTTTTTCATTAATTTGGTTTCTTATTTTATTTTTGACATTTTATCTATATTATTTGTAACGTTTATTGATTATTATTATTATTCCGTGTATTCATTAACTTGTACTGTATTCGACACAAATGTAATTTTATTCAGAAATAAATAAATAAAGTTCTTGAACCCAGGAAATCTCGTCGCTTATTACTGGACCATTGAGGTTGCTTATATCAAGTTAAACGACAATTATGATTTTAAAAACAGCCACACAATTAATGACCATAAGTTGAAATTAATTGAGATTTTGTGTTATTATTTCGTGCGGTCAACTGTACCTGCGAGCGGTTTGCAAATATCGCGTTATAAAAGAGTTCTGCTATTTTAGAATTTGTTTTATTATTTATTTGTGTATTATGTTTCGTCGACGTTTTTGTAGATTTACACCAAGTTTTGGTTTTTTTTTTCAAAACGCTCGTCATCAAGATAGTTATACAATTTTCGTTACTTTTGTGTTTAAAAACAGGTCTAGGTCAAGCAGTATATTTTTCAGGTTAAACGGTAAAATCAAGTTTAATCACTTCATCCGAACACTGTTCGATCGCGCGACCACCTTCAACTGTAGCGTAATTCTCTCAAATAGTTGAATAGGGCGAGCCTATTGTCAGCGTGTTGCAAGATATTGTTGTGTGTATTACTAGATATTGTTTTTAGGTCGCTTGGTATCGAAATAACAATAGCGTGTCAATTGTGGCGTTAACTGCCAATCACGACGGACAATGAGAAATTAAATGATGCTCGCACCACAGCCTTAATGCTTCTAAGTATCGATAGGTCTTAAAGTACGAGACTGTTCATACCAAACATAAGCATAGTCTGCCGCCGACTATGAGCAGGCTCACTGAGTATGAAAAAATCATGGAACCTGGTGTGACTCATCCTAGTTCAAAAGTAAAACTGGATGCTCTATTCTTAATAGTAAATATAATAGGTCCCTAATATTATTTCCCAGATCGGCAAAATTCGATTAAGTTATCAAACAATCAATTGTTATGCTCACTTATGATATAATTGACGACTTGTCTAGACTCGCCAAGTACCCTCAAGTTGTTTCATAATCTCGTCGTGTACTTGATTATCTTATTATTTGACATCGTCATCGTTCCCATGCAAATGTCCACATTACAGCGTTATTGTTAGGTGTTCCTATTTGATTTGAATTAAAGTTAGCACTGGTTATATTGGCTAGCTTTACGACAGTTCTGACTAGTTAAGACAAATGACGGTAGTTTGGGGAATGGATGAATTTTTATGGGAATAATTTAGGTATAAGTGGTATGAGAACAAATTTTCGGAAATTGCCCAACGGACTTTGGCCAACCATAAAATGAATAAAAGACTAAAGAACGCTACCCGACTGCGCGAGAGAGAGGTAATGAAGTTAGCGCACTGTACAATATTAGTTATTTACGTGAGCGAGTTAAATTAACGCCTGAGTTATGGATGGCAGTTAAAATGTTACTTAAATATTTATTCTGTTTAAGAGTTTCAGACCTATGCAGCTATATTTCTGTGCTCCAAGAAGTTTTAATCAAAGAAAGGTAACAGTTTGCACTATATTATTAATTTAGCGAATTGCATTTTCGAATTTTGGGATAAACTTAATATCTATATTATTTGTCCATTATTTCAGAAAGTTTTACAATTGCTATAATTCTAACGTAGCACTCTTCAAAACGACCCTAAATAGTATCAAACGTTTCTTTTCTTTAATAAAATATTATGAGACGTAACAAAAAAGCCACAGAGCTCTAAATAGCACTTTATTTTTCTTTACTAGACAACTTTATCCACGCAACATAAATGAAATAATCGCCGTATCAATAGAGCAAGGCAGTCAAATAAAATAGTCGTCGGCGCGATATAATGGCACGCCCATTACGACCCCCCACCTAAATTGGCAGAACTCGAGGGAACGTTTGACCCGATATATTTGATTGAGCACAAAAGGTCAACTGCAGTTTTTGAGAAGCACGACTTTAGATAAAGTTAGTTTCTAACCGACTTCAAAAAAGGATGAGGTTATTAACGTACACCTTACCAGTTGCCTAACATAGGTACGTAATAAACTGAACAAAATGATAAAATATAAGTAAAAGTCATTTTAAAAACCAGCTTTTTATGAACTAAATAGTACTAAATACAACTTACGTAAACAGAACAGAACTTTAAAATATTCTTTAAAGCTTGACGCGTAAATGTTCTTATTACACTTAAAGATAAGCCTCAAGCTTTTAACAAATATGAAAGTACTATGTTTCCGTGACTTTTATGTAGTACTTTTTAGTTCAATAAAAGCTTGTTTAAAAATTGTTATTTGTTATGCAAGGCTGCAAAGTTAGTTTTTGGCTCGAGTACTTGTATTGAAACCTGAGCAAGCGAAGGCTTCTAGGATTGAACCCTGAGCGAAACGAATGGTTCAAATATAGAATCTTGTGCGATGCGAGGGTTTGAAAGGTAGGAATAACTTTGCTGCCGAGTGAAACACAAACTCAAACTCAAACTCAAAGCATTTATTTCAATTAGACCATTGACAGGCACTTTTGAATTGTCAAAGAGTCGGTCAGTTAGTCAGAAATTTGAAGCTAGTTGCCCATTCAAATTCGTAGATCTCTATGGAGAAGAACGGGCAAGAAACTCCAAGGACACTCTTTTAAAAATGTATATAGATATTACAAAATTCTGGGTACAGTATTCTTCGTGCTTCTATATGTGAGAACAATGTCAAACGAAAAATAATCAAAAAGAATTCAAAATATAAGATTAAAAATAAGCCCTGGCAGATAAGAGATGACCAGTCTCAACTGACGGCGCCCGTTTACGAACATGACACGTGGATCAGCACCATCCAGCTCAACCATTTTGTAGGGAACCGAATGATCCAACACACGCGCCACCATCAGCGAGACATTTAAGTGAGTATGACATACTCTTATCTGCCAGGCTCTTTCAAGTCAACATACAACATGATACCATATGAAACGGCCCCATGGTACTCACATTTACAAAATTGAAAAAAGTGCTTCTAAATTATACAAAACCTTTTACCTCAGTACAGTGAGGAAAATGCTAGGTGTCTCCAGGCATTGAACAAATATTGTATTTTATGCATTTTTCGCGCAATTTTCCGGAAGAAAACTCAATTCGGCATTATGTACCACTTGCACTAACTCTGCACTGCTAAACAAACCAAAATGATGGAAAGTGAATTGAATATACAGAAGAAAATTATTTTTTCGAAGTGAAAACTTCTTTAGTAGCGTTGAGCGATTTATTTTTCGAGAGGAAAAAGAAAAAAAAAATGTAGTTGGCGCACTGACATGAAATAAGTATTAATGCATTATCAGTGGACCCGGCGGTACAGAAAATTATTGAATACAAAGTTTCGAATATTAAAAACTCTTTCCACACTCGCGGATAAAATGCACTTTTGCACTCAGATTTCGAAAGATAAACAGAATCTTTCCGAGCTTGTGAGGTGAAAAAGAAGTTTACTTGTATTTTATTTTGTACTCTTAGCATTAGAATTTGTTTAAATATCAGTCTGTTTTATCACCTTCACAAATCCAACGAGCCCAACACTACGGGGCTATCTTGTAAGGTTAAGGAGTTCTTTTGGCCACCTTCTGGCTTCATCATCGGATAAGTATAATATAAGTAGTATAAGAGCATTTGTCAAGACCAATCTAATGAAACCAAACACGACGAGGCTATCGGGATTACTTGAGATGTGCCCGTGAATACCTTCCGGCTCCATCATCAGGCCTTGAACACCACCTAGCTAGCGTCCAAGCACTTGTTAATAAATAAATGAACATTTATTTCAGAGTCATATTTTCCATATTAACAAATATAGTAAAAATGAAAACTTATGAAACATAACCAATTAATACATAAACAATGAGTCCGAACACGATGGTGCTATCTTGTTTGATTGAGGAGTTCCTATGATCAACTTCCAGCTCCATCATCAGAGCAGCTCCATGGTATCACTTTTCAAAATGTCCCGATAGTTATATACAGGGAGTAAAGAGATCTATCCCATAGGCGTCAACTACTCATTCTGTACAT
This sequence comes from Lithophane leautieri, assembly GCA_949152455.1. Classification (NCBI taxonomy): domain Eukaryota; kingdom Metazoa; phylum Arthropoda; class Insecta; order Lepidoptera; family Noctuidae; genus Lithophane; species Lithophane leautieri. The sequence goes on along the minus strand of OX424474.1, from coordinate 17,248,822 downwards.
CAGTAACATAGCACAAAAATAATTGCTGGGAAACGACTTTTATTTTTAGCCAACTTCTTCAAAAAGGAGGAGGTTCTCAATTCGTCTGCATGTGTTTTTTTTTGTATGTATGTTACGCGGTTACTCCGCCAATTATGAATCGATTTTGATGATTTTTTTGTTTGTTTGGTAGGACATGCTTTAGTGGTGGTTCCATATAAATTTACTTGAGCAGTTTTTGAGTTAGCTTCAATAATTACATATTTTTCCCACTTAGTCTATGTAGACGATTTTTTATTTGACTCCGTCACTGTTATTTACATAGCAGGTAGTGGTGAATTTGTGTAGGGTAGGTAAAACAACAGAACGGTAAAAAAAACGAAAATTGAAAACCAATGACACCAACATACAAAATTATAGTTATTTTTCCATTTTTAGTATCTTTTGGAAGTCGGTTGTTTATTTTTTTAAGGTTGATTTAAATAAGAATATATGTTTACTTTTGTAGCTGCATAGCTGTCTAGCAAACTGTTCAGCGGAAAATCTTATTTATTCTACTAACAAGGTGAGATAGTTCTGCGAATCATCTGCTTCGTGAAATTTATTGTAATTAGCTTTTCTACTTGATGATAACTCACGTAATTTATTCGGTTTTTAATTATTATTTATTTCTGAGTGACATATTTGGACTGTTATATTACTTAAAGGGTAGGTCCTAAGTGAGGACACAAGGAAAGAATCAGTTCTTAGTCTCGTTTTTTCTAAAGCGGCCACTATTTTTTAAACAGGTTTCTAGTATCATTTACTTTGTTTTGAAAGTTTTTTATGATCTTTTCCAAAATAAATTAAGTCAGCCTGCTTTTCAATCGACGACTTATTATATTTACTTTTACAACATAACATAACATCACGTCTGTAATCTCCGAAGGGTTACGCAGAGGGTGGAGGGGAAATAATATTTTTAATCTAATGTGTATTTCGCAACATTCTGAAATATATAGTACACGTCACCGCAGTATGTATACGCCAAGCGTCGCGGGATACGACGCCCGCCCGACGTTACCCGCGGTATGTTTATGCGTCTGACTACATTTAAACCACTATAAATCTGGGAGATTGTTTGTATATTGAACGTTATAGTATATTTATGAATCCGGGATGTACTATCGTGAATGTTAAGCAGCAGAGAGTGTGAAAATGTAATTTTAATACGGTCGGCTTGCAGCTGAACATCAGTATTTTACATGAAGCGACTGCCCATCTGACCACCACAACCCAGTCACTGGGTTGGACTACGATACCCCTAGGCAAGACTGGTTGTCAGACTTCGGGCTTCTCGCGACCCAAAGATCGACGGATCGAGGTTGCCAAAGTTCCACGAATGACAGCCAGGGATCTTGGTATGTAAAATCACCCATCCACGGACCAAACGCGGCCGCGCCACGCGTAGTCTTGCGGCTTTTCGGAATTTTCCCTCCAATTTCTCACTCCTACAGTTCTTAAGTCTTGGTCTACACCATTCAACCATCCGGACTTGGGCCGCCCTCGACTTTAACGGAAAAAAAAAGTTATTTTAAAGCATTATATTGATATGGAAAGTGGTTAATTTAATTACACAATTAGTGGTATACTATTTTAGATTTCATACTCATGAAACAGAAAACTATTGTGAGACAAACAACCTAAGCACTGTATTAGAGATTACCTCTAATATTAAAATAATATGAGATGAGTGCAGAGAAGTAGGTACCGATCGATCGATTTCGACTACCGGCTGTTATTAATACCCGTTCACGGTAACTGTCCGGCCCTGTATGGCCCGGTCTGGCCTAATGTTAGTATGATGTAACGCTACAGTTGTTTGTTATTGTGAATGTTGACACCTGAGATTGTAAGTGAATTGACTTTGATAATACGCGGCTCTGATTAGTTAAGATGATTTAACTAAAATAGCAGATTTTTTGTTTCGTTTTTATATCGTTTTGATAAAACACTATAATACGATTGTTAATTGATTCAGGCATGACTTTGCGGAAATCCATTAGAAAAATCGGCCAAGTGAGTGCTTCTTATAGGTTTTCCTGTAATCTTTAAGTATTTTGTTCAAAATTTTAGGCTTAGTAGTTTCGGAGATACGAGTAATGGTGAATTTTCATCTATTTTCTTAAATATCATTAAAAGTACTTATTTTAAAATTATTAAAAAAAAATTAGATCCTGGCAACAAGCCCTTTCATTTGATATGTAGACGTAGATATTTTAGTAAACTTTTCCGCTTAACTATTCTTCAAGAGCCATAAGAAATCGACACGTGTTTCACCTCTCAACGAGGCATCCTCCGGAAGACGATTGACCAGTCGCGAACCAGAACACGACGTGTTGCTACGCTGAGCGCTGGACGCAGAGTGTCTCTGCGTAATAGTAAAGCAGAATAGGTTACTAAATATATCTACGTCTAGTGTATATGATTATTTTTTACTATAATGCATAAATAATTAAATACAGAGTTGCTTGATTGATGACTAGGCCATCTGATGTTGGCGCCAACTCTTATGTTTGACAAGTAACTGCGATGTTTCTAATATGTAAATGAGTCAAGAGACACACACACACACACACATACACTTTGGGAATCAACATTTCGCGCGAATCATTGTTTGTGATGCTAAGTATAATACCGTTCGTCACCCACAGACCAGTCACTCTGCACTTCTATATTTCACCACGTTCGTTTCTCACCGTCTCAGTCAGCGCGGGCGTCAATTATGGATATCAGCTCTCTCAACACTTTATTATTGAACGGCGTCTGTATGACACCTTATTTTTCTGAAGTCGGATGTAGGATTATATAAAAAAAACTTGTTAAAATAAAACATAACTTTACAATGATTATTAAGGATTTTTTTTTCTTTACCTATCAATGTAGGTACCTATCTAATGACGCATGTCTATAAATCAATGCCACAAAACGCTACAGTGTGTAAGTATGCGTCCAAACGATTTTGAGGAGAAAAGTATATTAACGATTTTGAGAAAAGATTTTGTAGTTACCACAACGCAACTGCAACAAGCTGCAGCGACACTATTCACTCGTAACCACTGCTTCCCCATATTTTGTCCCTGCGATGTGGTGTAGTACGTGTCTTGGGCCCTAACACGGCAAATTGACGTAGTGTGTCAATTTGCTACACGATTGATTTACCTGAGTGTGCGTTCCTCATATTTTCTACATATTATATGTACATTAAAAGTTATTTAGTTATTACCTGTAGCCTCTGTATCCTATCCGGGGTCACGTCACCCTGAACTCTGCACCCGCATTGACCTTGATCTTCGCTCTTTGTCTGATTCGCTGATTGATGAGCCTCGCACACACATGCTCCCAGCCTTAATGAACTTTCGCCAACCGATTTATTTCGAACGTACCTAAAGATCTGTGTAAGTATGGATCAGTTTATTTATAATGGAGTTATTGTCATGGTGTTTGGTAGTTCAAACATTAACAGAAACATGTCAAGTAAGTGTTATTATTGTCAAACATCTGAAATTGCTACAAACTAGCTATTATTTATTTTTTATTTTACCTAATCATTAATTGTCTCGTCTTTTTACAGTAAGACCTACTTCCAAGAAAACAAGCTACTGTAGCAACAAAGCTTACATCAACATTTATTCTTTGGTATTAATTAAGAAACATCCTCCCACACATCCGACAATAATTCTACTTCCTAGTAATATTATAAATTCGAAAGTAATTCTGTCTGTTTGTCTGTCTCGATGTTACCTTTTCACGCCTAAACCACGGAACGGATTTCGACAAAATTTGGCAAGGAGATAGATGGCACCTTGGGGAAGGACATAGGCTACTTTTTATTGACATACCGCGCGGGCGAAGCCGCGGGCGGAAGCCAGTATCTAATACTATATAGAAACATGATTTCGTGTCGAAAATAGTACATTAAATGTACTAAGTAGGTATGTATAATATCTAAAAAGTATTTTTTATCGTATGAGTCCTGACTGAAATCTCAAATATTTATTCTATCAAATTAATGGAAAAAATCTGTTTATTAGATTATCCATTTTATTCAAAATGTTGGCAAGATTAATAGTATGTCTCATGACAATTGAAGTAATAGTGCTTGACGTCGTGGAGTTGCGGATATCAGCCCGTATTACCTATTACCTAGTGCTTAACGTTTTTATTCCGACTGTACATTCAACAAAATTGAAAAAAAAAAATAAGGTTATCTAAGTTTAGATAACGCTGAATACTACAGTGGGGACGGCAGAGTGCCAGGCTGATTGATTGGCCGGGCGGGCGCGGCGGCTGATTGCAAACCTATTACAGCCGGCATTGCACTTACTAATCTCACATTCTTTACTTTATTTTATTGCTGTGGGTAATGTATTTCTATCTAATGTATTAATTACAATTCAGTTATGGAGATAGAAAAGAGCTCCCTTGGTAAGAGGGGTGATAATGATGACGATTATAAAATTAAGGGATAAAATACAGTAAGGAATACGATCGGTTTGCGAGGTGATTAAGCTACATCTACGATCTTTCACAGCTATAATCTATGAAGACAGTGCTCCTAAGTGGCACAATTAAAACTACCTTGAAAAAGCAAAACTAGTAAAAAATCAGGACTTTATTCTTAAGCTATTTACATCCAGTCGTTTCCCAAAACCTTGTCAAGAACATCTGTCCATTTGTTTTCAAATCTAAATTAAAAACACAAAAGGCCAGTTCTACACTTGACCCGCATTTTTCGTCCAGCGATTGGCACTAAAAACACAACTAAAAATGGTAGTGACACACTAGCACACCGTACGCCTGAAGTCAGCGAGTATGGTGGTATGGTGGCAAGCTGCCAGACTATCGCGTGTTTAGTGCTGGCCGCTCACTACGCTCAGTACTAACGCCGTTATCTGTTCAAATGCTTCGAGATCACTAGCCTACTGGCTTTATTTACTAATCGCCAGAAATGGTGGACAAAAAATAATACCATAATACGTTTCAATGTCCATGCAATTTTGATGCTGATAGTTCTAACCACCATCGCGGGCAAGACTAGTAATTTAATTAGTTGAATTTGCTGTTTACCTATAGTATTAGCTTAAAAGCCGGGGCTCTCACAAAGCCAGAAAGACAATCAAGTATCACATTTACGAATGAAGGAAAACAATACCCACCCAATGTATTAACAGTCATAACATAAAAGCGAATGAGTCGAGGTTGAATCAGCAGGTATCAGCCGAACGAGATGATTATAGCCGTGTTTATACACTCAATAGCCTACAGGCTACTAGGGTAATCTGTTGTCCAGCCACAGCTATTAAGATCTTATATGGACTACCTTTTTTTTTTTTTTTTTTTTTTTGAGGGTGGGAAATCATCCAATGACTTCTCCCGCTCTGGGCGGAGCGGAAGGGCGTGTCAGACTTTTACTGACTAAAACCCACCCGTGTTCCTTCATTTGCCTGTTGCCAAGGTCCCGGTATCCCTTTCGGACTTTCCCGCAACCCTGGCAGGCATCGGTCCTACCGGACCCCGTCAATTTTGCTGACATCTCTTTGAGGCGCGCGTGGAACACGACGCGCCATCGACCCGGGCCTGGTCCTTATCGGACGGCGAGCTGCCCGTTGCTCGCCGTCCGCAAGCCCGCGCCTATGGTGGCCGGAAATCCGCCTGGGATTCCCGACGCCCAGGGCGTCTCCAACGGCGGCGGTTAGGGGCGTGAGGGCGCAAACTTTGCCTTTCCCTCACGCGTTCCGCCTCCTCCTTCGCGAGCATTACTGCTTCGCAGAAGGAGGTGACGGCTTCCCATGCCCTCTCGCTCCGTACCATGGCCTGAACCAGGGCCGGACGCGAGAGGTCACTGCCGCCAATCGCCTCCGCGAGGACACGGCGGTGCTCCGCCCAAGCAGGGCACACCTCAACCGTATGCTCCACCGTGTCCTCCGGGCGATCCACACAGTGGTGACACCCGGGCGTTTCCTCCCGCCTAATCCTACACAGGTACCTCCCGAAGCTGCCATGTCCGGTGAGGACCTGTGTCAGGCGGAAGGTGAGGACGCCGTGGCGCCTCTCTATCCACTCCTCAAAGAGGGGACTTATCGCCGCTATTGTGGCGTGCCCAGCACTGGGTTGCGACAATCGCACTCTCCATGCCGCCATGAGATCTTGCCGGAGCTCTGTCCGCTGTGCCGCGATTTCTCGCGGCAGCGGAGTTACACCCCGGCGCTTCACCTCCTCGCGCCACTCCCAGATGTGCGCGAGGACCTTCGCCTCCAGATCCCATGGCGGTAATCCGGCAAGGAGGCTCGCCGCCTCACGGGAGACCGTGCGGTATCCCCGGGCCAGCCGAATGGCCATGACCCTTTGGGACGCGTTCAACCGGCGTGCTGGCCGCAGCCTAAGGGAACGCGCCCACACCGGTGCCCCGTAAAGGGCCATGGACCGCACGACCCCCGCATAGAGCCTCCGGCAGGAGGCGTTTGGACCCCCTAGATTGGGCAGGAGCCGCCTCAAGGCGGCCCCAGCCCGGTCCAGCCTTGGAGCCAAACGTCGGAAATGCTCCACGAAGTTCCACCGGCTGTCGAGGACGAGTCCCAGGTACTTCATCGTCGACTCGACGCCGATGTGAACCCCTCCTACCGTAATTTGGGAACCCGACGGTGGCGCGTTCCGAGGGCCATGAAAACACATGACCTCGGATTTGTGCAAGGCCACCTCGAGTCCCAACTGCCGGATTCTATCGACGATTGTCGCAACCCAGCGTGTCGCTAGATCGGCCGCCGCCTGGTGCGACCTCCCCTGCGCCAGGACCAGCGTGTCGTCAGCGTAGCAAACTACGCTGACGTCGCTAGGGAGGTCGGCGCGCAGCACCCAGTCGTATCCGATGTCCCACAGATGCGGCCCCAGGACCGATCCTTGTGGGACACCGCACGACATCTCTCGCCGGTTCCACATTCCCTGGTGACCGGGGTAGATGACGGCCCTGTCCGTCAAATAGGCCTCGACCACACGACAGAGGTAGGTCGGCATCCGGTGGTACCGGAGTGCCTCCCTTATGCAACTCCAGGGCAGGGTGTTGAAGGCGTTGGCGATGTCTAGTGACACCGCCAAGACGACCCCGCCCCGGGCCACAGCATCCCCCGTCGTGAGGGCCCGTACACGCATGATGGCGTCCACCGTAGAGCGCCCTCTGCGGAAACCAAACTGGCTCTCCGCCAAATCCGGCCCCACCCGCACCAGCCGCCCGACGAGGCGGTTTGCAATGACTCTTTCAAAGAGCTTGCCCACCTCGTCGAGCAGCACGATGGGCCGATAAGCGGACGGAGAGTCCGCAGGGCGCCCCGGCTTCTTAATGAGGACCAGTTTCCCCGTCTTCCAACGAAGTGGGAACTGGCCCCTCTCCATGCATGCGCATAGGAGACCTCTTAGTCGAGGCCCGAGAGCCTCCATGGCCAGGACCCAGGCCTTCCCAGGAAGGCCGTCGGGTCCTGGGGCGGTATTCTTGGCATTCAGCCTTCGTACCGCCACTCTCATTTCTACCTCGGTCACCTCCGGAGCATCGTCGTCGTCGTCGTCGGCGGTGTGGTCCGCATCGAGCACCGCAGTAGGCGGAGCCATGAGCGGGGAGGTATGTTCCCCTCTCGAAGGGAACAGAGCGCTCACCACGTCCTCCACAAGCTGAGGCCGGAGACTCTGCGTCAGCGGGGGAGCCCATGGGCGGAGTTTCTCCCGCACCATTTTGTATGGGCGTCCCCACGGGTCTCTGTTCAGAGTCTCCAGCGTCTCCTCCCGGGCCAGTGCCCTGGCCCGCAGGATCTCCTCCTGGAGGGCGGTCTTCGCCGCTCTGTACCCCTCGTACAGCTCCGCCTGAATGGCTTCCGTATCCGGAGGGCGGATACGGAGCCTGCGGTGCCTGGTGTACTGGCGTCGCGCAGCAACGCACGCCTGGCGCAGCGCTGTCAGCTCCTGCGACCACCAGCTCACCTGGCGCGAAGCACGTCCTGGCTGGACCCGGGGCATTGCCACGTCACAAATATTGGACATGGCCTCCCGGAACCACTCCGCCTCGTCGTTGATGTCGGCAGGCCTGTCCGGTGATGACACCCAGGCCTGCACGATCGAGGCTTCCAGGAGAAGCTCCCGGTCCAGCTGCTTCAGCGCCCAACGCGGACCACCCGGGGCCTGTCGGACCGGCGCGCTCGAGGTCTGGGCGGAGACGTCGAACCGGATATACCGGTGGTCGGAATACGTCTCCACCCCCTCCATGACGCGCCAGTCAATGACACGCGGCGACAGAGCGGGGCTGGCGAACGAGATGTCCACCACTGATTCACCCCGCATCCGCACACACGTGGGGACGGAACCCCGGTTTAGGACGACCAGGCCTGTCTCCAGAGCCCAGTCCTCCACCATCCTGCCCCGTGTGTCCGTAAGCCGGGAACCCCAAGCCACATTCTTGGCATTGAAGTCTCCCAGTACGAGCACGGGGAGGGAACGGAACCCGACGACGACGACTTTCAACTCCGCAAGGGAGTTGTGGAACTCGGCGAGAGTTCGGTTCGGGGAGAAGTACACCCCTACCACGACAAACTCCCCGAACCGTGCTGCCACGCAACCCCGTCCTCTTTTGACAGCCTCGAGGGACGGGGTACCGGCGGCGGCCGACGAAATAAGGGTCACTGAGCCGCTCAGGTCCTCCACTCAGTCATCCCTGGGCGGGACAAAGTACGGCTCAGCGACCACGGCGATATTGATCGACCACTGCGCCATGCTCTGGAGCAACAGATCCTGAGCGGCGGCGCAGTGGTTGATGTTCGCCTGGAGGAGGCGAAATGGGGCCGTTATTGGCACTCCATTTCATCCCCCTCCCGAGACCCATGTGAGGGCCCTGCCGCAGCAGCAGCTGGGGCGGTGACGACTCCGGTGGTGGTAGCGGCAGCGGCGGTGGCAGTGGCGGCGACTGCGGCGGTGACGACGGTGGTGGCGGTGACGGTGGCGGAGGGCTTTCCCCTGCCCCTGGCTTTAGCGGGGGGAACGCAGGCCCTACCCCCGATCCGGTGGTCGGCCGGCTTGCCCGCGGCCGCACATGCGACGCAGTGCGGCGTGGCCTTACATGCGCCGGCCTTGTGACCGGGCTGACCGCAGCGGTAGCAGGCATCGCTGCGGTCAACCTCGGAGGTGCATTTAGCTCCCACGTGGTCACCCACATGGCAGCGGAAGCACCTCCGAGGTCTGGGTTCCAGCAGTTTGACCTGCGCGGAAACCCAGCCCACCAAGAGCCTTTGGCCCTCCCTGGCTATTTTCTTGGCCGCCGCGACGGGGCAGCTCACCGTAACGGCTTGCATACCCCTGGAGTCGGGACCGATGGTGCCCGCCTTAACCTGCTCGGCAGAGCACCCCCCAGTCCCGACGACGGCGGCCACCACCTGTGCCTGCGTCACAGAGTCGTCCAGGCCCTGGATGCGCATTTCAGCGCACTTAGTGGGCCTGGACACTCGGGCCTCATCCGCGTTCAAGGACGCCCTGAGCTTTTCAGCCAGGGCGTCAGCGGCCGAGCCACCAGCCGGGCCTGGGAACTCCAGCATCCGGGCCCCAGTGGCAGCGACCCTCAGTCGGATGCCACCGGCGGCGCCTAGCTCCCCTAGGTCCACCACCTCCGCCACTTTGGCAAAGACGTCCTTATAGGACACGCCCTTCTCTGCCGCTTCCGGCTGTAGCGTGACCACTACAGCTGCGGACTTCGGGGCGTGGAGCCTAGCCGCGACGCTTCGCTCCTTGTGCCGCTGCCGCCTGGCCTTTTTCTTTCTGGCCGCCCTTGCCTTCTTGCCCGCCCTCCTCTTCTCCCCGGCCACTTGCCATTCAGCATGGGCCGGGGGAGATATAAGAGATGCGGGCGCGGTCTGAGGTGGGGGCGGTCGTTTAGCCACTGGGGCCCGAGCCCGGGCCGGGGCCGGGGCCGGGGCGTGAGGCCGGGCCGGGGCCGGGGCCGGGGCCCGAGCCGGGGCCGGAGCCGGGGCCCGAGCCGGGGCCGGGGCCGGGGCCCGAGCCACCTGCTTAGCCGCCCCGCCCTTTTTTGCCGCCCCGCCCTTGTTCTGCCCCGCCGAGGCAGATGCAGCGGCAGCAGCATATGACGCCCGCTGGCCGGGGGCCGGCTGACTTGCCGCTAACGGGGGGCGCAGGACGATGGCCTCCAGGGCGGAGAATCGTCTCCGCATTTCGGCCATCTCCTGCCGCACGAGGGTTAAGACCCGGTCCTCGGCAGCAGCAGGCACGGGCCCTCCCTGCCCGTGCTGCACCCCCCTCTGCGGTACCTCCTGGGGGCCGGCTCCTCGGAACAAGGCCAGGTCCGCTCGGAGCTCCGCGTTCTCCTTTCGGAGAAGCTCCATTTCCGCCTTCAATCTTGCGACGTCCACCCGCATCTCGGGCACTCCGTCAGACGGAGTCCCACCGCGGGAGGCCTTCGCTGCCGCCATTATGGAGGCCGTGGCCTCTGCTATGGCCTTGTCTTTAGAGGACTTAATCCTCTTCAAGGCCACATTATTTATCGCAGAGACCACGATCTCTGCGAAACTGGCCGCGCCCGGCGAATTGGGGCCGCTTGTGGCGCCCGGCTCACCACTTGCCACGTCTGACGGGGCCGCTCTGAGGCTGGCCCCGCTAGGGTGGGGCCCCTCCGTTTCCCGCCTCTCGGCCCGCTGGACCGGTTCGGCCGGGCTGACCAGGCCAGACTCACAGGCCCCATTCGCGTGTAGCCCCCTACCCACACCCTTCTCTCGGGCTCCACCCCGCCGGCCGGAGTGGATCTTCCTCCGGCTCCGGTCGTCTGAGGACGACCCCGTATTGGGGCGCTTCCGGAAGAACTTTCTCCCGGAAGGCCCCACCACCGCCACTTCGCGCTCTACGCTCGTACACGAGCTAGAGCTCGATGCCGCGTCGGACTCCGACCGCGCATCACCTTCCTCTCCCTGTCTATCTTCGTTTTGTTTTTTGTTTGTGTCCATATTTGTTCCCACGAGTAAAAAACATTCTGTACTGGCTCAAAAAAAAAGTGGTTCGCACTAACGACTGATTACATAGCTACCCATCAGCCAAGCTATCAACCTCCCTCACGGTGCGCCGCCGCTTGGAGGTTTGGGGTAATTTTTTATAGAGGATTTCTTCCTCGCGGCCCGGGCGGTTAAGCCAAGACCCTCGACCCCCGTCAAATGCCAGAGACATGACCTAGACACTCTTCGGGGCTACGAGACCAACGGTGGCAGAAGGAAGGACTTCCTCCTACCTGCCCGGCGGCAGGGTTAGTGCACGCCGGGCCCGCTCAAGACGCTGCTAAACATGTGCTCCTCCGAGTACACATTAGAGCGTCCCGCTGACAGGATATTGGCATGCGGGCAATGCCTCCCCACTAGGTACCGTGTGTCTAACACACAGCATCCAATGGGGAAACATTACCCGCACCCCAGGGTACACCGTCCCGGAGACTGGCCTTCCCCACGGACGCATCCGTAAGGGAACTCCAGCCTCCAGGCACACGGGGAGGTTTCCTGTCTACGCACCCCTATATGGACTACCTGTGGCTCTGTGCTTTAGTAGGAGACACTTCTAAAACTACTGACATAGAAACAAAAGCAGGAATGCTCGTCTTGTGAAGTGCATTCGTAGCATCATAGAAGCATTTTCTAAAGGATGTCAATGGTTTGGGAAGTCTATTTAAGTATAATCGACCTCGTAATTGCTGTATCACTGTTGAAAACAATATTCCCAGTAAATTAAAACTTCACTAGGTTTGGAACTATATCCTACTGTCACATAGATTAACAGACCTTATCTTTTTGTAACATGTCGGTAAGAATAGTATTTTTATCTCACGAAGCGACCCACGCTTTACTTGTGGTTAAGTATACACTGTGTGCCCACGCTGTGTGTGTATGTTTAAGCACAGGAGCTCTCGGTACCGTCCGAGACGGTTACCACAAGTAAAGCTCGCGTCGCTTTAATTTAATTTAATTTAATCAAAATAATAATTTAATTTAATAAAATAATAATAGTGTTAACATTAAATAGTAGCATCTATAGGTACACTTGACTTATTCGAGTTAACAAAACAGGTAGGTGTTGCAACCAGCACCCTTACTACGTTATGAAATAATTTGTATTAAGGGCAGTGGTACAAGCCCATACTTAATGTTGCGTGAGATAAAAATACTGCAACATTTAAAATAAGGTGGTAAAACAATTACGAGGTAGACTATACCTACACTCGCGGCCAAATAATACAGGTCGATGACGAATATCCCTGTAACTTGCAAATTAATAATGGTATGTGCATGAAACTAACTTTATATTAAAGAGAATTTTAATATCGTATGAAATAAAACCTTAAATGATCTACAACGTAATTAAAAAAAGTTTAAATTTTAAAAACCTCCAATTTGAAAGTAAATTCAATTCCCGGTTACTTTACTTTAGCTTGTAATCTCACTTTTGTTTTCAATCTATCAACTCAAAATGATAAAAGGCGGTCATTATCGTCTTTCACCATCATTATTGAATTACTGTGTTGTCGCTAACACCAGAAGAATGTACGCGTATCGTCACTATGTTAGAAGAAGGCAGAAGTCAGCGAAGTACACCAGGAACAATAGGCGTCTCACTTTCTATAGTGCAGCGAGTCGTCCAATATTTCCGAGAAACTGGCTCGAGAGGATAGATTTATTGTTACGACCATGCTCCGAAATCGGCACCTTACGGCAGTTGATGTAGCAAACCTACTTCGAGAGACCCGTAGAGACGACGTTAGCCAGCGGACTGTAAGGCGGCGGCTCCTTGAACCTAATTTGACCCCACAAATGGTCCAAAACTTGAAAGGGCACATCGGGTAGCAGAGTTACGTTACGCCCGCGAACACGCACAATGGGGAGACGAAGAATGGGCAAAAGACTGATTCTGACTAATCCATATTTATATTGTATGCACATGATGGGCGGCGAAGAGTCTACCGACGGCCAGGGGAACGATTTATTCCAGCTTGTTTTGTGGAAAAAGTGCTTTTCGGCGGTGGATCTGTTATGGTTTGGACTGCAATCTCTTCAGAGAGACGCACGGAGTTAATGCTGATAGAAAATGGTACGCTAACTAGTGCTAGATATGTGAAAGAAATTCTTTATGAGCATGTCAGCCCATATTTAATTAATATGGGTGAAAATTCAATATTCGTGCATGACAACGCCAGCTTAAATTATAAATGAATATTCTCAGGACGTTGGCATCAATCGCATGGACTGGCCCGCGAGAAACACGGACCTGAATTCAATTGAACACGCCTGGGACGAGCTTGGGAGGTAAGTAAGAAATCGAAAACCGCCCCAGCTACACTTCGAGACCTGAAACATGCGTTAGTGGAATAATGGGCCAATATCCTGCAAAATCGCATAACAAACTTAATAAACAGTATGCCCAATTGCCTGGCAGCTATGAAAAGAGCCCGTGGAGGCAATACAAAGTATTAATTTTGTCTTAAAGTTTGTTTTTGTGTTGTATGTGAGGTAACAACTATAATTTTTTCAACGTAAAAATTATCGATGTTTTGTTTTTATGTAATTTTGACAATTAATCTAATGTTTCCAACGTTTTGGTGTTGTTTTATTAACTGGTAAATTGTCAACAACATACAGTTTAATTCATGCCGCTAGCTCTATTATTTTACGAGTAGTTTTAGTTTTTCGTACCGACCCGTAATATTTGACCGCGAGTGTATGTCTATCAACGCGGTCACAATACGCTTTGGAGGATGAACAAGAAAGAGCCCAAGGACTTACCTTATTTGTTTGTAAATACAGATTTAGAGAAATCTCGCGGAATCTATGTTATGTTGTTGTTATTGAATTCAAAACCTTACGCATGATACCTTTTCTATAAACCAAAAAGGTTTGTGTGTACATTTAAAATTCAGTATCCGTATTCTTATAATATTCGTTTTAAACTTTTTTTAAACAACATTTTGTAGTGTTATAGTTATCTAGAGATCTGCTTACCCCGTAGTGGCAAGTGCGAGCAGCACGCCGGACAATAAAGCGAGTGTCGCAATGCGGGACGGTGCCGGAACGACCACCCGTCGTATATACAGTGGGTACACTGCCTAATTGGAACTGATTGTATTTATATATCTGTTCTTTATCACTCCTAAAATTAATGGCGAATTACTTTATTTTAATAACAAAAATGTATAGAAACTCTGTCGTGTCTCCATCGGAAGAAATAAGTGAACCTAACTAATTAGTTTTCTGAAATGGAAAACATAACTTTCGTAACAACTCCTAATCATTTCGATTTAGAAGTTAGCAGTTAGTTGGTTTAGTTGGTTACTGGGTTGTGGAGGTAAGATAGGCAGTCGCTCCATGTAAAATGCTGGTTTCAGCTGCATCCGGTTGGACTGGAAGCCGACCCTAACATGGTTGGGAAAAGGCTAAGCAGATGATGAGTTAGTTGGTTTAGCTGTTTTACCCTTATATAGAAAACAAACACTCAATTTTTATTCATTTTTAGCTGCGCCTCGCGGCTTCTCTCGCATAAGTCTTGATCCTCTGAAAATATCGGGATAAAAAGTATGTTTTATCCTAACCCAGGTCAGGGTATATCCATGTGCTAAATTTCATCCAAATCCGTTCAGCCGTTTCAGCGTGAAAGCGTAACAAACAAACTCTCACATTTATATAAAAATATTATATTACATTACTTACATACCTATTATTAGTTAGGATGGTATGAAATCGGTCACTTGTTACTGGAATTTCACACATTTACAATATATTTTCCGTAATGTAACTGAAATGAGTGACGCCTGAAACAAGGTGTACATTAAATATGGCGGCTCACAATTTCCCTGAACCCTTCATCTGCGTCTGACAAATGAGCTATTATTTCATCCGCTCACTTATTATATGAACACGTGAATTTTTTTCCGACCGCTCTTATTTTATTTATTTCAGATTTTTACTGAACTGCCGAAACGATTTTTTAACAGAGAGCAATATAGAATTTTATTTTAAACCTATTTCTGGTCATAAGTTATTGACTATAAGTAGGTAGCTTCTACGATCATTTACTGTCGGGTCTACCACAGACTACAGAGTTACCAGTTTTATCCGCAATGGCGGCGTTAAGAATACTAGATAAGCCTCTTTAAAAAAATTGTGTAAATGCGAAAGTGAGTTTGTTTGTAACGCTTTCACGCTAAAACGGCTAAACGGATCTGGATGAAATTTGACAGAAGGTAGCATCAGGAGAAGGACAGGCTTATTTTCATCTTGGACTGCAGACGAAATGCAGGCAACAGCTCGTCAGTAATATTTTATAGTTTGTTATGGATCGTCGCAATTAAAAAATACAAGCATTTACCTACGTATACATATAAAGTATGGCAATAATCCCACTCCCCAAAATCATAGTAAGTCAAACGCGTAACTACATGCTATTTATGTCATCAACGCTGTATGAGCGCTCGATTAACCGTGATAGATGCTTATTAGGATTTCGAGCACAATGCCGCTACTCGTACTTCTACTGAATTAAATTAAAACCAATTTTCTGTGCAATCGACAGACATCTCCTCGTAAAGTTAATATAATTTTGTTCCCAACTGCTTGTTTATCAGTCCTCGTCGCCGCAGTTGAGATGTAATTCCGGGTTGCAACGCGCTGTTATTGTCGTTTAACTCTTACCGATGGTTAGTCGTAAGCTACGGCTGCTGGCGCCGGCGCCGACGACCGCCCGTTTATGTGATTTTCATTTTTATAGCACCTACTAGCCTTTATTGGGATCGTCATTACGATTTAAGGCGGTTTTGTTGGAAACTGCGGTTTAGGAGAAATGCTTTCTACGTTTTCGTTTGACTTTAAAATGTGTACCTGTGTATTGTCATGTTGACTGGGGTATTCTCATGATCATGTCACAAAGACATTGTGGTTTTCTAAGATGAATGAAATTCTGTCTAGTTTGCATTTGATTTCTTCATCAAAATCAAAATCAAAATCAAAAGTCATTTATTCAAACTAGGCTGAGAATCAGCACTTTTCGAACGTCAAAATTACATAAGACAGTCCCCCAAAACGCCCACCTTTCACCACTTCCTAGTGCTTTAGCTGGGAAGAAGAAGTGGCGCAACAAACTCCCCAGCAGCACAGCTGTCTGTTCAGTTAGAAACAACTGATTCTATACAAAAGTATGCAAAATCATTTACATTACGTAACATAAAATATAAATCGAATTATTAGCCATATATCAGCTAGCACACGCCAATATACCACCCAAAAAAACAAATAAAACGAGAACTATATGTACTCAAGCAGAAATAAGTAAATGTAAACATAAATTAACTAAATAAAAGCCTCCAGGCACAAAGGGCGTGCCCGCTTACATATAGCCATTTAATGCTGTAACTGGAAGTTATACATGATAAACTAGGACCATCGAAGTAAAATAAATAAAAAGTTAATTACTAATAACATTAACAAAACCGAGATCAGGAAGACGACCAGTCACCACAAGCAGCACCCGTTCACGAGCATAACGCAAAGATCAGCCATTACCCCCCTCGCCATATTTGAGGGAAGGAGACATCAAGTGTGAAGGTAGAATGTATTCGCTTGTCAGCGATTAATAACAACCTACAGCTACTACTCACGAATCACCGTGAATCACTCGTGAATTCACCCATATTTTATTTCTAGTCCAAGTAATTATGTTTTACATCATCATCTGCCTAGCCTTTTCCCAATCATGTTGGGGTCGGCTTCCAGTCCAACCGGATGCAGCTAAATACCAGTATTTTACATGGAGCGACTGCCTACCTGACCTCCACAACCCAGTAACTGGGTAATACGATATCCCTTGGCAAAACTGGTTGTCAGACTTTCGGGCTTCTGACGACCCGTAACGACTGTCCAAGATCCACAAATGACAGCTGGTACCAACGTTTTACATCAGAACAAAAGTAAATTAAGCTACTCGACCCACAAGAATACAAGGAGTAATTTAGAAAAGAAATAAGAGTTGTGATGAGATGAGGCACCTTGCAGCGTTGCAGCCATTCGGGACCAAACTCAGCTTCAAACACTGGCCACGACCAATAGTGATCGTGTGGATAGTCCACTAAACTGTTCAGTTGATAAGTTGTTCGATTGAAAGTTGTAGATTTTGTGGTGAAATATCGCGGTTTATTAATTAGAGAAGGGAAATTATTATAACTATCTTAATGATTTGCCATTAGTGGTGAGACTGGCACAGTAAATGAATCAGAAACTGATTTGATACTTTTTCAGCATCATAATTTAAGACCGATAATATCTACAGATGTAGGTGGTAGTTTTACTTAATGCCTACTAAACAAAGAGCGCAGCAAAGGAGTTTCATTTGAATCGCTCTGGGTAAGGAACAGTATTTGAATTCAAAGGGTATAAACGCTTGCAAGTAGGAAAGGTAAAGTCAGGGAAATGCATTGTTAAGCAATAATAACAATAATAAAAGCAAATTGACTACCAACGTAATTTTCCCGTATATCTTAATCACAACGTAATTTTGTAAAAAGTATGAAATGGCTTTAATACGGCAACAGAGAGGTGACAATTTGCTAAAAATAATTTTTCCCTGAAACTACATCGATTGTCATGAAATGTGGAAGTTACATACGGCATCCAATTTCTCAAAGAAATAACCGTAACAAAACTGGTATATAAATAAATATCTTCCATTCCTTGATCATTTACTAGTCTGTCGGTCAGGCCAAGTTCTGAAGAAAACAATCGTTGAAAATATCAAAGTTAAACAAGTCTGGAGGCTTCTCCTTTTGTCTACCGTAATGGAATATTTGCAGTACAGATAATATTATAACCGCGTCAACGGTATTTCCTACAATTACATGGATATTTCAATGGTGCGAGTATTTTATATGTAGAGTAAATAAATGCTTTGTGATCGAACTTCGTCTCACATTTCCGGGATTTTGTTCTTAATTATTATGGAAGTTTATTTTTTGTATAGAAATAAACGGGCGTCAAACATTGCGTCAGAGATTTTGGGTAGCATTACATTTGATCTTAACTTTAATAGCTGTTCGGCCGTTACAAAAAACAACAACTTATCACAGACATAAGCACTCGTCTCAATCATTGTTAATATTGAAAAAGAATCTCACAGGTCCCGCCACGTATCACAAATACAATAATGTATTCGAAGGAAACAGCGACGTTGACAAAGGAGCAGCGGGCCGTGTAAGGTGTGTACCAAACAGGTTGCGATTGCGGAGCTTACAATGCAAACCGATAGCCCGACATCAGACAAAGGAATCCGATTTCTTTACCAGCATCAAGAAAACCTAACACTACGACCTTTATTATTGTTTGGCTTTACAATGCTCGCTAGACTCACGAGCTAAGAATACTACCAGAAGAAAAACTTTAGTGTATATCGTCTTAGGTGGCTGAAGATGTTACTGTTTCATCTCATGATCAGCATTATCAACACTCGCCGTAGACAGAGAAATACGAGAATTATTTTGATCGCACAGATCCTAATTAAACGTCAAATCAACGTGAAAAGTGGAATCCAAGGAAGTAAAGCTCGGAGCTAAAGGAGAAATATCAATTTGACGGGATTTAACCCCGTAACAATACTGCTGCCGGTAGTTGCTATCGATCACTTTCGGGGTAAAAAATGTGCTATTAAAAGGACGGGACGACTTGAACGGGCATTTTGCAGCCAGTTTGGGTTGTTTGAAAGAAATTAGCGGGTCACAATGGTCACCTTCCCTTTTATACCTTTTCGTGGGTTTATATGACTTCCTTTTGCAGAAAAACGGAAGATGTTCAACTGAAAACGTTTTCTTATAAAAAATATACCAAGTGATAGGTATACCTAAATCTACACGTGTCTGACCTTAATAGGTACTAACTTTACTAAAACACTCGAACAATTATTTGAAGTTTAGCAGTTTTGATTATATTGATTAACTTTAGAACAATAACTATAAAATACAGATTAGGTACCTAATAGTTACTGACTGTATACATAATATAGTATTGTTACCCGGCGCCGAATAATTTCAGTTCTAAACAAAAAACATTTTCCGTCAGCCGAGCTTAGCTGAAACATTTTAACACTATTTACATATTTTTACAAGTGAAAAGACAAAAAAGGGCCGAGATTTTACCTCATGTACAAGTACCTACGTGGGCACAAACGTAGTTACGAGCGACGCTCGCCCACAGTATTACATTTTTGTTCACGTAATACAAATTGTTTTTGTTTCGTCTTCTTTGTGTGAATATATCTGCGTAATAAACACAAAACCTCCGCCGTCCGCACCCACAAACAATATTGTTTATACTTTATCGTATTTTCCATCGTCTCGCGCTGACCCCGATTCTTTTAAAGCTATCAAACACACCAGTAAAAAGAGCTCGATTTATTCACATCACGGAACAGACAAAAATTTCAACAATTATCTGAAGACAGTTCGGTTATTCAAGATATTAATTATAAAAGTTTCATTTGATTACAAAAGTTTCACACTTTGTAATAAGCAAATAATTTTGACGAATATTGGAAAAGTTGTATAGATGCAGGTTTTAATTAATTTTGTTGGGTATGTCCCGCATCCCGCCATCCCGTGGTAATGTGTGGTTACCTACGATACACTAAACTGATACGAGTAACGAAGGCAATTAGCATTATGTAAGTTAATCGTTTAGTACTATGATGTTATAGATAAATTATGAAAAATGATAACGCATTATCTTAAACAAGGTGAGTAGTCTACGCTTGTCAGGTACATAACAAAACTTTACAAATAAGACTTGCGACAGACATACTTAGAGGCATATTATAATAACCCAAACTCGCAAATACTGATACAGTGCTTTACTTAAAAGCTCTCGTTTTTACATGAAATTATTTTCTTATGAATTCAGTTGAGCGTTAATCTTGATGCGAGAGGATATGAACGTACCGTCCTTTTCGGAGAAAAAATAGAGTCGGTATTATACTCAATCATATTAGTTTTTAATAAGAGGTAACCTCTCTCCGTTATATTATAGAACTTATATTCGTGATGCTGAAATGTTCTGCTGATGGTTTGTGGTGCATCGAGTCGTTGAGCTTATCATAATAGTTGAGCTATGCGATGCCGATTCATGCGTTATATTCGTGAATGGGTGCCATCTGTTCGGCTGATGGGATAAGTCAAGTCAAGCTTACGCTATGGTTACCACTTTGCAACATGATGATAAATACTCGTAATAAACAAACATTTTCTTTGTTTCTTTTAAAAGTTCAGTATTTTATTTAGCCTTTAGGTGTCATAGTAGGCTAAATAAAATAGCCTTTAGGTGTCATAGTAGATCCTGCCAGGGTTGCGGGAAAGTCCGAAAGGGATACCGGGACCTTGGCAACAGGCAAATGAAGGAACGCGGGTGGGTTTTAGTCGGCGGTTAGCGGGAGAAGTCATTGGATGATTTCCCACACTCAAAAAAAAAAAAAAAGTGTCATAGTAGATCCAGTACTTAGTGAAAATATTTTGCGGCTAATGGGAAATTGGTGCTGGTAATTTTCCAATTTATTCTTATCCATTTCGTTCATCAGTTGAGTCTCCGTAAGTACATATAAAAACAAAATGAAATAAAAACAAAAGAGTTTCAGTGGTGTGACGTAGGTCGTGAGTGGGGTTGGCGTTATCAGCGCGACTTGATTAGCTGCCGGGTCGGTTAACTACTGCGCGACATTATACGACAGTAATGTACGCCGATGTTTTGTTTATTTTCAATGAAGTGGGTTGAGATCATGTTGCCGTTGTACGATATAATATAATGTAAGTTCGTAAATTACAAGTTTGTACTATATCTTAAATATAAAATACGTATCATATAGAAAACAAGGTAGTGCTATTTTGTTATGATTAAAGTAAACCAGTCACAGCTCGTTATGAGACTTATTTCTGTGTGTAAGGCTTTTTTTTAAGACAACTTTTTTATAAAAACTTATATGACATATTTATAAAATATACAGTAGCGATTATTATATGTATTCGAAAACACAGCAATGAATATTGAAGAAGCAGTCCTTATGATTCTGTGAAAATACGAGAATATCCGCCTAAATCAGTAGGAATATCGAGAATACCTTCTTATTTCTGGCACCTGAGGGCGCCTTTACCGCCAATTTAGCTGTCAAGCGTCATTGCATTCTTTCGAGTTATATCGAAACTTTTAACTAAAAGAAAAAGTATTTTAAAGTGCCTTTTAACCATTGTAACTGTGTTATAAAAGTGTTAAAAGTGTGTTTTAGTGTTTTTTGAAGCACAGCAGTGTATTTCACCAATAAATGGAGCCGGTAAGTAGCGGTAACGAGAACCACGAGCGAGCCGGTGTTGTTGCTCCGGACGGAGAACAATTATCGTCAACAAGCTCTGGGGCATCGCAAAGCAGCTCCTCCTCATCCTCGGAGTTTGAGGAGTGTACGGCGTCACCCCTGCCAATAATCGTTCTCGTACCTCGGCGCGAAGACGTAAGTACAAGTCGAAACCGGTTCGAACCGATCCTCGTATTGATACCTTAATTTCACAAGTGTCGTATATTTCGGAGTATTTAAGCCAATATCCCGTTTGTTATAATAATGCAGAACCACGGAATAGTGATAAGGTACCTAATACTTTTACAAATAGTGATTCGCAACATTTTGTTAATAATAAAAACAATGCAAGTATTACGGAACCGTTCATTACATTACCTTCTCAGTCCGAGTCGCTGTTCCTCCTTCCTCCCTTGATCCTTCAGTTAACAGCACTTCCGTTTGGCCTGTCATCGGCACCCCGTGCGTTTGCAGCAGTTTCAAACTGGGTGGCCGAAATCCTTCGGTATCGGGGTATACGCCTCTTAGTATACCTAGACGACTATCTCCTGGCTTGTCAGGACAGATCCAAGCTTATGGCACAGGTTGCGGAAACGCTGGCCATCTTGGAATCTTTAGGTTGGCATGTAAATTACCAGAAGTCCGTAACCGCGCCCACACGCAAGTTGGAATACTTAGGGCTGGTCTGGGACACTCAGAGCCGGACAGTAGCCTTGCCCATCCGGAAGGTTCAGGGCATAAAAAGGTCTTTGATAAACATATTGAACCGAGACAGCTGCTCATTAAGAGAGCTTCAAAGTTTGTTGGGCATGCTAAATTTCGCCAACCATGCGGTCCCTCGGGGCCGGCTGTATTGTCGCAGGGCACAGCTCTTTCTGAAAAGATTTACTCAGAGAGGCCAGAAGAGAGCGCTGTGCTCCAGAGCGTGAGAGGACTTACGGTGGTGGTTGGATGCGATAGAGGGCAGTCCAACCCCACTACACAAGAGAGAAATAACACATTTCTTAACTACAGACGCAGCGGATGCGGGCTGGGGAGCGAACTTACACAGTCAATACCTCTCGGGCAAATGGGCTACAAACCAAAAAGCCTGGCACTCCAATATGAAGGAGATGTATGCCGTTTTTGCCGTCATAGGCGCCAGGGTGCACTGTTACGAAATGATAAAATTATTATTATGAATGATATTCTGATACAGTCAGACAACAGAACTCTGGTGGCATACATCCGGAATCAGGGCGGAACTCGTTCGTTAAACTTACTGGGGCTAACAACCAGGGTGTTGGAATTGACGTTTCGATTCAACATAACGATGATAGCATTCCACTTACCAGGGAACCTGAACGGCATCGCAGATTGCCTATCAAGGGGAAGATCAGTACCCGAGTGGCATCTGCTACCACCAGCCACGGAGGCAATATTCAGAAGGTGGGGCGTTCCCGAAGTCGATCTCTTTGCGACAAGAGAGACCGCTGTCGTCGCAAGGTATGTCACGTTAGACTCAAAAGATGGCTCCGCACTTTTCTGCGACGCTTTCAGCCAAAGATGGGTGTTTCAAACAGCGTGGGCATTCCCACCTCCGAGCATGATACCTAGGGTCCTGGCACACCTAAACAGGGCAGTAGGGACATACTATGTGATAGCGCCGCGGTAAACCCAGTGTTTCTGGTTCCCGGATCTCCAGGCACGCGCGCTAGCCGCCCCTCTGCCGATAGAGAACCTGAGGGAGGTTTTGATAGACTGGACCACGAGGTTGAACCCTCCTCAAGTAGACAAGCTGAGGCTTCAGACTTGGAAAGTTGGGGGTGGGAGGATCAAGTAATTGATTGGAGTCGGGATGAGCAGCAGTTACTGCAAAAGAGCTGGCGTCCCTCTACCTTAAGCACCTATAGGGCCCCACTAAAAAGATGGTTGCACTGGTGTAGTACACATGGTGTAGATAGTAAGTGTCCAGAGGGTAGGGACGTTGCTAGATTTTTGGCTAGTATATATTTGCAAAATAAGTTTGCTTATAGCACCATTCTGTTACACAAATCAGATATTTCAACATATTGTGCAGCAACGGTAGAAAACTTATCAAAGAACTTTTTTATTCAACAGGTTTTAAAGGCTGTCTCTTTTTCCTAACCACACCCAGCTAAACTCCCTATATGGGATGTAAATATGTTGTTTGACTGGCTCAAGTCATCTACATATTCAAACTCTCTTTTTGACCATAGCAGACGGACTGCATTGATCCTTTTACTAGCATCTGGTCGAAGGTTACATGACTTTACCCTCTTGGAACTCAGTGAGCAGGGTTTTACAGAATCTGAGGACTCATTGACATTTTGGCCTTGGTTCGGCTCAAAAACTGACACAGGTTCACACAGGCAATCAGGCTGGCTTCTTATACGGCATCATGATCCAAAAATTTGCCCCGTAACTGGCGTTAAGGAATTGATTAAGAACTCAGAAGCCAGACGCTGTCAGGACAGTCAAATAAAATCTCTTTTTATCTCTGTCACAGGAGTTGTCAGGCCTGCATCCAAAACAATGATTGCAGGTTGGGTGCGGTCAGCTTTTAAACTTGCTAGGATTGATGCCTCCCCAGGTAGTATAAGATCAGCTGTAGCTTCTCGGGGATGGCTGGACAACAGACCAGTACAGGAGATATTAGAGAGGGGAAATTGGAAATGTGTAGAAACATTTTTCAAGATATTATTGCAAGGAAGTAAATAGATCTGTCAGTGATGATGTTACAGTGGGTTTACTTTATAATAATTTTAAATCTGTTTAATTAAACATATGTTATACTTAAGTTGTCATGGTGTGATCTCAATGTCAAAACTAAGAATTATTTTTATTATTATTTCATGATTTAAAAACAGGCTTATTTGTTTTGTTATAGTTTGTTAATTTCTTAAATTAACTTAGAAGCTTTATCCTGAGTTGTTGTTTTATGCATATTTTAGCAGTAGGTGTAACTGCATAAATTTTTAAGTTTATGAAAAGAATAAGTTTTTATTTTTGTTTTTTTTGCTCACAAAGTCAGTCAGTTCAGTCAGTTAAATTAATGACATTAGATGACTGAATAATTGTAAAATTTGATTTATTTAGTTTTTCTCCCAATATTAGAGCTTAAGCTTAAGTTGAATATATGAAAGTTCAAGTAATTTAACAATAATTTGCATTCACATTGCATTCTTGTGTTTTATTTTTTCTGGTCACCAGCAGATATCAAACAGGTCTTCAATATTCATTGCTGTGTTTTCGAATACATATAATATTACTGTTTTGCATTAAGACAAAACAGGTATTATATTCTGGAGAAAACACAGTAATGAGTCAAGGAGCTTGCTGATGAAGACTGCAATGACGCTTGACAGCTAAATTGGCGGTAAAGGCGCCCTCAGGTGCCAGAAATAAGAAGGTATTCTCGATATTCCTACTGATTTAGGCGGATATTCTCGTATTTTCACAGAATCATAAGGACTGCTTCTTCAATATTCATTGCTGTGTTTTCTCCAACATATAATACCTGTTTTGTCTTAATGCAAAACAGTAATAATATTATGAAAGTAATAACTCCAATATATCTTATTTCAGCCAAACAAATAATTTTGATTAGGTAGCTCTAACCACAATTTAGTTCACCAAATCTTTGTAGAAACCTAATCCAACATAGAATCAAGTACCAAGATTGAAGAAGTGAGGCGGTGGTGACGTCCCTAATTCAATTGGGGCCAGCATGCATCGTTCCGTCGTCGAAGATTGCCGATGATTGCCGACAATTGCCGACGATTGCGACTCACACTTGTGCTGAGCGGACAAAACAGTTTGCGGCTTACATTCGCGCAAACACGCCACACGATATAAATACCACAATCCATAGGGCCTAGACAAGTGACAATAGCTTAAAAAGCGTTTCGTATTCCTACAACGACTTTCAAGAGGCTTGACATAAGCTTTTCGATAACTTACGTCAGTCCTATACATTTTTGCCTTTTCCATACCATACCTCATATCATAAATAAAACGTTACGTACGTTCTATTGCTGTTATAAATTTATTCTAAACTGAGACTGATCATTGATTTATTGAAAAAGAAAAGAAAATCTCAAGGAGATCAGCAGTTTTTAAATCTATTTCGGGCTATAAAAGTATTATGGAGAGAATTTTTTATTTGATAACATTTGAGCTAATCGCAATCGGTAATGCTTGAATAGGGACCCCTTTTTTTCTGCATAATGTTTTTTTTCCTACTATTTTTTAGCATAGCGATTTGGGCATATTTTTTTTGGTCTAATAATTTTTTGGCATAATTTTTTTTTAGCATACAATTTTTTTGTCATTATTGTCTTGTTTTATAATTTGTTTTGCCATAATTTTAATTCGCATAATGTTACTAGGCTTAATTACTGTTAGCATAACAGTGTTAAGGCATAAAAAATTATGGGCATAACGGAAACAAAGTAAATTTATTTTTACGTAATTATTACAAAAATAATGTTAGGTGGTTTAGGTTAGGTTAGGTTAGAACTGTGACCCCCTACGCACGAGCCGAGCGAGCGAAGCGTGTGGTTCCGCGGTAGCGGCCGGCGAGTGCTAAAAATGGTTACGTATTATAATACCTAAGTTAGTCAAACAATTTTCAAGATAACTACGGTCAAAAGACCATTTTTTTAATTTTTTTTGAGGTTCCGAAATCATCCAATTCCTTCCCCCGCCCTGGGCGGAGCGGAAGGGCGTGTCAGACTTTTACTGACTAAAACCCACCCGTGTTCCTTCAGTTGCCTGTTGCCAAGGTCCCGGTATCACGGTCAAAAGAATCGGTGAAACAATCTTTAGGTATTTGAAACGGTCAAAAGACCTACCGTTTCAAATACCTAAAGATCGTTTCACCAATTTTTGTAACAATTTATGAACGAAATCCAGAGCATGCTGCGGGAGCGGCGTGCCAGAAACAAATCGCTGCAAAACCGACTCAACGTAGTCTTGTTTGCCCTACCCCTAGAGTGTTATTTAAGATCGCGAAGGCGCGGTGGGGCGAGGCGGCCCGCGAGCTGAGGAGCAGGTGGTTTCAACACTCGTGGTGGTGAGAGTGAAACACATTTGCGACGATAAGCTCGCATGAGACCGCCGGAGCCCCGCAGCGCCGGAGCCGTGACAGAAACTATGCCTGCTGCATTTTGCATGCTTGCTGCATGCTTGCTTGCATGCTGCATGTATGGTGTATGCTTGTTTGCATGCCTGCTGCATGCATGGTGTATCCTTGTTTGCATGTTTTTTACAGTGTTAATAAACTGTAAGCGAGTCGTCCATTAGGTATTTCATACATAGTTGAACTGTCCAATATCTTAAAAAGCATTAGACCAATCGTTCGTTAATTTTCAAAATAAAGAATTCCAACCAGTAGTTCCTGAGATTAGCGCGTTCAAACAAACAAACTCTTCAGCTTTATAATATTAGTATAGATATAGTTTCATTTTAAGTGTATATTTTTAGCTATTGCTTGTAAATATGCTAGTTTCGAAGTATATTATTTTTTTTTACTGATAATTTTTTCAAGGTGTTCATGTTTGTCCATGATTTTTTCTTTTTTTTTGGTATTGGTGATGTTCTGACATCATGTTTTTTCTATTTCAACATTTTGATGTTTTATTTCTTGAACAATTTTTTTATATGATTTTTTATTTTTTTTAAGTTAATTATTATGCGTATTTCTTATGCCTGTAAAAATTGTGGTTTAATGTCATTATGCGTAAATATATTTATGCTTTTGATTGTTATGCTTATACACTATTATGATTGGAGAAATTATGCTTAAAATAATTATGCGTTTGCTGATATGCGAAAATAATATTATGCGTAAATATGGTCCGGCTAAGCAAAAGTATGCCATGTTATATTCAGTCTTAAAATTGTATGCAAATACAACCGCTACCGTAGGGAACCGCTTGAATGTACTGTAACCAAAAAAATCAAAGCAAAAGATTCAGTTTCTTCTCGGTCTCTGTGTAAGCTATAAACGAATAGCTCGAATCAAAAAGATTAGTTAATTACATCAATCATGCAATAATAATAATAAATCCCGTTACTTGTAAAATAAAGCGGCTAGAACAATTTTCGAAGAAACAACATCAAATAGGCATCAAAACCATTCAAATTAAAGTTAGAAACAGTTCGAGATAATAAATATTTTATTCCCAAGCTCGAGACGCACGCCAAGCAATTTTAACTTTCCAAAATAAATAAAAACAAGTAACTAGTTAGTGAGAATTATCACACTTTCTTGAACTCTATTGCAAATATTTTTAGACAGAAAGTTTTGCTGAAAGTTTAACTGAAACTACTAATAAGTATGCTCTCGTGTTGTTCGCAGAAGTTTACTTTACACTTCAATAAATAAAACGATTTTGGCAGAAATATAGCAATAATAATGTGAACAAAAGATGGAAGCAACTCTTCTTACTTGGTTCTGGATTTATAAAGAGGTCACACTTTTTATAATTCAGTGAGGATGGAAGGTCTTTGTTAACCGATCGAGGTTTGAAGTACCTATAGTATGTAACATTAAATGTTATTACGAATAAAAATGTCAAACAAAGTCCAAAAATTCCACACTCTACACAATATACGATATTTACCTACTCTCGCGCCGCTTTTAAAACTATTGCTCCGTAAGGAAGGGGTGGCGTCCTAAATAATCGTCATACATTAGTCTCTGTAGCCCTTCTCCCGCCTGCCACACCGCACCCCCTCTATCCACATTTGTACTAAATGTCTGCGTCGTCACTCTTCCCGCGGGCTGGTGGATAGGATGAGTTGAGAATATACTGGCGATGGCGGAATCCTGTTCAAAGAACGGGAGTGAAATAAGTAAAAGCGTTGAGTAATACAGTATTTTTGGAATCAGTAGCGCGAGCTGAACCTACAATCATCTATTTGTAGATGAAAAACTTCTGTCAGTGATAACTAGTGACTAAAAAAGTTTGGAGCTGTTAATTGGTTCGGGATATTGGCTCAAGCACATAGCTATAAAATAGGCATTCTTTCAGAAGATACAACTCAACAGCGTCCCAACAAAACGAAAGCACCAGAAAATTGCCCGCGCTAATCAAACCGTTCCGGCATCATGTAATAACGAACAAACCGTCTATCAGCGGCACATACAACCTCGTCTCATCGGAGGACGAACCTCGCCCCACTTCCAAAACAAATAATTAAATTACTCGGGAACAATCTCGTATATTGGCGCCAATTACGTGGACTATGCCGTCCTCAAAACAATGGATGTACATTACTATGCCGTGGACGCTCTGTTGTGCCATTGAATACGACTGAATTTGTATGTTAATGTCGTGATCAAGTTTTGAACAGACAATGAATGGTTATTTTGTCCTCGTAGTCGTGATTTTGCAATGTGGTTTCAATAAGAAATAAATAGATTTCGATCTACCTAAATGTAGAAAAAGGACAATCCTGGATTATGGTATAGCCTCATCTGCAACAAAAAAGTTTAACCTTGGTTATTGTTTTACCAAGTGTGGCCTGTTTCGTTTAGCAGTGGGCTTTTCCGACAGTCATACATAGTCACTTTACTAGACTGTGACTCGAGCTAGCTGTTTTACTCCAACTGGTTCGTATTTTACGATTTCGAACGATACAACGGGACTTAATATGTCGGTTTCCCTTAAAACAATATTTAAATTATCACGTTATTTTTGTTACAAACCGTAAACAAGGATTCACTTTTATCTAATAAATAATAATCTATCATTTGTCACCGCAATCCATCTTGTCTAAAAATAACCCCAAAATAACACAAAGTCCCTTTAAACGACCTTGAACTTCTAACACCTTGACCAACATTTCTTTAAATCTGAGTCCACGAAGGTTTTTCTTTCAAATGCGCCTGTTATTGGTCGTCAGGTACGTCAATCCATCCGGCGCGTCGCGGTAAAATATAGCAGTCATTGCAGCGGGTGAGTAAGGGGGTGAGGTAAGGGTAGCCCGCGGGGAGGGTGGTAGGGAGCCAGGTCCCGCGGCCTGCGGGCTGCAAGGACCTACGAATGGACGAGGATGTGAGAATGGATTTATTATAGTAACGAAGTTAGCATTGTTAGTCTTCAAATACAGTTTTTTTTATCAAATCGTTTGAGTCATCATCAACAGACCGTCCAGCAGTGGACTTCGACTGCTGGATTTATATAATAACATTCTTTTGGTCTATTCGAAACTCAAATAAAATAAATAAATCAATCAATTTGCCTAGCCTTTTCCCAACTATGTTGGGGTCGGCTTTCAGTCTAACCGGATGCAGCTGAATATCAGTATTTTACATGGAGCGACTGCCTATCTGACCTCCATAATACAGTAACTTTAATAAAATAAGTAAAAACGGTAATAAATTATTAATTTTCCCACAAGAGTCTGCAATTCAAAAAACTTATTCAGTTCCTTAGTCATAATGCTTCGTATTCATTGTTGAAGAAGTTTTTTATAAGAAAATCTAAGTCTGCTCAATTCAATACCGCTAGCGATACATAAAGCAATACTTTCTTCAACGACCCACATACTTCCAGTTACACACCTATTCCACTTAGTTCAACTAACAGCATACTTCATAAGTCCATACCAAAGTGAATACCAGAGAATTAAAATTACC
This sequence comes from Lithophane leautieri, assembly GCA_949152455.1. Lineage (NCBI taxonomy): Eukaryota > Metazoa > Arthropoda > Insecta > Lepidoptera > Noctuidae > Lithophane > Lithophane leautieri. Next base: position 17,218,773 of record OX424474.1, on the reverse strand, counting down.
TCTCTAGTAACCCGGGACGCGTCAAACAGCAAAGTTTTCAGAAAACAATTGTAGGTAAAGTTAACCGTAGTTGCTCGCGGCACTAAAGTGTAGGATTCATTTTAAATTACCTAAAGGTAAGTACGAAGTTTAGATGAGAGATGTGTGATTATGGGGAGGATTTCTTTACACTCTCCGTCTACAGCCTGATGAAACTGATTGTACTTTGTGGTTCCAATAGATTTTTGTATCTTTTTTCATTGTAAAAATTGTTAGTAAATATTTTATTTAAGATGTTTATTTTCTGTATCAGAGTTATGTAGATTCTTCTTAGAAATAGCAAAACCTTGATTTGTTGAGGTATTACTTCAAAAGAAATTTAAACATAATCCTGTACAATATGATTGAATAACTAGATATTAAAAACATTTTTTTTTTTAATTATTAGATCGTTGTATGTTACAAAAATATATTAAAAAATACATCGTCCACGGGTTCCTAGGTTCCGGGCGCCGCTATCAGTGCTGCGAGCCCAAGAAAACGATCCAATCAATCAGTTTGACGGCCTCTGATATCCGTTTCTTTTCCGTTATCACCGCCAATATGTCCCCAATAAATTATTATCACTGCTAAACGTCGAATAAATTATTACGAGTGATTGGCGTAGCGGTGCTACGCCGCGCCGTAGGCGCTACTCTCATAGCGATAGCCTACGTGTCTGAGTGACGTAGGAATTGGCATGTTTTTGAAATGTGTGCTACGCCACAGGTCGTACTTTTTATGTCTGGATTAGCACTCCATTTGATAAAGAAATACATTTGCAAAAAAAATTTATAATCATTGAGTTTTCATCAATTGAGGATCGATTTTGAAAATTCTTTTTCGTTTGAAAGGTATACTCCTGAGGTGGTCCCGTTTAAACTTGGTGAAGATATACATTAGAACTCCTCAATACAGTGCACGTAGTGCGATTTGATTATTGTACTGAAAATCAAAGAAAATTGCTGGTAGACCTATCGGTGGTCAACTGATCATCGACTTAAACATATACCATAGAACTTCTCATCGAGACAACAGTACACATAATTGTAAATGGGTAATCGTACGGAAAATGAAATAAATTACGGAGCATGTGGGTATTCACACGAAATTTGTGTTCCAAAGCAACTGAAAAGTGTTAAAATGAACTTTTTTACAATTATTTATTTTAACACGTTTTAGTTGCAGACTTTTGAAGTCGCTTCGTCGAACTCATTCTACTACAACCTGTCTTTTTGTCTTTTGTTTGTTCAGTGCTATGTACTACGCGTGCTCCATTACTTCCACCGTCTTCAATAATCCTAATACAACTTTTAAAGTTAAACAATAATACTTCAGTGTACTAGAATTGAACTTAAAACTACTTTATAGATTATTTCTTTGTTTGATTGACAAACAAGTAAGGCTTTATTTACGATTTTATCGGACGATAGAGTAACCTTAGTAGATATTTTCTACCGATATTTATAAGAAGTTATTTTGATCCGTAGCTTGGTATCTCGAGAACCATAAGACAGTAAGTTTAATTTGAAGATAACAGCTAATGAGACAATGCGCTTTGTGGCTCATAATGAGAAAAAGAAAAAGTTATCTTATTGCAATCGTGCAATTTGTAATTTTTGTAGAAAATTTAAACAGTTGATTACAATCTTGTTTGTACGTGTAGGGTGTGGGGCGTGTTATTCAATTTGTGAGAGATGTAGGTAGTAACTGTTTATTTTTATTTATTTCCCTTAGTATTTTATTCCCCTCATTTGTCCAGGAAAAGGATAATCGTAATCCTTATGCTTCCTTATCACGAGCCCCACATAAACCTCCATCAAACACATACACATAATTCGTAATAAAAACTGTAATGTTTTACTATAAGTCGTAAACTGCGAGTAGTCTCACGTACGCCTTGCTTTACTGATTCCTGTAATAAAAGCAGTTTCTTTAACAAAATTGGTGCGCGTACAGAGCGACTCGGTTCAAACGAGATTAGCTTGCGAGTGCCCCAGTGCCCCGAGTGCCCCGAGAGCCCCGCGTGCCCCTTGCCTCTCCTCACAGACCCCGGTTTTATTGGACATGAAATTAAATCAAGCGCCGGTGTGGGCCGCGGAATATTCTTTCTCTAACGAAGCGACTAATGTACACTCCTGCAACAACGGGACGCCTAATAAAGAAATGTTCGGAATATCTCGGAATGTTTCGGCAAACTTCGTTATTGTTTCGCGGTTGGTTTCGGTTCCGAGTCACTCGGTTATTTACTTGTTACTTTGTTTAAATGCGCGTCTTTTATTGAGGTTTCTTAATTAAATGCCGTGAGTTTAGCGCACATATTTGTTGCTAAGCTTTGAGAAACTTTTTAAATAAAAGAAACAAGTACTATATTGTTTTACTTTTATGTTTGATACGTATTTTACTTTATTCAGTTTTCCATCGAATTGGATTAATTATCAATATTATTATTTAAGTCTTAGCCACGCATATACATATTTATCCGAAGTTTGGGATGCAATACATAATATCCTAATCCTAACTATAATAATCTATACTAATATTATAAATTCGAAAGTAACTCTGTCTGTCTATATGTTACCTTTTCACGCTTAAACCACTGAACGGATTTCGACAAAATTTGGCATGGAGATAGATAGAATCCTGGGAAAGGACATAAGCTACTTTTTATCGACATACCACGCGGACGGCAGCTAGGATATTATAAATATGAAAGTGGGTTTGTCTGTTTATTTGTTTCGCTAAAACGGCTGAGCGAATTTGGATAAAATTTGGCACATGGGTAAACCATGACTAGGAAAAGGACAAAACATACTTTTTATCCCGATATTCTCACGGGATCGAGACTTATTCTGGTGAAACCGCGGGGTGCAGCTTGTTTTATGATAAACTAGCTTCCGCCAGCGGCTTTGCTTGCGTGGTATGTCAATAAAAAGTAGCCTATGTCCTTTCTCAGGCTCTAGACTATCTGTGTACTAAATTTCATTTAAATCGGTTCTGTAGTTTTGGCGTGAAAGCGCTGCAGACAGAGAGTTTCTTTTGCATTTATAATACAGGGTGTAAGAGACAGCTCTCCACAAATTAACAGGGGGCATTCAGCTCCTTATTTTGAATCATATTCCACCGGAAATTTTCTTAGGAAAGTTTTCATTTTTTAATCGTTTTTCAGTTACTATTCCTTTATTTAAATGTAAAATTACGTTCTCTGTACGCAGCACTTCATTTATGTAAATGAAATTGCAAAAAAAAAAAAGCTATGGATGTTAAAATACTAGAGCGCACCCCCCCCCCAACACGGGGAGTGCAGCTACGTGGGTTTTGCCGAGGTAACGGTACATTGCGCGTGAGGTAATAATACAAATCAGGTTTATTGGATTCCCATAACGTTCCTGAAATAATTTCATGTACCCGTCGTCTTAGTATTATATACTGAATTCATCCCATCAGTCTGTGGAGCGCTGTCCCTTACACCTTGTATTAGTAAGGATTGGATTTAGCATATAATACCGCTATACTAGCATTATTAAATCTCAAACGCAGATTAGCATCTTTTCTCAACAAACCAGCAGTTTATAATAAAACTATTAGCGCAAACACCCATTTGAATACAATCAACAATGCAAACACTGCCGTAGCGCCGCAGCGCGTAGTTTGTAGCAGCGTAGCTATGTAGCCGCGTACGTCCTTCGTAGACCGCTACACTTTTCTACATAATTGTCTTTATTTTAGTCTGGCAGAGGCATAAAACTTGTGCTTTAAAAATAATTTTCACTTTTAAGCGGAAAAATTAAAATAGTTTAGTGCTGCTTCAACAAAGTAGGCGCAGGAGAAAAATTTAATTCTGAAAATTAAAATAATGCATTCACCTACTTTCATTTACGCTTTTTTCTTCACAATGGAGAGCAGTATTCTAGGGACCAGTTTTCTTTTAGACACACAAGACTATAGTCACTTTAGTGGCTATAAAAAGAATCTCAAGCTAAGCGCTCTCTGGCTGAGTGTAAAAGTGCAAGACTTTAATTAAGATGAACGAGACGGAATAAATTAATGTTGGCACTTAATAACCGTCGGCGAGAGATGTCGCCATTTGCATTCGTGGTGACCGTAACATTTTTGAATGACTTAATCCCGGGTGAAGGTATCGCGGCTCTACTGCGGTGCGGCGGGTGAGGAAGGGGGGGGGGGGGGCTGCTTCACGGAGAAGTATGATAAGTTAACGTCAGGCGCGGGGATTGCTCGCCTAATTTACGTTTTTTTAAGTTAAAGTTTTTGAATTTTAATGACAACCTTGCGGGAATAAGGTTTGTATATTATTTGACCTTTACTAGTAAAACAGTGGGTCAAATGATGGGCCCAAGGAGGACCAACGACTTGGTGAAGCTTTTGATGGTGTTTTTCCAAGACGTGGTCTTGTGGCAAAGTTGTTGAGCCGTCTATTTCCGGCTGTGGAATTCTTTAGGTTGAATTGAATTATTAGAAGAATTGGTGGTAAAATGCCTTAAAATGTGCATGTCATGGACAGCAAATAATGCAAAGATTTAAAAAATTGAATTAAATAAAAAACCCGACTGCTAAAACACGTACTTAACTGAAAAGACCTCTTTTCAGAAGATCTCTTTACAGTAAAGTACGTGTATTTGCAGTCGAGTTATTTGGTTTTTTAAACATATAATGTATGTATAGTTTTATAATTCCCATTTAATTTCTTTAATTTTGATACCCTACTCGATAGGTTTGGTAATTTTTTTTAATTAACGTCTTACTATTTCGCTCCAAGAACCCGCCATTTTTTTTTCAAACACCTGTCAAGGATACTTGGGTTTTTAAGGCGAATATAATGATACGTTAACTGTCGAAATCCATCCAGCCGTTTGGAAGATACGGGGTAATAAAGAAATTTATAAACAAACATATATACATACGAGTACAAGATACGCGCGAAAAACCCTTCCTTGGCAGTCGTCCGGGTAATAACATACATAGAAGTAGGTATGGCATTGAAGTGACAATCTTTGAAGACCACAAACGGATACTCGTAGCTCTCCTATAGGACAGTAATATATGAATATTGCCTTAAGACGTGAAATACGTATCTCAGGCTGTGTGTCGTACACGACAGCTGTCGGCATCAACACATTGCTAGCCTTTGACCAGACAATCGAGCGTGGCGAATGACTCAAGCGCTCAAACGCGGCATAAAGCCTCGCTCACATGTGTGTATGATGATGCTCAAGCTATGCTCAATTGATTCGAAGCAAAGCTTTGAGGAGTTGATGCGGAACAATTTGTTGTTCACTATAAAATGTCAATGCTTTGTGGTCAATATGGTGCGTCATTGAGATGGTCGTTGCAGTTGTAAGTTCCTACTATGATTGTATAAGTTCAGAAAATATATTTAATATTACTAGTACTGTTACTAGGTACTATTAATTAACTAGTATTTTATGTTCCATGGCTAAAAGAAACTGCTACGTTTACAAAAGTTGCTATGATTTTACAAAATTTATTTCGAATTTGTGAAGCTAACTAAAGCAGTCCAATTTTTCAATACCAATGAACTACGTCAATGCACTCTGCTACTTACGAGTACATTAGAAGTAATATCAATTCCGCTACGAATACAAACAGCTTCGACATATACCTTCGGCATTATATACCTTCGGCCATATATATCTTCGACTTTGATACTGAATCAAAGCGAACCCAATCCGTGTCGCTACATCCTTCGTGCTATAATATCCTGGTACTTGCTGTGTGGGCGATGGAGGAAATTTAGGTAAACTACATGGTTGCTTTGATTTTCTTTATTCTACGAATTAAGAGGTGAACCGTTCTTACTATGGTGCTAAAACTTCAAGCAATGTGTCATCATCTCACTTGGAATCAGAACTCAAATGGAGGCCAGGTTGTGTAGTAATAAAAAAACTGGCCAAATACGCGTACGGTTCTTACCACTGTACAATATTTAGCAAAAGAATTATTTGTTGTTATAATTGCAAAATAAATACATAATCTCTACTATTTTCAACTGTCTAGCTATTACGGTTCATGAGATACAGCCCGCTGACAGACAAACGGACGGACGCATGGTCAGCAGAGGCATATTAATAGGGTTCCGTTTGGTACCCTTCGGGTGCGAAACGAACTTAGATCATCATTGTGGTGTAGAGGACTCTCTTAATATTCCATCTTTAACAACTAAATAATAGGCAGTCAAATTAACAAGATTATCCTTAACAACATTAAACAAAATCCGTTCCACGTTCCATTAAAAATAAACACCTAATCAGATCCCCGTATCACTGCGCAGTACAATAAAACGCCTGACCCGGTAACATTCATTAGGCTTCATTATACGACGTCTACATTCCAAATACATTCAAATCAAATTATCCAATTCTAAATCCATTTGTTTTCCCTTTCTTTTCTCACACGAGGGAGTGAAACAGTTGATTGGGTTTGATGAAGGGAATATTGCGCGGAAGCCGTAGGAATAAAATGATAGTGGGCCTAATGGGAATCCTTAGCAGTCGCATTCAATCCAATCACAGACGTAATGAATCACGAATGTTCTGTATTATATTAATATGTAAGGACGTTATCTGTTTGTAATAGGATGTTGCTTCAATGTCGATTACTGTGACTGTGACGTGTGTCTGTGCGGCTATTTATGACGAAGTGTTTTGTTTTCCCCGGTAACCTATGACGATTCCATACGTTTCATCCATACGTTACAGATAACAACATAACATACACTACACATTACTTTACATTTTTTATCTTTTTCCCTTTTTATTTCTTTTTTTACCCGACTGCCCCGGAAGGAGGGTAATGTTTTTCGAGAGTATGTATGTATGTTTGTATGTATGTTTTTACTTGTAGTATAATAATTATGTTGTGTTGTGTGCCTTGTAGTCTGTGCTAAATAAATCTATTTTATTTCTTTCTTTCTTTCCCTAGATTCCCCGATGTGTTTGTTGATAGATGACAGAGCTGTTCACACTCACGCTTTGCCAGAAAAATTTGTAAAAGACACAATAAAAAAATATCTTCAGTTTTTTAAGAGGAGTGAGGATACTTTTCATGCCAACGGTACTTACCACTTTTTAACCACTTTGTTAAAAAAGTGGTAAGGTTAGGTTAGGTTAGGTTTAGGTTATGTCGCGACGTAGTATCTGGTATTATTATTCGGGTTGAGTTGACACAGACCGAGCTATCACTGACTCATGACGCAGGCCGAGCTGTCACTGACCCAGTAAAGTTGACGCAGGCCGAGCTGTCACTGACCCAGTTGACGCAGGCCGAGCTGTCACTGACCCAGTTGACGCAGGCCGAGCTGTCACTGACCCAGTAAAGTTGACGCGGGCAGAGCTGTCACTGACCCAGTAAAGTTGACGCAGGCCGAGCTGTCACTGACCCAGTAAAGAGGCCTAGCTTATTGCGACAACACAAAAATGAAAATGTCTAAAAACACTGCTCTACCTGAGAACTGAACCCAGGACTCCACGCTCAGTAGGGATCTAACGTTTCGTGACAGGTGGTATACACGTTAATCTCAAAAAAGCCTCGTTTATTTCCGACTTTCTGAGTTTACGGAAAAAACATTAAATTATAAGATCACACATAAAAGCCTCTTCCTCCTATATACAATAATACGGGCTATCGTCAACACTATCCCATTTATATGAAATTAAAGGAAAGATCAAAAGCTTTTCCAATAACAAATAGAAAGCGAAGATTGTCGTGGACGTAAAGGTATTGCGTCTAAAGTCACAGTGTGTTCTTACACAGAAACACAAGAGGACTAAGTTTTTAGTTTATTGATAAAACTAGTGTTGGAGTAAATAAAATAAAATAACAATTCTTTTGGTAATCTAAGTAGTCTCATCTAAATCCAATATTTTATAAGTTATCGAAATAAGTTTTAAATCCTGCTATTGTTCAAACTCAAACTCAAAGTATTTATTTGAAATAAACCAATTAAATACACTTTTGAATTGTCAAGAGTCGTGTTAGAGATCGCCGAATAGTAAAGAAGTTGTATACTATGTGCACTTAGGCCTCATTCATGCTTCACAACAAAACTCTAACAACATGCTTTTTCGGTTCACTAAATTGGCCGCCTATCCGGTGTTACATTACTGCCTTGCTGCCAACTATGGGCCACAGTTGGGAGCTTGTACAGGTTGTGTACAGTGGTACAATTAGCTCCGGCACAGGATCGCGTCGCTCATTAGCAGCTCGTCGACAGTGTCAGCTAACATCCTTATTACACGCAACGCTAAATACCAGTACTAGGAACTGGTAACAGACATAACATAGATATTCTCATTGTTTTTGTAAGACGAAATGGCACATAAGAGGATTTGTGCTCGCATACATTTCTTTTACATGATGTTGCATTCGTATTTTTTTTAAATATCACGAGTGTAGTAGAGGGATTTGATAATGATCTATTTGTGGAAAAGTGAAATTAGTTTTGGTCAGTTTGTAAAGAGAGCAACAACATTAATAAGTGATACCCGCGCAACCCCACCTTCAGGCCCCGCGCCGCGCGCGGCTTATCAGCGCACGCACAAAAAACACAACCACTTGAGATATACTGAACGCAGCTCGTTATCGTTAATTGATTTGGGTTCTTGAATAAACAGACCACATACTTATCTGTAAACAATGGGCGGATGACTACAATTTTATTTACGAATAAAGAATGTTATCGTAGTGTAAGTGGTAGAGTCTTTGTTCTTTTGTTTTGACGATTTCTGTTAAAACTACTGAATCAATTGTCACGAAATTTTACACGTACCATTATGAATAGATAAATTATCTAACAATTATAAGAAAATAAGACAATAACAGAAAATAAAAACACAAAAGATTACGAATATGAGTAGATATTGACCTTGTACGGACCGGTCCGTATTTAGGCAAATAATATTGCTTTTCATGCAGATTTACCTAAAATTGGTATATTTAGGACCTAGAAGTATATTAAAGGACTCAGCTGTGCGTAAACATGAAGAAACGATCACTTTGGTTTTTAAAAAACCCACTTGTTGCATGGCACGTTTTTAATGACACTTTTTTCCACACAGGACTGGTGTTTTTTGGTAAAATTATTATCTACAACGACGTAGTAACTATTTATAAAATGATTTAATAACACTTGTCGTGGATTACGGCACTAAAAACACTAATTATTGATAAAAATATGCAGAGAGACACTCCGCGCACGCGCTTTGACATGACTTTCAACGCGTTGCTACAGGTCAATTTTAAAAATTTGTTGTAAAATGTTGTTTAAAGCTTTATTTGAAGAAATATCCATCAGGCCCCGTAGTGTAATTTAGCAGACGATATTAGCCCTTAAAGCGGTAGAAATAGAGATGTTAACAGCGTGAGTCGACTCTGGCTTATAAGCCACACCGGTGCTCAACGGTTTGTACCACTGTGGCTTATAAGCCACAGTGGGGCTTTGACGGTGGGTAAGTTATTTTAGTTCAGTAAAAAAGGAGTATTGAAACTAACAAATACATATTTTTCAAATAAAGTGATGTGCATATAGATTTGCACGAAGCCCGGTTTAGTTTTAAGGCTGGGCAATCGACTGAAACGGCAGTGCAGCGACTCAAGCATACTGTCAAATACTAGGTTACAAGGGAAACGCGGTTGCTTTTTGGACCTGCCGAAGGCAATCGACCTGATATTTTATAACGTGTTGTGGGATAAGCTCCATGCGGAAACCAGCTCACCCAAGGATATGATAAATATATTGAGATATTTGTACGGTAATCAAACCAATAGTGTTAAGGCTCTTACATAGTGGCGTTACTTGTCGCGGAGGGTATTGCAAGGTATACAAAAGAGGTCAAAATTGCTCTTTTTAAGGCATACTGTCAGACATTCTATACCTGCAACCTGTGGGTCCGTTATACACGTAGATCTTTCAATGCCCTACGGGTCCTATACAATAATGGTTTTAGGATGCTGCTGGGGTTGCCTCGCTTTTGCAGTGCATCAGGTATGTTTCCTGAGACCAACACGGACTGCTTTAGGGCAATAGTACGAAAAAGAGTGGCCTGTCTGATGTGTCGTGGCAGCACCAATAGCCTTCTGAATACCATATGGGAAGGGTTGATTGCCCGATTGTGAGGCACTGGAATACCGTCCACGGATCTGGAGTTGCCCTTTATAACATTAAATAATAATAATAATACCCCACCGCCGTATCTCTACGTTGACGTCGTGGTGGGGCTTGCGCGCTTCGAACTCTAGGTCTGTACCGGTAGAGTTTACTTTGCCGGAACAGGTCTAGGATGAGGAGCCAGACCAAGAGAGATACAAAAACCCGCAGGGCAGCATGTGGCGAGCTGTTGGGCAGTTGCGACCCCACGGACCCTACCTCCCGGGAGAAGTCTTGTTCCTCATCTCTGGCTTGCCTTTATTGGCCGGCTGGAGTGAACACTGACGAGGAACAGAGCTCCCACCTCATTCTTGCCTTGATTGGCCGGCTTGAGTGGAGATTCGCAAGAGCAATTATGTGCTCGGAGGAAGAAACTATTCCAGTAAGATGCTGGTAGGGATCTTGACCGTACTTCCGGGATTGTCCTGATAGCCGTAGAATACCTCTCCACTCCTCTTAAGCACCTCAGGACATGTTGCCCCCTTGTCGTTACGACACTCTGTGCTAGCGACCGTTTTCGGGGGCCCATTATTGAGTGTGCAAGTCTCCCCCTGCCATTTTATCTATGTATTTTATATAAAGAATTGGTCAGGCAGGGGCCATAGTCTCCCCATAGTTCAAGAGAACCAGTTCACTAAGCCACCCAAATCCATAATCCAATATCTTTGTTTCCATAGCTCGCAATAGTCTTACACCAACCGGGGGTTGTCCTTGGGTGCACTTGCATAGTGCATACAGGGATAATCGTCGGTTGGTGCCTCATTCCATTAAAAACATCTAACGGGCCTCTGCGAGTTGACTACGGCCCCTCGTACGCCTTCCAAAAGACCGGGTATTTAAAATAATAATAAAACGAAATAATAATTAATAGAAATACATAAATAATAAATAAATTCCGACAGCCGATGCTCGGTATCAGCCTACGGTCAAACTTCGATTCCCGAGAGCTCTTTCACTACTGCCCATTCACGGCGCGACATCCCGTTGGTTCCCTTTCAGTCCTGTCCATCAACGTCGCGTCTATGGGATGATCTGGGTGTCTGCTTGTTCGCTTGTCACTCACTCGCAACATTATCTTCAGTTGCTCTATAATGAACATTCTCTATGTTTAGGTTATATGAATTTAGGGAGAGACTGAAGTGGGTACGTATTTATTTATTTTATTTATTTAATTTCTCATCACAAATGTTGATTTGAACAGGAGGTGCTTAATCTAAAAAATTGGGTTACATTTGTGAGAGACTGGTGCTCGAGAAAAGCATAAAATACCTGTGTTACGGGTTAAATTGTATGTTAAATTGTAATGTTTAAGGTTACAAATTGTGATTTATTTGAGTTTCTGAAACTGAATTCTGGTTTAAATTGATAATGTACGGTCACCATCTCAGAAACAAAACATAGGTAATGATAGTGTGTTATGAGGATTAATTAGATGAAAAGCAGGGTGAAAAAACAATACAAAATTGACGGATTCAAAAATTAATATATCAATCTTAGCGATATATTTGTAGGATCGTCAGGATTTATTTAATTAAAATCAGACACCATAAGATGGGTTTCGTGTAATGAAAACACAAATTAACACTATTCCCACATATTACAATTAATTACAATAACTGAGCACAACGAATCGAGTACAGTCCCGTGACGTCTTAACTCCGATGCGAGCAGACACTGAACTTCTTCCTCGCTATAGGCTTAAAACATCACGATTCTATAGAAGCGCGCTTTAGGTGTGGGTAGATTACGTGATGTCGCCAGTGGCGCACTTGCGATTCGTTTCGGTTCTGTGCTAATGACCGGATCTCACATATTTGTAATGTTTGTTTTTGATGTAAACGTTAGTCTGAGTCCACTGAAGTGCTACATATTCTTGTTTGTTTATGTTGTTGATGTGCCGATTGTAATATATAATTATATACTTATGTATATGTATGCCTATTTTAGAATCACCCTAAATTGCAAAATAACGTTTACTTTTTACATAGAAACCCACTCGCACACAAATTGAGCAGGACTACACCTCCGCCACTTAATATTTATTCAACGTAGATTAATTCTCATGAAATAATATAGCACGTCCATTTTTAATTTACAAATACATTTGCAATGGAAATATCATAATCCAAAAAAATATGGTTTTTACAGAAATCGTTTTCATGTATTTTAATGAGTGAATCCATTTGGAACAAATAAAGTCGCTCGTGGAATTTCGGGAGAACGGTTCAGTTATATGTAAAATATTTTTGAATGATAAATTGAGAGCCCACGAATGTTTTCGAGAATCGGGTTAAATGCCAAGCGATGTCGGTGAAGAACGTGTAACACACTTCGCTTAGTAATATAAGTATATTTTGATTAAATCGTGAAGTGAGTGAAAGCTATTGAGGCTAGGCTATTGAGTGAAGGCATAGAAGCATTCAAGAAACTAATAGTGGGTGACAAAATAATTCCTTCTTTATTGAAGAGTGTTGTTTGCAAATGATTTTTTTTTAATGACAGGTGTGGTTTGCGAGCGGCGATAAGTCCCCTCTTTGAGGAGTGGATAGAGAGGCGCCACGGCGTCCTCACCTTCCGCCTGACACAGGTCCTCACCGGACATGGCAGCTTCGGGAGGTACCTGTGTAGGATTAGGCGGGAGGAAACGCCCGGGTGTCACCACTGTGTGGATCGCCCGGAGGACACGGTGGAGCATACGGTTGAGGTGTGCCCTGCTTGGGCGGAGCACCGCCGTGTCCTCGCGGAGGCGATTGGCGGCAGTGACCTCTCGCGTCCGGCCCTGGTTCAGGCCATGGTACGGAGCGAGAGGGCATGGGAAGCCGTCACCTCCTTCTGCGAAGCAGTAATGCTCGCGAAGGAGGAGGCGGAACGCGTGAGGGAAAGGCAAAGTTTGCGCCCTCACGCCCCTAACCGCCGCCGTTGGAGACGCCCTGGGCGTCGGGAATCCCAGGTGGATTTCCGGCCACCATAGGCGCGGGCTTGCGGACGGCGAGCAACGGGCAGCTCGCCGTCCGATAAGGACCAGGCCCGGGTCGATGGCGCGTCGTGTTCCACGCGCGCCTCAAAGAGATGTCAGCAAAATTGACGGGGTCCGGTAGGACCGATGCCTGCCAGGGTTGCGGGAAAGTCCGAAAGGGATACCGGGACCTTGGCAACAGGCAAATGAAGGAACACGGGTGGGTTTTAGTCAGTAAAAGTCTGACACGCCCTTCCGCTCCGCCCAGAGCGGGAGAAGTCATTGGATGATTTCCCACCCTCAAAAAAAAAAAAAAAAAGGTGTGGTTTGCGGCTTGCACATTCAGGTGGTTACTAGTATTTTAATTTATATTATTAAGTCAAAAAAAAGGAAAACTTAGAATAGTCAAGGCTCTTCAGTTATTGGAGAGCTATTTGCTTAGTTTCGGATCAGAATACGTTACAATCTCTAAGATTAACAGTTCAATTCAGAATATGATCACAATTAGCTAATCATTCATCATCAACCCAAGAACCGTTCCCAATAGCTCGGGTACTAGCACTCTGGAGGGTATCGGTATAATAAGCACGCGGGGAAATCTAGCGCCGTCATATAGCGCCGAGCTACTTGCTCGTTAATCTGTCTGTGTCCGCAATAATTGTGATCGTCGCGACTGCCATGGTCTAGCATGATGGTGCACGTTAGTAATGCCGTCTGGAAATATTTAGATACTAGTTTTTTCCCCCAGTTTCGCTGGCGTGGAGGTCTGAAATTATCCCACGGAATCGTACTACCAAGATAAAAATAATCCTATGTTCTAACCCAGGTCATGGTTTGTCCTTGCGAAAAACACCCAAATTAATCTGTTAGGCGTGAAAAGGTAACAGACAGATATGCAGAGTTACTTTCACATTAATTCTAATATTAAAGGATAGACTATAGAAATATTTATAGTATGGATAGTATGGTTGTATCGTGAGGCTAATCTCCAACATGTTCGAATAGTCATAAGCAACGAGGTGTCTTACATAAATTGTGACCTCGAGTTTTACTTTAGTTGATTGGTTCAGATAGTCATCATTGCTTTTTTCAACTTATGTCAATAACATTATAGTGATCAAGACTTTTTTTGTCACGTAGGTCTATCAGAAAAGAAATAAGTCTAAAATTCTAGAGCCAAGAAGGCCAATTCTCTAACGTGCAAAGTGAAAATCATGCGACCGGAATGCGATGACATTGTGAATAGATAAAAAAATGGTATTCTGCTAACCTTTACATTCGGTTTGTTCATAATCCGTTCGCAATATCTTCGCAATCTAGTCTCGTGGCGGTCGAGTTTGTTTTCGTTTACGACAATAAACATTTTTTAATGTTGGTTCCATGCACGCAGACAATATTGTAATAATTAGTGATACTTAAATTTTTAGCAACCTTATTTTTCTTTTTTTTATATTTATTAGTCAGTTTGCTTAGATATGTACATACTTTTAGTATTTTCATTCCCGTTTGTTGTTTTAAATCTTTCATAACACAAAATCATTAAAATAAAATAATCAGATAGAAAGCTAACTTGGAACGTATTGGCAATGGCAACGCGCAAGCGCGATGCGGCTGATGTAAATGTCAAGACGGAGACGTCAGTTTATTTTTACTAATGTCAAACTTTATGTCTATTCAAAATAATTTATTTTTTGCCGAAATTATTATATATACAGATTTATTGCGGTATACAGAAAACAGCATTGATTTTCTCGATTATCCACTGGACAGCACAAAGTCTAGCTAGTGCTAAGTGCGAAGTGCTACTAACATAGTCTAAGCCTTATTTATTAACACAAGTTTTGTTTTTTGTTTATGGAATATGTATGTTTAGGTTAAAATATTTTTCTATGGGCCTGTGTCGCCTGCAATAAATGGTTTATTATTATTATTATTTTGTATATGTTTATATATCTCGGGAAGATGTCGTCTTTATAGCCTTAGTGAGAAAAATACGTAATTATTTTGAAGCTAACTCAAAAACTACCCAAGCAAAGTTAATCCAATCAAAAACATAAATGTGAAATGGGAGCCAAATTCAATATTGTGGTTGTCGACTTCGCTGACAAAAAAATTGAGATCTAAATGGGTGCCAAGTTCTATAGATAATCCTGAAATATATAAAGAACATACCTAAAACATTCTAAAATAAATTTTAAACAAAATGTCTTGTTTTTCTGCTATAACAATGGTTGCTATTTAAAAATATAACTTCATTGAATAATTGAATTATTTACACAAAGCAATTAGGATGAATTGAAGCTGAAATTTTTTATCAGCAAGCCAACATTAAAACTATAGACAGAAGTTATCAAACATAAAGAAAATAAGTTGATTAGCTAAATATAACAGAACGTTTATGTAAAAACTAGCCAAGTAAAATTTTCACCTTAAATTCATCCTAATTGCTTTGTGTAAATAATTCGACTATTCAATGAAGTTATATTTTTAAATAGCAAACATTGTTATAGCAGAAAAAACAAGAAATTTTGTTTAAAATTTATTTATATGGGACCACACCGGAAGCACCAGCTTTCAAATAAAAAAAGAATAATCAAAATCGGTACACCCAGTCGAAAGTTCTGAGGTAACAATCATAAAAATATTTAAAAAAATACAGACGAATTGATAACCTCTTCCTTTTTTGAAGTCGGTTAAAAAAGGAATCCGCAGTGATAATCGTCACCACAATATCATAATTCTTCGCAGCATACTGCAGATGTGACCACTAATGGCCACGAAACTCCATCGTATTTTAATTATATCCCATTTAATGAACAGATTACCGAGCGGCCATATTTGCGGAACATAGCAATTTTCAATCGCACCCACTGCACATAATTGTGATCAATATTTAACTTAATATTCGATGTAAATGTAATTAAGGATTTCATTGGAAGTTTTATTGGTAATTATTGCGAATTAAGTTATTTTGCCGAGTAAAATTAATTTAATAAATTTGTAAATGAACAGCGAAAGCCATGAGTTTTTCAAACATCTTCGGTTTAGTAAGAAACCACATCTAGTCAAGATTGTCCATATTTATATTTCTCTGTTCTACTACATTTTTTCTAAATCTACAGCTAGTACTGCGCTGGTGGTTCACGTCCACAGCTGGATTTGTTGTAAGCCTCTGTCTATATCAAGACCATCACATTGCAAATGTTATTTCTATATAAATTGTATATTTAAAGAGTTCTATTTCAATGGACTAGCTGCGTAGGCCTCTGATTGAATGGAGGTATTTATATGAAAAGGTTTTATGTCGCTACTGAGACAGCGTATTTGCGTTATCGCTTTGAACCTTTGATGTGAACTTGAGCACCTAAATCCAGCCTCCCTGAGTCTAGCAGAGCGAATTCAAGCAAATGTTGCTCATAATAGGATTTTTCCTACATCGGTTACAGACACAAAATATCATTCGTTTATTGAAACCCAGATCTTACATGGTCGAAGAATGAACAGCTTATTATGGACTAACTTTTGCCCACGGTTTCGACCGCGTGGATGTCGTATAATATATCACGGGAACGTACTACCGGTATTATAAACTGTGTGAAAAATTTCATTAGAATCCGTTCAGCCGGTTTTGCGCCAATCCAGAACATAGATCCACACAAACTGACAAAATTTCTAAAACACTTAAAAAAAAAACTGATTTCGGTGGAAATAAACGAAAATTTAAAACCAAAGACACCGACTTCTGTAAACACTAAAAAAAGGGAAAACTTCAGAAATTAAAGTAATTTTTCACTTCGTAGTGTTTTTTTTTTGGAAGTTCGTAATTTTTTTTTGTTATAAGGTTTTATTTTTCACTTTTTAGTTGTGCCACCACCACACACACTATCTGCTATATAAATAACAGTAGCAGGAACTTATTATAACGTCATCCACATATAGTGGGATAAATACGTATTATTGAAGCTAACTCAAAAACTACGCAAGCAAAAGTTAATAAAATTTATATGAGACCACCTCTGAAATATGACCTGTCGAACAAAAAAAGAATCATCAAAATCAATTAATTAATTCATGCGTTTATTTGAGATGATTAAAAAAAATCGGTTCAGCCGTTTAAAGATTATCAGCTCTTTTCTAGTTGATGAATGGATGTGAGCATCTTCCACAGGTCTAATTGATTAGAAATGTAATATTCTGTTAGTTCGATGATATTAGATGAACAGTAACCTCGAACTGATGCTGCAGCATCATTTAGAATTTGCAAGATACCCAACTCCCTCACCAACTTACAGCAGAGGTATCGTGTTTGGGCTCATTGGAAAGGTCTCAAAAAATAGATAGATGGTGTGGTTACAGATCATCATCAGTATGATCAGGGTGATCAGGGTCTGATGATGGAGTAGGAAAGAGAAATGAGACTAAAGTAAGTAACTAGCTTGAACTGTGGCAAACATGCGTATGGCAACGCAGATTTCGGCGACACATATCTCGATCATAGCGTGTCTATTAGTATTAGGTAACATTTAAGGAAATAAAAGTTTTTAACATTTTAAAACCCCCGACTAATGAAATCCCAAACACACTGGGCTTATACCTAAAAATAATGAATTATGCTATTGTAGAAAGGATAAAACAGTTAACTTCCTATCTTCAGTAGCCGTCCCCTGACGCGACGACCGACGCTTGGATCAATATTCGGGCTACAACTTTTATATAACTACTAGCTGCCCACCCCGGCTTCGCACGGGTAGCACTAAGTAGGACCTACCTACCTACCTACCCTACCTACCCAACTACCCTACCTACCATACCTACCCTACCTACTCTACCTACCCTACCCTGAAGGAACACGGGTGGGTTTTAGTCAGTAAAAGTCTGACACGCCCTTCCGCTCCGCCCAGAGCGGGAGAAGTCATTGGATGAGTTCCCACCATCAAAAAAAAAAAAAAAAAGGCATCGGTCCTAGCGGACCCCGCTAATTGTGCTGACATCTCTTTGAGGCGCGCGTGGAACACGACGCGCCATCGACCCGGGCCTGGTCCTTATCGGACGGCGAGCTGCCCGTTGCTCGCCGTCCGCAAGCCCGCGCCTATGGTGGCCGGGAATCCGCCTGGGATTCCCGACGCCCAGGGCGTCTCCAACGGCGGCGGTTAGGGGCGTGAGGGCGCAAACTTTGCCTTTCCCTCACGCGCTCCGCCTCCTCCTTCGCGAGCATTACTGCTTCGCAGGAGGTGACGGCTTCCCATGCCCACCCGCTCCGTACCATGGCCTGGACCCGGGCCGGACGCGAGAGGTCATTGCCGCCAATCGCCTCCACGAGGACACGGCGGTGCTCCGCCCAAGCAGGGCATACCTCCACCGTATGCTCCACCGTGTCCTCCGGGCGATCCGCACAGTGGTGAACCATACATACCTACCTACCTTTTAATTTGCTATTGGTGACGAGTTATTCTGCTATTCGGGACCGAGACAAATCCAACAAATTATAAATCCTGAAAATCGGTCCAGCAGTTCTCGAGTTATAAGTGCTGGAACAAACCCATAACTAATAACTATAACGGTAAGGCTTTCTTGAATTTTGAATTTAAGGTTTACATTATAATAATATGTACAGATTTATGTACCTATTCAATACACATTTTGTATTTCAACCAAAAAATTGACGTGGCGATTACTGGACAATTACTTTACGTATTTGACAAGGAATATATTTTCTTTTTTTTTTGGGTCTTTGAGAACTAAATCTGGCTTTGTTCATACGAATGTAGGAAAACAAGAAAGAGGTTTAATCTCATCACTACTCTTGCATGTTCGGTCGGTACGTAATACCTACTTTACGAGACGCGTTTAATTTTAGCGCACGTATTTAGCTATTACTAGAATATTGAAGCAAATATGCGCTCTGGGCCACACCCTGCAAATATGGGTTAATTAGCTAAGCCGTGTACCGAGTACATACAGTACATAGTGCACGCTTTAATTAACTTGTATTATTTTAATTAAATAATGGCGGGGATGTGTATTTAGGAGATACCGTCCTGCGGCTACTGATGTAGTCTGTATCCTCGGAACATTTGATATTGCAGAGTATCCGAATTTGTTTTGCAACTGCAATATCATTTACTTCAAATACTCCAGTAACTAATGTTCTCAGTTAATCAACATCAAGCTTTGATCTTTAAAAGTAACTGAGACTGAAAAGTAAATCAAGCAAAAAGATTCATGATAGTCAGAATCTGTATTATTCAAGTTTTTCTTCGCTCTAATGTTCTAGAATCTAGGGCATTATCAGCTTTACGTCAAACATAATGTCACATCAATCCATGAACCCTATTATGCTATTGAAGTAGTACAAGGAAACCATTCAGCGTTGTGGCATTAGATAAGCAGATATTGCGGCTATTCGCTGAGTACAGTATTAGAGGAAATGACATTAGGTCAAAACTAATTACTCTTCACTCGACTGAGGGATGGAAATGGGTTCTATGAATCAGTTACATTAATATCATTAGCGAAGGCTATAACAATCGGAAGAAAAATAATGCGAAACACAATAGTATAGAGACACAACCCAACTACGACAAAAAAGTCAACTAAAAAGATGTAAACAAGACATCGCAGACAGACTAATTAAATATCCGGAGTCACACGTAATCTGTTCGATTTAATTATGCCCTAACACGTGTGACTCCGGATTTTTAATTTCTCTGTCTGCGATGTCTTGTTTACATCTTTTTAGTTGAAATTTTTTGTCGTAGTTGGGTTTTAGTTTTATAACTTTTATTTTTATTTAATGTTTTTTGGGTTATCCTACTAATATTATAAATGTGAAAGTTTGTGTGTTTGGATGTTTGTTACTCAATCACGCAAAAACGGCTAAATGGATTTGGATGAAATTTCGCAAACTTATAGTTGATAACTTGGATTAACACATAGGATACTTTTTATCCCGATATTCCCAGGGGATCGAGACTTACTCGGGTGAAACCGCGAGGCGCAGCTAGTAATATATATATTTTTGAAATGTGTTAATCAAGCCCTTTCATTTGATACCCAACATGGCAACATAAAAAAAATGTTTTATTTCATCACTTTTTGTCCTCTAGATGGCACCATATTCAATGTGAGGTCACATAGACTATAATAACCAACGGACGATGGATACTTCCAACGATACCCCATTTCTCAAATTATGATGAGTAGTTTAGAAGTTATGAGGGAACACATGAACATACGTACATATACATACCGGTCAAAATCATAACCCTCCTTTTTGCTTCGCCGTAGTCGGGTAAATAATACCCGCTGGAAAGTGATCGGCCTGCAATGCTTTAGTTACCTATGACATAGACGTTGCGTTTTCATGACAGACAAGCACACAGCGTTATTTTGGCGAGTCAACTCCTTAATAATTATTCCAATAACAACACGAATACGATGCCAAATTCGACGAAAAGACTTCGATGAAAAGATTTTGGTACAGATTTCGCTGGATTTAAATTATAATAATGTTCCATCACCCACTTTACTTACGAGTATCCTGAACGTTAAGACTTGCGTATATCTATTCAAAAAACATGTTCTATCGATCGCCGATATCGCAAGGTTTCTCAGATTGTGATTAATTAGCATCTCGTCTCATCAATGTCCCGCTGATGGCCACGCGTGTGTTTGATCATTCGGTTTTCTACAAAATGGTTGAGCTGGACAGAGCTGCGTAATCTACGTTTTGGAATGGGCAACTATGTATCTTCAACTTTCTGACTAATTGACCGACTCTTTGACAATTGAAAAGTGCCTGTAAATGGTTTAATTGAAATAAATACTTTGAGTTTCAGTTCTCCGCTGTGATCAGTTCCTAGATTTTTCATTTCATTGCTATTGGCTTGACTTTTTGACTTATCTGTTGAGCTGAGGAAAGCGTGTATTTTAGAATAACTAGAAAAAGGGCAATATTTAGAAAGAGTGAGGCGATGTAACCCAATAATGGGTATTATCAAGAGAAAAATCCGCCATTGGAGGCCAGAACTTTCAAATTAGGTAGGTATTAAAAGGTAGTAGGTAATAATACTTTTGTTATGTTTAGGTAGGTAAGTAATAATAATACTAGTAGTTCTGCGAACAGTAGACCTCGAGAGCACAAACTTTTTGCTTGGTGTTTGGGGAGTAGACCTGCAGGAAGAAACCATGAACCAATCGTCGCTAGGTTACGGTTACTAGACCTGCAATTGGTTGACTTTGGGTAGTAACTCTACTGTCAAGTTTGTAGTTCTGGCTCTCAGATTTGCCAACCGGTAAAGATATTAAATATAATTTTCATCTTCTTTAATACGAAGACATGAGTTTCCGTGTCTCGATGTATAACTGACTAAGCCCGATTTGCATTATACGGCTAAAATACAAACAGTGCTAAGTGACTTATCAATTAAATTCCGTGGCTGTACCTACCTACTTTTTTCCTGTCATAAAATATGACATCGATATCAATACGTCAAATTCAAATTAATCAAACCGGCCAAGTGCGTGTTGAACTACGCACAGTGAAGGGTTCCGTAATCGGGATGAATTTATCGTAAGCACAAACTTTTAACGTTGTAGTTGGAAAACATGCTCTCCCATACATTCCAACTGCAAATGTAAGTAATCAGTCTCTGTTCTTTTTCGAACTTTAGGTAAATTAGCTCTACCTATTCCGATCACTGGTTATTACCTACTCGTTAACTTGTGAAGCATACTTAGCTGTGATAGTTTTTCTTTTAACTTCGTTATACTGCCGTGATTTTTTTCACATATCCAAAAACAACCATTTAGCTGGCAAGGACACTTGACTCTAACAAAAATGAGCAGTTGAAAGCTTAATATTTCGCAAACGGATCATCGCAAACGGATCCCTGAATAAAAAAAATATTTTCACACAACCACACGACACCCCATAACATGGGACAGTTAAGAAAAAAAATCATCCCCACTTTACGTGTAGGGAGGGGAGCTATTTTATTTTACCACTTTGTGTGTTTAATATAAACCCATGCCCATACCGAATTACAGCTGTCTAGTACTAAGATTCTCTGAGCTAAGCCGCGGATAGACATACAGACATGGCGAAACTATAAGAGTTCCTTGTTGACTACAGAACTATAAAAGCCAGAAAAATTTAAGTAGGCCAGCTAGAAAAATTAATAAATAGGTTTAATAAATAGTGATCCATTTACTGTATTTTGAGAAGCTATTCTGCTCATTATGCCGAGGATCCTCATCAGATCTTCACCATTTTTTTTTGAGATCTACTTAAAGTTACCACCTTTCAAATAAAAAAAGAACTATCGTTTTCGTATCTCATAAGGCGGAGATATCCAGTAGCCCCCTATTTTCCCCATTTTGGAGGAAGTAGCCCTCCAATCAAAAATCCCCGACAAATGAAAATTACAAAAAAATTGTTATACCTGTATAGTCCAGATCGGTTGTAAAATACGACCTGTAGACAAGTATGTACAAACTCGCCAATTTTGCCAGACTTGATGCAGAGACGCTTCGCTCGCTACGCTCGCTCGGTCAATGAAACAAATATAAATAAATCCCACTAACTGACGCCATGATGGTTCACATAAATCAGCCATCATGCAACTCAACCCGAATCAAAAGAATCGGAAATGCCTTGTCTTGTCTCAGACATAACATCAAGGGTCTCTGCCCATTCTGCTTTGATAACAGCTGTGATGTACATAATATTGCTGTTGGAAATAATATGATTTTGATTCCGGTTCGTTGGCTACCTTTATTATTACTTAATGTGGATCACGTAGATTAAATAAGGTTTCTCTGTCTCTAGAGAGCCCGGGAGGGTCTTTTAGTTAGAATCTTTGGCACATGTATGGGAAATGTTGGCAGCTTAGTGGCAGATTACCATATAGTGAGTGGCAATAAGATGTGTTATGTAGCAGAAATGTGAAAAGTGCCCTAATGGCTCACGAGTAAGGCGTTCATTGTATCTTGCTTTTATTAAAATAATGTCATTTATATTAATGAATTTGGTAGTGATTGATTGCCCAAGTAGCACACGAGGCTGCTTATCAGCCGAATAACGGATTCCCATCATGCTTAAAGCTAAATAAAAAAGCTGCATAAGGGCTGTATAGGGCCTTATACAGCTCTTATAACTCTTTCTGGGCACAAATTATTCAGCCTTAAGTTCACGCAGCTGCTTAGGAGCTGTGTAGCAGTAATTTAAAGTGTTATAAAGGGTAACGACAATACTATGCGCTGAATATCGACTGACTAAGAGATAACAAGTTACTCTTTATTCAGTAAATATGTCACCTCTACGCTCTTAATAGATGTTTTAAACCGGGAAAGGCTGCTTGCGGCCAGTGTAAAAGTGAACATATTTGATGTAGCAAACATAATTATAGAAGCAAATATAACCCTAGCTGCCAATTGAACACTTGTTTCGTAGAGTGAATTATACGTTGTTTTACATATTAATAAAAAAAAATGATTGGGAATGTAATTTCACTGACATTATACATTTATGTATTATTGTCTAAGAAAATTTTAGCGCGCCACCTAAATATTCTGTTTTTAATTAGTTTTGTGATATAAATAAGCCGTGATGAAAACTTGAATAAATTTTTTTTAGTTCTTTGAAAATAATTATAAGATAAAAAGTTATTATTATGTTATCAGGAAGTAAAAACTAATGCAATACATTCCTAATTCATACACAAAACATCATAAAAGTTGAAAAATGAATCAGTATATTTATAGGTTATACAATACAATGTTAAACAGCGACGTGAATAGTTAAAACTCTTACATGCTGCAAAAGGCTGTCTAATAGTTCACTAGTGTACTGTTAATCAGCAATAGCTGCATACAGTTCGCATTTGTAATTTTATTCAGATAAAGTCTGATTAAAGGTACTTAGCGAACCACTATAAAGTAGAAGCCATTAATTCGATACACTTGTGAGTCTCTAAGCAGCTGCGAGGCATCTAGTGAATGTTTCAACAGCCGCTATGCAGACACTATCAATGGCAATATAAAGGCTGATTAGCGGTAGACATATTCAGCAATAAGCTGTAATGTGGGCCACAAGTCATCCATTATACAGCTATTAATATCATAATAGTTCACACGTGGCCCTTTAATAAGTCAGTGTAATAGGAGTTCACAAATACTTTCTTATACAGCATTTGGCGTAATTTCATCCACTAAACAGCCCTTACTACGGTTAAGGCATTAGAAAAGGTTTAAAGCTGAATACAGTCGTTGAAAATATACCTTTATAGCACTCTTAGCGTGTTAATGGTAGTTTTGTCGGTCTTAATCAGCCTTAATGCAGCTCTTAATTAGCCTAAGCTGTTTAAATATCACTGACAGCTATTATGCAGCTGTAGGATCACCAGTGTACTCTTAAGAGTCTTAATACGCATAGAGTTTCAAATAGGTCTAAAAGTGAGTAGTTATACAGCTATCTGTGCTTCTTGGGCGAGACTTATTTCACTCTAAGTGGTTGACGAGACCAATCTAACATAATATTGAAAAATACAGAAAATGTTTATGTTTTAAACATTGAAGCATTTCAGAATTGTATTCGTGGGTTTTAACTATATTTCAGCAAACATAACAAAATCTTCAACAATATTAAAATAAAACATTTATTATTCCTCCACACTAAACAGTAACCTTGCTCTGTATTGGCGAAACAAAAACGTTAAACAACATCCACAGTAGAACCGCTATATCGAAGGCCCGAACATTTTAATCCAGATAAACTTACCTTAGCCGCCCATAACGGGCAAAATTCGCCCGCAAAATTTCCCGTCCGTCATGACAAAAACGCCCGGAGAACCGAGCGAAGGTTCCGTACAAAAGTAATGTGGCATTAGGGGCCCGTAAGCGAACCGCAGGGCTGCCGGCTGAATTGTAAAGTAAAGAATATTGAGTTATTTCAGCGAGCGCACTCGGTCGAGTCGAGTGGTCGAGTGCGCTGTCAGTGCTCGAGCGAGTTCGTGCTTCTTTTACATCCATTGATGAGTTCGTGCGTGGTTTACGTTTTATAGACTGATGATCTGATTGTTACAGCGTTTTATATGAAGTAACAATGAAATTCGTGTTTCAGTTGCTTGATTGTGTGGCTGCGTAACAAGAATCAGAGACTTTTGTCACTGTGGGCTAGTTTTATTGACTTTAACTTGATTGGATGTAAGCTTTGTATTTTTAGGAGCTGTAAAATGAAGTTGGAATTATATTTTGTCTTTGTTTTTATGCCAGATTCTATGAATTTTTCATAGGTATAGTCATCCTTATTAGTGTTTCTATTCAGTAGGGTTAAGGTTTTCTTTTGAGCGCGAATTTTTTCATATTCTTCTAAACCTTTTTAGTGATCCTTCATTGACTTTTTCCAAATCATCCCTACTTTTTTTTTACAGTCAAAGTTTTATGCTTTGTTTTAAAAATATTTACCTTAAGTTATTCGTACCCCATTCGATATTTCATCGAAATTTTAATAGAAACGATATAATGGAGAAAACTTAGAAGTATGTACCGCCGGTAAGTTGAGAAAAAAAAAAAACCTATCCGCTTTGATGTTAATTATAAGGGAGGAACTAAAATGCCCCGATACTACCTTACGTAGTATAAGGTTATATTTCGGTCAAGACCTTCATCTCATTTGGATATAAATAAAGTGATTACCATTTCAGCTCTGTTCACAGTACCTATAAATCTGTTCACAGTATAAATTTTTGCTCAATCTTTTTTTGCTATTTCTACTTAACGTGATCGAATATAGATTGCATCGTGTTACAGGACTTACAGGCTGAAATATGATTTTTTCCTAGTTTTTCCTTGATTAATTGGGAAAATGTTTGGGTTACTAATTAATATAGCATTTGATGTTGGTAAACACTAAAGGTAAAGAAGTAGTATTCTTCTATTCCAATAATAATTATATAAAGGATGGGATAATTTGGCTAATTGTATATTATTAACTTAAAATAATTGCCGATTGTCCGTGTTTGTGTCATACAGTAGTTCAACGGAACAGCCAAGCCATAGCTGCACACCTCAGCTTTCTAGGACTTCGGGAAGTGCCCTAGAGGTTTTGTTTAGTGAGTGAGTGACGAAATAGATGTATTTTATGTATTAATAAAATTCAAAGTAGAATAAAAGCTAAACAAATTATCGATCTTATCTTGAGAATTTGAGCTCTCTAGCATAATCCAAGCCGAAGCTATGAGAGTTTGAAAATAGGTACGATGAAACGTTTTGAGAAAAGGTAGGGAGTGCCCCCTGCTAAGTTATCAGCAAATCATGGTGAGATAGAGAAAAGATTGGAAAGGAGAGTGAGACTATCCCGAACCAGTTTAAGTTTACAACATGTCGAGGAACCGCTTTTGTATTCCACTAATTGTGCGAGAACTACATACGTGCACACGACAACTTGCACATGGCAGTCATTGATCTGGAGAGAGCGTCTGATAAGGTAACTCGGAATGTGTTGTGGTGGGCCATAAGTTCAGTGTAGCTATAGGCATGTGTGGCTTGGCTTTAAGTTCAGTGTGGTTATAAGCATGTGTGGTTGGGCTTTACGTTCAGTGTGGCTATAGGCATGTGTGGCTTGGCTTTAAGTTCAATGTGGCTATAGGCGCGTGTGGCTTGGCTTTAAGTTCAGTGTGGCTGTAGGCATGTGTGGCTTGGCTTTAAGTTCAGTGTGGTTATAGGCATGTGTGTCTTGGCTTTAAGTTCAGTGTGGCTTTAGGCATGTGTGGCTTGGCCTTAAGTTCAGTGTGGTTATAGGCATGTGTGGCTTGGCTTTAAGTTCAGTGTGGTTATAGGCATGTGTGGCTTGGCTTTAAGTTCAGTGTGGCTATAGGCGCGTGTGGCTTGGCTTTAAGTTCAGTGTGGCTGTAGGCATGTGTGGCTTGGCTTTAAGTTCAGTGTGGTTATAGGCATGTGTGTCTTGGCTTTAAGTTCAGTGTGGCTTTAGGCATGTGTGGCTTGGCCTTAAGTTCAGTGTGGTTATAGGCATGTGTGGCTTGGCTTTAAGTTCAGTGTGGTTATAGGCATGTGTGGCTTGGCTTTAAGTTCAGTGTGGCTATAGGCATGTGTGGCTTGGCTTTAAGTTCAGTGTGGCTATAGGCTTATGTGGCTTGGCTTTAAGTTCAGTGTGGCTATAGGCATGTGTGGCTTGGCTTTAAGTTCAGTATGGTTATAGGCATGTGTGGCTTGGCTTTAAGTTCAGTGTGGCTATAGGCATTGTGTGGCTTGGCTTTAAGTTCAGTGTGGCTATAGGCATTGTGTGGCTTGGCTTTAAGTCCTTACCTCTTCCTGTTGATTATGAACGCTCTTTCGACGGATATACAGGAAAAGCACCCTGGTGCATACTGTTTGCCGATGACATTGTTCTTGTCAGTGAAGATGGACCTGAGATACAGAGCAGATTAGAGAAATGGCAACACAAAATACTGAATCTGAATATAATAATATGTTCTGCGATTTCGGCGGTGTATCCAGTACAGACTGGAGTCATAACGCTTGATGGCGCGCTTCTCCTAGTTTGCTCCGACTTTCGGTATCACTCGTGTAAAGCGATGACGAAGTAGATAGGACTGTTTAGCACAGAATTAGCACTGGATGAATGAAATAGCGCCAGATCATGGCAACAATCTGCGACTCCCGCATTCCTCGTAAACTTAAGGGGTAGATTTATATATTTTATTTTTATTTTATTGAATTGCATTCAGTTGATATGAGAATCCTAAGATATGTTTGGTGGCGAATGGATAGACATAAGAGGAAGTCTAAAAGTGGCAACGGTGACTAAAACTTTTTTGGAACACGGTTGTCATTGCGGAGGAATAAGGAAAATTATGTGAGGAAAGTTTAGAGTATGAAGAGTAGGTAAGACACAAAAAAATGATGCATGGGCTGTGTCAAAGATGATATGCCTAGAAAGGGGGTGACTACTGAGATGACGACTATAGAGAAGTATGAAAGAAGAAAACAAAATGTTGCACCGACCACACATAGATTGGGATAAGGGCAAGAGAATGATGAGTAGTCATTCTTTATCTGTTGTATGAAACGGCTATAAAACGGCAATTTGTGTCAATCCTTGTGATGTCCCTGATTGAAGCGGAGGCTATGTTAATGCAGTTACTAGGAACAATCATTACATTACTAGGACATCCAAACACTAACCTAATCTGCCATATTCCATTTGCAAATCCATTCGCCTATCTCAGCACAGCCCTAGTAAAGCCATAGTTAGCGCAATTACAGTAAATTAACTAAGTCAGAACATCGGAGGTTATCGCGCGTGTTTATGTAGCATTCTGATAAAGGTTTACTGTTATGTGCTGGCGAGATATGGCCGCACTAATATTAATGGTACGACAAGTTAAAATCACTTGAGTTTGTGGCCTATTGCGAGTGAGTTGTGGGCGGGTATGGAGCTAATGGATATGGACTGGATTGAAAAATGGATTGCTGATTTGGTTAAGAGCACCTCATTGCTGCTATAAGATGTTGAGAGAATATTTGGTCATACTGGTTATGGAATTGCTATTGGCACTAGACCAATGTTAATATCCTAGCACCAATATTTACAATCCAAGTAATCTCGTCTAATAAAAACCTACAATACCATTACATTTATTTTTCAAACCTATACGAACAATTGAGTACATATTTTTCAGTTTCAAAATTTTCACTTCGTAATACCTTTTCAATAGTCAATATCAATAGGTACCTATCTAAATAATATTTCTTGAACACACATTGTATGCAAAGATTCCATTGTTGTCACATTTATATTCACAAACCTGATATTTTCGACAATTCAGCGACTCTTATCGAAGCCGTTAAACGAATTAATGTAGGTACTTTTGTATTGAATACTGAAGGTGAATTGAATTCAGAGGCCCTTTTATAGAGGGGTAGGTTCTAGAGGCATTTTTCTCGAGTGTGAAACACTACTCTTCATCCACGACGGCTACGACATTGCTTTTTGGGTAAGTGTGACTAATGGTGTGTTTGATTTTTATATTTTCCTCAAAAATTACTGGCCCAATTTAGATGAACAATTTTTATCAGACTGAAAGGAAGGGTTATATCCTACAAATTCTATAAGATTCTCCGATACGTAACCATTTCTTACCGAATCTCGTGTAATTTTTTAGCCAACCCGCCTGACTAATTACATACAATTCGTAGCAATTCAATTAAATTGAATCCTAAAAAAGAATATTGTTGAAAAAGCTTTTATTTTACTTTAGTACCAACTGTACCTGAAATAAAACCTATGTATTCTATTTGAAAAGCTAAACTATCTTCCAATTGTGGCTGGATCTGTAAGTGGACATAAAAGTGATACGTGGTCAGTAACGAGTACTCTTGTGAACATGAGTACCACTGAGTACGCACGAGTAGCTAGTATGTACTGCTGCCGATATAGTAACCTTACACGAGTGAGGCCAAACAGGGTTGTCACATTATGTTATAGCAAGTAAGAGTTTTGGTAAAGGTAAAGTAAGGACGAAATACCAACACATTGATACAAAAAAAAAACTCAATTAAAGCCTGAAATCAATAATTGGAAAAGAGAAAAACTAAAAAGATATAAACAAGACATCACAGACAGACAAATTAAAAATCCGGAGTCACACGCTGCTGCGCTTGCGATAAGTGCAGTAAGTACGTTTTGCATAGTTTCGAGTAATTGGCCCTCAAAGCTTTTCGGCACATTTTTGTTTAACGTGTGTATCTGAGTGTCTATCTGGTCCCTCGTAGCTGCCAAACGGCTGAAACGATTTTGATTTTTTTTTGTTTTGTTTGATGGGTGACTTGATCGAGGGTGTTCTTAGCTATGACTCAAGAAAATCGGTTCAGCCGTTTGAAGATTATCAGCTCTTTTCAAGTTGATGAATGGATGTGAGCATCTTCTATTATAGGTCTAATCGATTTGAAACTTAGAATTCTGTTACTTCAATTATATGAGAAGAATATAGGAACCTTAAACTGATGCTGCAGCATCACCAGGTATTTGCAGGATACCCGGCTAATATAAACGCTAACATACACTAAGAATAATTAATGTATGCTGTTGTAGAAAGGATAGCTGCTGTTAACTTCCTTTTCTCAAACATGCTTGGAAATTCGAGCATTATTTTGACAACCTTCTTCGAGATAAATCAAAATTGCTGTACTGGTAAAAAACAAGTGACGATGCGGCCAGCAAAGTTATTATGAAAATACATATCTGGCGTGTTTAGCGGCCAAATAAATTACTATGAAAACTCATATCTGTCGTGTTATTTAAAAATGGAACGAACTTTTTACTTCAACACACGGCAACCAAAGAGGTAACTTATCAAAGATTTTATTTAAATTTTGAATTGGCTTGCAAATAGAACAAAGAAGAAACAAATTAACATATTGGCGCATGAAAAATGATAGTTATTCGTCATTGATTCTGGAATTTCTATTTAATTTACTCAGTTTGAATTTCCGCGCGTTGTTTGAGAAAAGTACTATACAAGCCTTGGCCGCAATCAGGAATTGATGGACTCACGCATGAGTGCCTCGGCTTCGCCTCGGCCCTCATTTTCACGATCGTCCATCAATCCCCTTATTGCAGGCCGCGACAGTAATGTACTAATTTTCAAAATAACAGTATTGCAGGCGGGGACAAATAAAAGTTACGCCATATTTCAGGATATTGGTTTGTCCCCGCATGCATACCTTACAAAAAACAAAGTTCAGTGCTTGTTTTTCTCTTATCGGTAATAGGTATTTGCAGTCGGGTTTTTTGTTTTTTAAATAATTTGTTAGACGCTCTCTTTAAATTTGGGTTTTTTAAAGTTTTAATTTATTACCATTTCTGACTTGTTTTATTAACTTATTTATACACGGATTTTTTAAATGGGTAGCCTACGTAAAGTATTATTTCATTGTGTAATCATTAAATACATATTTCTATTAGAATACTTTTAAATGACAAAAAATATTTTATTCCTAGTAAGAGTTTAACAACTTTAGTATGGATTGCTAAATATAATCGCAGTAAGTATGAAGTTACTCATTGAGTTACTGCCGTTATCTTTATTGAAAATTAATTAATTAATTAAGATATTAAAATGGCAGTCAGATCAAATTGTACAGCTCATTGAGCTGATTCCGAATCTATGTTTAACTCAATTTGGACAAAATGATACTTACTGCAGTTATCGCTAGCGCGGTAACACGTGTTAAATAAACCGAAGAGATTACGTGTGACTTCGGATTTTTAATTTATCTGTGATGTCTCGTTTATATCTTTTTAGTCGACTTTTTTCGTCGTACTTGGGTTTTAGTTTTATAACTTTTATTTTTATTTAAATTTTTTTGGGGTTATAATATACAGTATGTTATCTAACGAAGGGCGTTCCCGTTAACCTGCAACAGTATACCATCTATCACCATCTGCCTAGCCTTTTCCCAACCATGTTGGGGTCAGCTTCCAGTCTAACCGGATGCAGCTGAATACCAGTATTTTACATGGAGCGACTGCCTATCTGACCTCCACAACCCAGTAACTGGGTAGTACGATACCCCTTGGCAAGACTGGTTGTCAGACTTTCGGGCTTCTGACGACCCGTAACGACTGTCAAAGATCCACAAATGATAGCCGGGACCAACGGTTTGACGTGCTTTCCGAGGCACGGAGGAGTCTCGATATGTAAAGATGGTCACCCATCCACGGACCAACCCCGGTAAGTGTAGCTTAACCTGATGAATCGACCCGTGCGGCTGTTATTACTTAGCCACGAGCTTCTCCAGTACACCAACAGTATAACATCTATACATGCTAAAAAAAATATAACCATTAAAAAATGTTGTACATACATATTTACATATATACCGGTCAAAATCATAACCCTCTTTTTTGCTTCGCCGTAGTTGGGTAAAAATGCATTACCAAAGTAAACAGTAACACGAAATTAAAGATAACAAACTAGGTACATTTCCAGAAACACCAAAACATTTAAACGGTTTTTCTTGCTAGCCCTACCGTATAGAACTACCGACAGCTCCGCTACAAACTCCGGGCCGTTTTCGGTCAGAGTTGGGTTCTTACGTTCCTTGTTTAGCGTATAATCCGGCGCCGGAGAACCCCGGGTGTCGCCGGACACCCCCCCCCATTGCCCCGCGCCCCCCGCCCCTTAGGGCCGTCTTGGGTTAACACGGGAAAGGGACGAAAGAGTTAGGTGCAGTTAACTGTGGCCGAACTGAGAAGCTTAATTTTTACGGGTTCAATAAACGAAAAAGTTTTTAAGTTTATTTTACTTTTGGTGAAAGGATATTATTACGTTGGACTCGCTATGATCGTTTGGTTTATAAATTGTGCTAAAAATATTGTGGATAAAACTGAGCATTTTTTAAGATTGTGTGACCAATGGATCTGCATCGTCTGTGACACCCTACTCTGTTCTTATGATAGTAACGTAGTATAAAATAGTACATGCATTTTTACCATTTACTTCTCCCATGTGATTTTTTTTTTTTTGCTCGGTTCGTAAGAGTCCCAGCTTCATGTTAAATATTATTATAACCTACATATTATCTAACTTCCTCAAGAATTAGACTACCAAATGCAAAAATAATTTGTTAAATCCGGCTGGTATTCCAGAGATTAGCATAGGTTTATTATATTTGTATAGATTTCACAAAAAAGAAGCTCCACTAAGTTTCCACTTAAGCATTTATAATTTATTAGTTAGGATAATTACGTTTTTTTTTTTTTATTGAACAACCAGACTCAAATTGTTTATTGGAACCAATAGGAATTAAAAATAAAATTACTAAATCATTCCCGTTCGTCCTACTAACAAAAAACAAAGCATCTAAAAAGTAAAAAAATAGTATGTATTGGTCCTTTAAGTTTAATATAAAAGTTTATTATTTAATAGCCTTTCCTCGACGCGATGACGCTTGGAGCAAAATATTACCTACAACTTTTATATTAAACTTAAAGGGCCAATACGTATTTTTTTGCTTTTTAGTAGCTTTTGTTTTGTTGGGGCTTTTTTAAATTTAACTTTTATTTCCAGGTTTTTAAATTTATAATTATATTACTAGTGGCAACGCTACAATCGCCAATATTTATTTTTGCCACAGTGAAGCTAGTTACTAATTTAGTCTCATTTTTCTTTCTTACTCCATCATCAGAACCTGATCATCATCTATCTGTAACCTATTTTTTTAGACCCTTCCAATGAGTCGAAACACGATGCTATAAGTTGGTGAGGGAGTTGGGTATACTGCAAATTCCAGGTGATGCTGCAGCATCAGTTCAAGGTTACTATGTTCTTTTCATATCATTGAAATAACAGAATTCTAAATTTCCAATCCATTATAGCTATAGAAGATACTCACATCCATTCATCAACTAGAAAAGAGCTGATATTCTTCAAACGGCTGAACCGATTTTCTTGAATCATAGCTAAGAACACTGTCGATCAAGTCACCTTTAAACAAAAACGAATCAAAATCGGTTCAGCAGTTTGGCAGCTACGATGGCGCAGACAGACACACAGATACACAGATACACACGTTAAACTAATTACACCCTCCTTAAAAAACAGTAGGACGAGCGGGAATTTTAATATGATTTATTAAATTCCCGTTCGTCCCACCAGCGGGGCGACGGCAGTGGGGCGAACGGAACTACACAAAAAAATAACTATAATTTCGGATTTTTTATTTTGATGGCAAAAAATTAGAATATGAAACCAATTTTTATTTATTCTCAGGTACACCTACTAACAAAAATATGGCACCGGGTCTGAATTAAATGAAAATTTTAATTTTATGGTTATATAATATAATATAATCCTAAAACAAAAAAAAATATGTTATAAAACTAAAACCCAACTACGAAAAAAAAGTCAACTTAAAAGGTATTAACAAGACAGACAAATAAAAAATCCGGAGTAACACGTGTATACATACATATATCAAGCAGATACATGTGACTCCGGATTTTTAATTTACTTTTTTATACCTTTTTAGTTGACTTTTTATTGTAGTTGGGTTTTAGTTTTAATCCTTAGTTTTATAACTTTTATTTTCAATTTTTAATGTTTTTTTTGGGAGTCGGTTGTTTTTTGGAAATGAGGAGCTTGTGTTGCTGTGAGAATGGAAGTTAAATGCAGGAAAACTAAACAATAAAAGGCAGTTGTAGCAAGTGAGGTCTAAAACTATAGGTACTCGTGTGAGAAATATGGATGAAGATAAAAATAATAGGTAATGCAGAAATAATAATAATAGATTATAATTATACCCTATTTTTTAAGTTGACTGAAGCTTCATTCGAAAAATTGCCGAAAAAATGCTAAAATGCCGCCACAAAACGCTGTTCAACGTATTAAATGAAAAATGATTTATTTCTGTAAGTAGGTTTGTACAAAAACTTTCCACGTCAATCACATTTTTAAAACTAGATGTGGTCGGCGTTTCCTATGTGACTACTCTGAGAAGAAAGGCCGGAACAAACTCAGAGGTCACAGTCTCTTTTAAAGTCCAGACATAATCTTAGTCAGATCATGTAAAGACCATGTAGATTGGTGTCTGAAATGGGCTTTTGAGGAAGGAACCACACAGATTGAGTGGACCTGTCCAGTCAGTGTACGCATTTGTCAGTAATCGTGCAGCTCAACTCCGAATTTAAGGAGCTCAACGATTTAATATAATTAATTTTATAATTTAATCAAAACATTGAATACAAAATGTATCCAACCAAAATAATCTCATCCCGAGACGCTTTACTGTGGATTGATTGAAATTTTCCTTATCTTTTAAAAGATACAAGTAAAAGAAATCCTCTTGTATCCACAGAAAATATTCATTTACAAGAAAAGATAGGCCACCATTGAGGAAGGCTTCGCAAATAGAATTGCACAACGAAGTGTGTCAGATAAAAGTATGGTAAAAGGGATTGATAAGAAATCAGAGGCCTTAGTGTGAGTTTCTTTTAACCGTCTCGACTTTACGCATCGAACGCGTTCGGCGCTCCGATTGGCCCTTCACTGACCTTCACTGGTGAAGGGCCAATCGGAACGCTGAACGCGGTCGATGCGTAAAGTCGAGATGGTTAAATGAAACTCGCACTAGGGCCTCTGTTTTGTCAGAAATACGTGATCACAACCGAGAACGTAAACATTTGTGTTGTGGGTGTTGAATTAAATATTTACATCGATACAACAAAAAGATATCGGGAAAAGATGGATTATTGAATCTGTTTCTATGAATTGAAAGGCACTAGGGATAAACAGCGAGATTGCTTTAGTATATCTTTAAAATAGAAAACCAATACTAGGACCCACCTACTGGTGACATAGACCGACTTTGAAGACACCTACCTTATAGCTACAAAGCAAAAATAACACCCTACTAAAAGGCAGAACTGAAATATGTAAGCTGGCTCCTGCTTCGTAATAAAACTAGCAACTTCACAAATTCATACTACTAACTAAAGTAAAAATGCTACAACGCACAGACTTAAAAAACTTTTCATAAAAATAAAAAAAATCAAGATTTAACTCGTGCTAAGCCAACCTTAATGTAACGCTCAGTGTCGCCTTAAACAGGTCACTGAACTCAATTTTTATAACCTATTTCGTACAAGAGGTGCCTTTCAGAAGCTTTGCTTTGCTTTAGTTTTATACCTTCAAAACGTGTTGTTCTAAACAATATCAATTTCTACACAAGCTTAAATATTTTTTGGTAATATTGGAAATATTTTAGTTCGTATAATATATTAATAGTAGATTGTATCATAAGGGAGCAAAATAATATTTTTACGGCGAGGGCGCATTTTTGAATCCAAAGCAAAGTGAGGGATTCTAGAGTAGAATCCCGAGCGTAGCGAGAGATTCTTTAGTAGAATCCTGAACGTAGCGAGGGATTCAAAGTATGTCGCCCGAGCCAAAAATATATTTTGCGCCCGAGAGATACACTCTACTTTACATCACCCACTATGAGAAAATAAAAGGCGCCTCATATTTTAATCACGCTTGCTCAAGACGGGTTGGCTATAAACAGGCTTATAATTATTAACTACAAGTTCAGATTTCCCCATCATGTTTTCCCTCACCAATGTCAGTAATGTCCAAAATTAACTCAGAAAACAAAAACAACTGACTTCCAAAAAAAACACTAAAAAGTGAAAAGTAACTTTAATTTCGGAAGTCGTAATTATTCCGATAAATTATGTAACTTTGGGTGCACTTAAAGGCGAACCAAGTCGTCCTTTTCGAGAAGATGGGATGAAAATAAAATTTTAAAAGAAATATATTGTTTTCAGAACAAATGAAACCATTTTGTAATTATAAGACTTATTTAGATTGTCTGTGTTGAAATGTGTATAATAGAAAAAAAAAATGTGTATAAAAGAATTCTGACTGACCGACTCCTTGACAATTCAAAAGTGCCTGTTTAATTGAAATAAATGCTTTGAGTTTGAGTATGAGTTTGAGAAATATGCGAAGAAACTTATTTTTAAACAGTTGAACAATAGACATTTTTCACTTTTTATATGACTAGCTGATGCCCGCGGCTTCGCCCGCGTGGATGTCGGTTATTATATACTAAAACCTTTCTCGAGAACCATTCTATCCATGGATGAAAACAGCATGAAAATCGGTGCAGTAGTTTTTGAGTTTATCGCGAACAGATAGACAGACAGACGCGGTGGAGGACTTTGTTTTATAATATTTATTTATTTATCATAAGCACACCAACATCACAGTCACTTATAATTCAAATAATTGACATATAAAATAGGCATTTCAGTAACCATATGTAGTGATACTGCGGTTGTATGACATTTGAATGTGGATAAAATCACCACAAATTACTGAGCGCAAAGCATTAGATGGACTACATCGACCGAAACATTTTTCTGCGCAAATGGAATAACACAAAAGTATCAGAATTTCTTGACTCTTAGTAAAAATCCTAACTATCCTAACTAATATTATAAATGCGAAAGTGAGCTTGTTTGTTACGCTTTCCCACTAAAACGGCTGAACGGATTTGGACGAAATTTGGCACAGAGGTAGACCATGTCCTGGAGAAGGACACAGGCTACTTATCATCCTCGATCGCAGACGAAGTCGCGGGCAACAGCCAGTATTGTAATAAAATAGTAACAAAGTCCAAACATTACACTGAATATTTTTGGAAAAAAGTAATTGCTTGTAAGTCTCATGCCGAAAATTTACCTAGTTTTTAACCGACTTCCCAAACGCAGGAGGTTCTATGTTTGACTTTATGTATTTTTTTTAAATATTTATTCATCAATATTTTTGACAATTGTGGACCTGGACATTTTATCCCGAAATTTCCACAGGATCAAGATTTACGCGGGTGAATCCGCGGGGCGCAGCTAGTCATTAAATAAATGATATCTCATAAAACACTGACCAACTTAGCTAGAAAACAAATTAAAATACATACCTTGTCATTTTCTAAACACATTTGAATAACGACGGAGCGATTCTTTTTGCTAAATTGCCATGACTTTGGCAAAGGTTCACACTCACTGAGGCGTATCTAACATAAAATGTTAAATTAATCCAATATATTTGTGTGTGAATAAAACAGAATAATTTTTTTAAGCTACCGTTAAATATAATTCTTAATAAAATATAAGTAAAAATCTTTATAAAAACAAGCTTTTAATTAACTAAAAAGTACTATAATAAAACTTACCCAAACGCTTGAGGCTTATCTTAGTGTAAAAAGGACGTTTACGCCTCAAGCTTTTTTAATATTTACATATTTAATGAGTATAAATACGATGGTGCTATCTTGTTTGATCGAGGTTTTCCCATGGCCACCTTCCGGCTCCATCATCAGACCCTGAACACCACCTAGCGTCAAAGCTCTTGTTAATACGCAACCAATGAGTCCAAAAACGACGGTGCTCTCTTGTTTGATTGAGGAGCTTGGCCGGTTTCATTTAATTGCGCATTTATTTGGTGTGTTTTTTCTTCTGCGTATTTATCTATCTCTTGGTATAAAATTTGTTGATGGCCGCTTTGCTGGCTGATATTATTTCTAAGGCACGGCCCTTCTTCATCACTACTAAATAGCAGTAACAACATAAGCACACTTGAAAGAACCGTTTTTGTTATTGTGATTTATATTGTGTATGTGTATCCTTTGTTGGAGATCCTAAATAAATAAATAAAATAAAATAACACAGAAGAAATTGTCTCAAATTCAACGAAAATTGAGACAAATTCTTTTACGATCCTTTCTCTAACGCCAACTTTACTTACAAACATAATTGAGTCAGGAATTCTTACTTACTCTCAAATAATTTCACACTTCTACCCTTTATTGGAACTCCTGAGAGGTACTTATATAAAGTGTTTTGATAGCCGAGTTGAGCTTTGAACCCGTATTAAAAGAAGGAATCAAGTTAAATCGTTTATTGGGTCGGTAATAGCCGGCAGATTTAAGGAGAGCCTGGCTGGCTCCCAGCGATGCTAATATTAGCTTCGGATAATATCTTAAGCCAGACATCCTGGCTATCGTTATGATAGCACGAGGTTCTATATAACGTTAGATAAGTGAATAGGGTACTCTCCAGCGCCGCATAAAGTTGCTTAGCTACTGTGTTATACTGTTGTCTTTTTCAGTCTATTGGACAAATCAAAGAGATATAATTTAACTCCAAACTACACTCATAGACCATCAGGAACACAACATCAAACAACACAGTCGCTCACTCCATTTAATACCAGTCCGTGGCGTATTACCGACAGTCGCAATTCACTCGCTCGCAGATGAAATGACTCCAATAATTACCAACGCATAATGTCTCATCTCCGTGCACACACATACGTGTAAAGAACACGGAGCAGTGAACAAATGGAGTGCTTATTGTGTTTATGGAAGTCCCCTCAAGGTAAACCGACAGACGGCTCAGTGACGGTTGAGGGAATATATTGTGAGCAGGCAGTGTTGGAACGGTTGTTGTGACGATGCTTGGGACCGGCCGATGTCCAGCCAGCGAACGCCTTTCAGCTAAAATTATGTTAATGATAAGGATAATGATAATGGAAGTTGTGTGCATGGGATGCCTTCAGAATTATCGTATAAGTCACTGTGGAAATTAGTCTTGTAGCTTGTAGCTAATTTACATTTTGTAACACTAATGTAAGTCGAGGTGTTGGTTAAATCAGGACTTTATTACTTTTGGGCTTCCGTATAGAGTGCATTGAATACTCCATTCATTTGTAACTCTCTGTTAGTGGTACAGGACATGTATTCGGCTGGCTGGGTATGATTGAAGGGATAATGACCGCTTATCGTGTTAGTTGTGGTGCACACATTAACTTGTTAGGCCTGGGGCCGTATTATGAAGTATGAATGCCATAATTATTCCACTGCGAAAACAGGATGGTACTATCGGCCTTGTCTAGCTCCGTCTCTCACTCACACTGGAAAAATGGTGGCATTAATCCGTCATAATACGGCCCTGGTTCGTAGAAACGATTATGAGTGCATGACGTCGTATTGTATGAAATTTGTAAGATGGCTCTTTAAAAAATTATGTGACAAACCCAGAAACAGCAACGTTCATAAAAAATAAAATAAATGTTACTATCTCGTTGACGTCGACCCTAACATTTAAATGCGAGCACCTCTCGATACCTAATGAAGGCCTCACAGTCTAGAGGTCACGCTGACCTTCCACCCTCGATAACTGCCAGCCCCTCTCATCTAATCGTCGATATAATATCTCACATTTTAATAGCCATGTTTTCGGAGAAAAAAAAGATTTTATTGGAGATTGCTTTCGCGTTAGTGTCGAGGGAATGTCAAAGGAAATCGTAACTGGGATTTATGTATAGAGTTTAGAGATATTGAAATGATCCAATTTATACATTAAATAGGTACCTTCAGACGGTTAGACATGTGAAGGTAGGTATTGATATTGGGATTCTGTAGATAGATTTGGAGTTTTACGGAGATTAGCAAAATAGTGCTGCATCATTGTTTTTTTTTTATTTTTGTTTTATTTATTTATTAAGGGATAATAAACAACTACAACATAAATATTACACATACGGCTAACAAAACTTAAGTATTAATATATATATAATATATTTATTTATTTCAGACAAAGTCCATTACATTAAATTTCATTACGATTACAATATACACAATAAACAATAACATAGTACTCAATAGATTCAATTCATTAAAATTCACTACAATTAAAATACTTACATACACATGTCAAGAAATATCAAATACATCAAACAAATAAAATAAAATAAAATTGAAATACATACACATGTCAACCAAAATGAATACAATAAAAATAAAACAACACAAAATTATTACATCATACGAGGGGATGCGCTACTATGAAGCTGCATCCACCTCTGCAACAGCGGTAGATCCCACCGCTCGGACAATACGTTCAGGAAGCTGTTCGAGCTGTTTTGTAGACGACTTAGTAGCGAAGCGCTCCGTTTCCTTATGATCGCGAAAAAATCATCAGTACGCGCCTCAGCAAACATACTCGAGGCACTACAACACCGCGGAAACCCTAACAGCATCCTGAAAGCATTGTTATACTGCACGCGCAGTGCGCTGTACGCCCGCTGCGTAAAGTCGGCCCACAGGCTACACGTGTAAAACGACTGACAATATGCCTTAAATAAAATCACCTTTACTGGTCTAGTACAACGTGCGAACCTGCGAGCCAACATATTACACCGGACAGACAGCGCCCTGCGCTCCCTCTCAATATCCTGATTGTCACAGAGGTCATCAGAGACCCAGTGACCCAAATACTTAAAATGCTTCACCCTATTTAAAGGAATGCCGCAAAGAGTGACAGGAGGTACAGATGAGTAGCATTTGGTACCGGCTTTAAAAATCATAAATTCACTCTTCTTAGCATTGTACTTGAGCCCATGGGCCTCCGCATATGACTCACATAAGCGCAGAAGTTTACGTAACGCACCGAAATGCTAATGCTTAATGCTGCAGTCCACTGCATTATCTGCAGATAAAACATATTTAATGATCAGAGGTTGCCACTAGACGAGCATATCCAAAATTAACACTTATTTTGAAATAAATAAATAAATTTCTAAAGCGAGCTATAGCTACAAAACCAAATCGTAACAGAAACAAATTCATTTACTTAAATTAAATTACGCAATAAATAAACAATAACAATACGATTACAATAAAATTAAGAAAACATTTTTATAATATTAGATTTAAATTTATTTTTCGAGCATGCAAATATATCAATCTCAATGAAATTTGAATTATAGGATTCCAACATTCCATGAAATCCGTGAATTTAGCGCGAACAGGTATGTGCACGAACCTGACGCACATGAACTGTCCGGGGAACAGAATAACACAGCTTACTCGTTAGATCAATGGCATCAAATTTATTGTGAACAATATCATGAAGCACGTTGGCCTGCAGGCATTTGCGCTGGTTCTCCAAGCTAATGAGCTTGTATTTATCAAGAAGCTGGGAGTATGACAGATAAGTCTTAGTCCCATAACATCTGTAGCACATAGCCCGGAGGTACTTGCGCTGGACCCTTTCTATTCTAACAACATACTTTTGGTAGAAGGGGTTCCAAATAGGGAGCGCATATTCTAACTGAGAGCGAATGAGCGTCTTATAAAGATAGAGATAGGTTGAGGTACGCTTAAATTCTGTTGAGGCTCTCATCACAAACCCATACATTTTAAAAGCACTATTGACTATTGCTTCGATATGCTGATTCAAGGACAGTTTTACAACAAAGAGAACACAGAGATCCTTCACTATAGAAATATTATTTAAGGGGATACAGTTAAGGTTGTAATTATAGTTGATGATGAAATTATTCTTAGTAAAGTGTATATAGTTACACTTGGGGATACTGTTGAAGATATATCACCTCCATGTAATAACGTTGGCTACTGGCTAGACAGAAAAGCTGTCTAGCTGTCTAGATTGAAATAGCCATAAAATTGTTGTACAGTGCTCCATTTTCTACGCTCTTGCTTTTATACCTTCCTAATACATTTACAATATTTTCTGTGGTTTCGCTCTGCAAAACCTCCCCAACAGATACTAAGATGCAGCTTATTGTCAATACAGTAGCCAGTTAGCCTGTCTAGGTCCTCTTGGAATGAATGACAGTCGTCCATAGTACGTATTACTTTAAATGCCTTCAAGTCATCAGCGTACATCAAGAATTTGGACTCTTTAAAACATTTCTTAATATCGTTAATATAGATAATGAATAAGAGCGGTCCCAGAATAGAGCCCTGTGGAACTCCTGAAATAATATTAACAGAGACAGACTGGTAACCGTTAACGACAGCCCTCTGTGACCGGTTTTCGAGATACGACACGAACCACCGCAATAAATTTCCACGTATTCCGTTGTAAGCGATTTTGTTCAGCAGAATTTCATGATCGACCTTGTCGAAAGCCTTTTTGAAATCTGTGTAGACTGCATCTATTTGTAAGCGCCTATCAACATTTTCAAAAAGGTAACTAGTAAATATTAACAGATTAGACGTCGTAGATCGGCGCTTTACAAACCCATGTTGTTCAGGAATGATAATATTATGTAGAAGAGGGTAAATCTCGTTTTGAACCAGTCTTTCAAAAAGCTTTGACAAGGTCGGCAGAATCGAGATGGGTTTATATTGTTCAACGTCATGCTTTGAGCAACCCTTATGCACTGGGGTAATATTAGCTCGCTTCCACACCGCCGCGAACACACCTTCATGAAGACATCCATTACAAAGGATATAGATCGGCTCACAAATACTATCAGCCGTAGCCTTAAAAAAGGCAGCCGGAAGACCGTCAGGTCCTGCCCCCTTAGAGGGGTCCAACCGTTTCAACTCGCTTAGTATTTTTGGTTTATTGATATGCAAATCGCTAATTAAGCTACCATTCTCTGCGCACTGCTGCGGTGGACCCCACGTGGCGAGGGTTGGTGACGCGGGCTCAAATACGGACAAGAAAAAGTTCGAAAACATATTGCAGATAACATCAGGATCACTTGATTTGACACTCTGGTACTGCATCATGGACGGAATACCTGATTTGCTTTTACGGTTAGAAATATAGGACCAAAAATGCTTTATGTTACTAGAGAGACTATTTTCCACCGAGTTAATATATCTGGAATAACAGGTTTTACACATATGTTTAAAGATAGACCTACATTTGGAGAAGATGTTATAGTCTTTGACGTTGCTATATTTTTTCCACTTTATCCAATGACGTTGCTTCTTTTTAAATATTTTAACTAATTGTGGCTTAAACCAGATTGGGAAGTCAAGTGATCTAGTTCTTGCAGGGGGGACTAGCGGGCTAAATATGTCACTCAACATACTATAGAAAGCCTCCACGGCCTCTTCCGATGATAGATTGTCGAAGAGCGCGGACCAATTGACCTCGTCAATGTGTTTGTTGATGAGATCGTAATTAGCTTTACGGAAATTATATTTATTAACCGGTTTTCTCTTCATCATTTGTGTAGATAGGCTAACAGGTGCGGTTATAACAAAAGGGGGTCGACTGGTAATAACGGATCTTTAAGATGGCCAGTCAAACAGGAAGTGTTCGAGATAAACAAATCCAAGGTCTTTCCTCCACTATTAGGCGTGCTGTTATATTGGTGAGCATCTAGCGAAGATATGAGACGCATCAGTTCCGAGCATACAGGGTATGTACAGACACATGCCACACAGGCGTCATGTCCCGCCGATAT
Source organism: Lithophane leautieri (assembly GCA_949152455.1). NCBI lineage: Eukaryota > Metazoa > Arthropoda > Insecta > Lepidoptera > Noctuidae > Lithophane > Lithophane leautieri. The sequence goes on along the minus strand of OX424474.1, from coordinate 17,174,801 downwards.
TGCGCTCCACGTAATATGAGGAAGATTATAATCACCGATGATATAAACATTCATGACGTTAGGTGCATTAAAGGTGTCCTGAAGAAAGTCAAAATGAAATGTATACACATCGGAGCTGGTCCCCGGCGGGATGTACACTGCGCTGATAACATGTATCTTATGTTTGTCGTTTTTGCAAGGCAGTGCAACCATGAGGTGCTCAAAAAACGCCGAGGGCTTACAATGTGGGTTATTGAGAATATCGAGTGAGGCCGATTGAAGATCACGCAGTATTGCAATGAGAACCCCACCCCCATCTCGCTTCCCCGTAGCGTTACGATCCCGATCACAGCGGAACACGACATAACGAGGGTCAATAAACTCGCCATTCGCTATTTCTGGTATCAGCCAAGTCTCTGTCAATATTATGCTGTCATATGAGGATGCCAAGATATTCACGAGCAACGAGTGTAGCTTAGTTCTAATTCCCCTACAATTCTGGTAGTAAATTACCAAATTATCAGTGCTATCCATTATCAAAGTGTACCGCAACAAATGTATATAGATCTCGCATTCTTTTGAAAAACTTGATACATTGTGGAATCCAACGAATTATAAAAGCACATATAAAGCTGGTGAAATAAAGTAATATGATAAAAATAAAACCTATATATAATTTAGAGTAACATAATATTATATAAGATTGATTAAAGTTTAAAATTGTATATAATTTTGATTTACATATCTTCATAATAAGTGGATATGATTTTATAAAAAATGTATTTAAAATTGATTTAGATATTATAGTAAGTAGATTTAGATTGATTAAAATATTAATAAGTTTCATGGCATGCACAATTTTGAAAAAATAGGTAACAAAATAGGATAAAACATAAAAAATGAAACCGTAAAAACGATTTAAATTATAGATATCTGTGAGTTACAAAATTAAACATTTTGCTTGCTAAAGGTGATTGCTTTGCCTTGCTGTCGATTCGCCAATGATATAATGATAATGCACACTTTTTTTACATGGTAGCAATCATACCACCAGAGAATACTGGTTCCAATTTACAGCTGATATAATAAAGATGGTGAAAAAGATTTAGAAACTTTGAAATAAACGTAGACCGAGGACTACGTACTAGTTGCTATGTTGCAAGCAGTGTTCCTCGGGCGATCTTTATAATTGTGAGCTGCATTTTTAGCACACGCGTGCACTTCGTTAAAGTTGATACCACCCATAATTAAGTTCACTATAATTGAATAAATGACATTGTTTTACATTTTATTATAGATCCTTTTTATAAAAGACTGCCATTTGCATGTTACGATGATTGAATTTCTCTACTACTTTTACGAAAGCATCTGGTAATGTTCCCACGTAAAATGAAGTGTGCAAGCAGAGGGGATGTTAAGCCCTGAGGCAATTGCTATGCAATTATTAAGCCTAATGATAAAATCTATTGCCATGTTTTTGGCGAAGGAAAGTTCTCCCCTTCCTTTATTTGACGGCGTTTGAATTATGTCAAGTGCGCTTGTTCCGAATAAACTGATTATTAATTTTTCAAAGGATTAAGTAAATAATGACTAAGGAAGTATTGGGCAGTTGTGATTCAGTGGCTGGCTTAGAAGTACCTCCTTATTTTTAACTTACCAGCTTTTGCCCGCGGATTCGCCGTCGACAATTATCCCACGGGAATGTGCTACCGAGATAAAAAGTAAACTGTGTGCCATTTCGAAGGTTAGCACAAAACATGTAGACCATGACCTGGGTAAGGACATACATATTTTATACCCCGGTAGTACGTTCCCGTGAGATACGTAATTACCAACCTCAACGCGGGCAAAAATATCTTTCCCAAAACAAGGTCCAGTAAATTTTAATCAGTATCAGATCTACTAGATATTGAGCATGTCCCAGCGCTATCCTGCATGAATATTATTATTGTTCGCTGACCGAACATCAAAACAAAAAGTTGACCTATTTAGATCGCTTTTAGGTCTCGTTTCAATGTCCTACGTTATCGGTCTGATACTGATATTCTAGTTTAATATTACATTATTGAAGCTATTAGTTTTATCATGGAACAAATTAGACAGAAAATTCCAACTAGTCTCATAGAATGGGTTATTCTCTAGGGTACTTTTTTTCTGTTATATTCAGGTACTTATATAACAGTACAGCACCTACATAAATCAAGACGGAATTATGCGGTTTTTTTATTAGTTGTTTCACACATCCGGCATAACAACATAACTTACATGCTAGGCCAACTTAAAGATAATACTAAAATAGTGAACACAGCGTGCACAATCATAATGTATGAACCAGTTAATAGGACATTGTGATACGAGTGTGCTCTATTGGATACTACAGTCGAGGCGGTATTATTCGCGCGAGCCACAGGCGAGCGCGATAAGGTAGCCGAGAGTGTAATAACCAATGCACACGCGTTTCATACGACGTTTTTCAACACACTTGCGAGGAAAAAAACAGACTTGTTGTAAGAACGTAGGCTACAATAACGTAACTATAAAGATGATAGATTTATAACATTTAACTGACCTTTGTTGCCAGGTACTGACTATCTGGAGTTTCTTTTAAAAACTTGTATGTCGGTTGGTGACAATACTTTTATAATTTTGTTATTAATTAACCACACAACGAAAACGATAATAAATATTTATGGAAAATGGCGCGCTGGCTGGCTTTGTTTTTCCATAGGTGTAAATAAAGGCACTGGCAATTAATAAATTAAAATTAACCACACAACAAAAAAGTTACCGAATATTTATGGGAAATGGCGGCTGGTTTTGTTTTTTCCGCTAGCGATGCGCGCGCGGTTGTAAATAAAGGCATTGGTAATACCGCTGAACAGCCTATATAAAAATATAATAATAATTCATAAAACGCAAATGGGGTTAGCGTAGTGACCAATATAGACTGAAATAGCCACAGACGATATAAACGCTTATTTAATAGTACAGATACAGTTTTATTCCGCGCGAACGCGGTGGCACACGGGCAGGCAAGCGCGGTTCGTCGGGGCGGGTCAAGTGGCCTGCGCGCGTGCCACCCGCGGTATTACCGGAAAAAAGCGCATGTCTCTGCTCGGATGTAAACAGAGAATGCTCATTTATTAGTAGGATAGTTCCTATTAATTCAATGTATAGTATCCCATTGACGTTTAGATATGGTAACAAAAAACCCATGAGCATGCATGGGATCTTTATTACCATAAATAAACGCGACTGGTTTGCTTATGGTTCTTTTTTTAAATAAAAACTCTCTTTTGAGCGCTTGTCTTTGGTAAAAAACTTCACCAAGAACAATTTCTATTGGATACAAATGCCTTGCTGCCTTGATAGTACTTACTTATACCTTACTGCCATGTCATTACTCCGACTAGTAAATAGTAATCTGTGGCGCACTAGTTCGGTAATATAAAGTAAAAAGCACGCTTCCATAATACACTGCATTTTGAACCTAAAAGCGGTTCAGTAAGAGCCACTTTACGAGCAAGTGTGTTGAAAAAATAATTATAATTATGTTTATACATAATATGTTGCCGTTGGACTGATTATTATTAGTCGAATGATTGTATTCTGTGATTTTAAGAGAAGAAGAATTAAACTGTGTTCCGAAGAAAATTGTTATGACAAACTAAGAATTTGGTGTTTAGAACAGAAATAATAACAATTACAAAGAACTGGGGGCCTAAAACGGCCACTATGCAAGAATTATAATAGGAAATTGTTATAAATCGTCGTAAAATGTCACAAACTGACAATTCATAATATGAACTGCGTGTATGTTTAAGTAGTGTATGAACAAAACTGTCAAACAGTTTAATTGCGTAATATGAATTGATATTACGCAATTCATCTGCTTGACAGTTTTGTATGGAGATTCGTAAAATGGTCCACAAATTTTGAATTGCTTTATTTAGGTTTAATGTTAAATTAAAATGAATTAATTTAAATTACGGTAATTTTATTAATAATTAAGTCATTTTTATGAAGCAATATTTACACCGAATATGAATTGAATTGAGTACATATAATTCAGCAAATATGTGTCACCACTTTTGTCAAATTAGAGGACTTGCTAATGATTCAGGAAATGATTTACTTTTAGAGGCATTGCTAATTTGACCGTTTTAGGCCCCCTGAAATAATAAAGGGCAAAAACTAAGAATTATCATTCTAATGGAAAAACAAATGATGTTGTTACTCTGTGAAAAATACTTATAACTTATTTAATAGCACCATCAACAAAAAAATCTCAAGAACAAGCACCAATAATACTTAAAATTAACGAGCAAAGTAAGCTAAAATAATAAAAAGCGGTCCACTATTAAAAATGATTCGTATTCGGGCTGGTGCTCGCCCTACATGGATTAGGTCAGTCGATACGAGCGATCTAATCGCACTCGCCAATCGATACGTTTGGACTCGTCTCAAAAAATGTATGTGCCGCTTTTTTGAATAAACAGGCCGAGCCGTTCCAAGGTATTTGCTTGGAATATAGAGGTTTGGAGCTCGAAATAGATTTCCGAATCAAAATTATACGCTTCATTTTCTTTGTATTCCAGGAATACGAAATATTATTCATCTTTCGGCTGAAATGATGATGATGATAATGAAATATTATCAAAGGCGATATTCTCACAGATGACTTGGCATGACATGATGTGGATGTGATATGACCCGATATCGGTAATCTCTACGTGTAGCCCACGCCTTTCGGAAGATTATGGTCCCAAGTCCTTTACGGCAGATATCTAGGTAATTCAGATCCTTAATAAGATAAACCTTAAGATAAACCTCTGGAAACATTTATCCAAATAGCCAAATTCAACAGCAATCCACACAGAGTCTCAATACAGAAATACCTTTCGATCAGGGATGTTACGGATATGCACATCCCCAACCGCGGAGATTCCGCATCAATTTTGACATCTGCATCCGCATCCGCATTAATTAATGCGGATGCGGATGTAGCACAGGTCTTGACAAGAACGAAAATAGGCGGGGCCGGCGACTGGCGCGAGCCGTATGCACGTGCTCATTGACCAATAGGAGCGTAGATTTCGTTCGGTGACTACATTGTTTCTCGTAAATTAGTCATAATTTGTTTAGTTGCGCTTATTGAACATTTCAGTTTTCGAGCGTTACTGTGAAAATACGGTGAGCATTGTGTGTTAAGCGAGCTTTCTGCAGCTGATAGATTATTTTAAAGTGAATTTACGTGTAAGTGCGTACAATGTGTGTTCACACCGGCGCAAAGTGACATTTGGAAAAAATATATTAACATCCGCATCCGCGAATGGGAGCCCTCAAATATCCGCATCCGCATCCGCGGATGTGAAAAATCTGCACCCGCAACATATGCTTCAGATATGAAGGACTCTTCTAATCTCGTAAATCAAAATATCGACAGCAATAAACCAGGCATTGGGTGTAAAAATGGCAGTAAAACAATTTATTGGCCACAGTGACAGATTGCCAGCCCTTCCTATCACCTAAAAGCCTCAGTAAAACCTATCTGGAGAACAATCGGCCGAGTGGCAAGATAAATATGTGATTCCTTTGAATATATTTGTTCAAGTCATCATTCGGTTTAGGCTGCGAATAGATTGCCCCATTGCTAACCATGGGATTGTGAGAGATGACCGAGGGATTGTGAGGGAAAACTTCTTACAGAGTCGACCTAGCTAATTAACATAGTTGTTGGATTACAAACGTCATGAAACGTGTTGATTCGAAGTATCAGGATCTTTGATGATTATTATTGACATGTGTAAGAAGCTCAGGTTCTGATTAAGTATTTTGCAAGAATTCAGTGATCGTTAAATTGATAAGCAAAGTCAATCGAATGAAAGAAAACATGAGAGATGAAAATCTAACTGCTATGTATGTAAAAACCCAAGTGCAGTGAAGACAGGAAAAAATATAAAAAGGAGAACCCCCAATAAAAATCATAAATTATTTGGTCAAATTCAATAAAGACCCCACTTCCAAGAACTGCCACCGCTGAACCATTGCAACAAGCCATAAACAAGTCACCCAATATTAGGAAAATTGTGCGAAATAAATCTAAATCCCTATAACACGGTTTTATTGTTTTATTTTTTACAAACAACTCGTTGAGTTTTCATATTTACTCGCCCCCGCCCTGAGCTAGGGTTGTGACACATTGTGGACAGTGCAACCGGAGGCTGTATCGATATTATTATGACTTTTGTGTTTCATTCAAATTGATATATTTATTTTAGATAATGTATTTGTAGTTGGACTTTTATAATCGAATTTGATTGTTGAAAATTCTTTGTTTTGAGTTATTATTCAGGTGATTTTTTTTAGCTTTTCTTATTCCCAATGCCACAGTTTAAAGCTGAATGAATAACGACCACAGAATCCATGTCATAATTACAATTTTTATAATCTTTATTTGACTTAAAAGTCTCAAATTAAATACGTATCCTATATAAGAAAAAACTTTTTTCTCCACAAAATGTCGCCACAGCCATCTATCCCAGCTCTGGCGAGCATTACAAGCGGGTGCGAACATGAAACAATATATCAAGCGAATTTCAACGCCAGATGCGTTGGCTCCCAGGGACCGATGCGTCCGGCCACCTACACGTCATGATAAAAAAATATACACAAACTTACTTATACACCCTATACAAACCAACATCAACCCTATGTCAATAGACACAAGCATGTCGGTAAAAGCTAAGAATAATGTTGTAAAATTTTAAGTAGCAAACTAAATTGAACTTTGTTTCCACAGCAATAAGGGTGTTACAAAGTTGTTGTAGGTGAGTAAATAGAGGGCGGCCCCCTAGCGAAAGAAATCGGGTAATGGCACTGATTATCGGTGCTGATCCTAAATAATAAATGTCCGCCATTGTATGTGAAGCGCGTAGTTTTAACGTGCCAAGCTCGGAGATATCGTAAGATTTGTCGCCGGGACGTAAGACGGCTGTCACAGCTTCCACATGGGTGCTTCGGGACGAAAATAGTTTCGTTTTGTTGGTGTTTGTTTTGAGTTGAAATATACTTTTGTTTTAGTTGACTTTGTTTCGAATTTCCATGAATGATACATAATATTGTGGACTTGTAACTTTTTATAATTACTAAAGGCGTATCGAGCTTCTCTATAATAAACTAATGGTGGCCCAACTTTTATTGCTAAAGCGTCTTAGAAACATTATCAACAGTTTCTTGTTAATAATGCTCCTACTATTTCTTATCATTTCTAAAGAATGTGCCTTCAAATAGGAAACGACTGAGAATTTCCACTTACAGTCCGGCCATCGAGAGAATGCGTTCCTGACACCTGTCGGTTGGACAATTTCTAGTACCTAGTATTATAAACATCAAATTCGCAAAACACACATATTCGTTAGGTTGAAACTGACAGGTGCCAAGAACGCATTCTCTCGACAGCCGGACTGTACTATAGCAATGTGAGACTCTGTCAGTACGACTGTTGAGATATTCCTCGAAGTTCATTGTAGTTACAGTCTCCAGCTTCTTAGTAGGATCTTCTAGGGTATATTTATGTAAGGAACACTTAATAACAATTACGAGAAATGTTTGTAAGATTCTAGTAAAGAGGTTCTTTGATTAGGTGTACAATATTCTCAAATAAATCATCGAAACTATCGATTAAACTTACATTGTAAATGTTAACAATCCTAAATTTTAGTTACCGTGACAAAAATAAAGCATTCATCAGCGAAAACTTTGGAATCATTTCAGTAACTGCGACTCGGAACATCAGTCACATTTAAAACGTAACAGATTTATTGACTTCCAAATGAGTCCAATTATTCATTCAAAATGACGTCCATTGCACACTGCATTACAACTACATCGCAACAGCCGGCACAACTCTGTGTGTTGATACACATCTCCGTGTTGGTTTGTTCTCACTGTTTGCTTGACGGACGATCACTGTGTGCATATCTAGTTGGAAAACGTTGAACATCGCCTGTCCACGGCGCGCGGTTGGTATTTATTTTCCTATGATTCGCCGTCAGATTTGCATGTTTTCTTTGCAAAAGAACAATTTCTATAGAAAGTGAACATAGCTATGGGAGATAAAAAGCAGCTTTTGTTGAGGTACATAACGGAACTGATATTTTTTTCGAAGATTTGTCTGGGTTTTTGGTTATATTTTTGCTCATACTTTATAGGAAAAAAAAGTGATGCGTTCATATATTGCCATAATTAAAATCAAGTATGTAATGTTGTCTCTTTTGAAATAAACTTTAAGCGGTTTCGATTTATTTTTTCCATAGATACACATCATAATATTCTAAATTCCACTCTGCAATTACCATTAGAAACATGGGTGAGACGCAACGCATCAATATGGGTGCTATCCAATAACAAATCGATAGGTACATGTTTGAATTATGTTATAGTAGAATCCTGTTGATCCCGCATTTAAGCTGATTAGCTTACTACCCTAGCTCATCACCACACTCAGCCACAATCATGCTATTATTTCCAGCTTTATAAAAATAACAAGCGAAATAATCCGCTCACTAACAAGTTTGTCGTCTCTCCACAACCGCCGCACCGCAACTCCTCCGCACCACCGCTCCTCCGCACCACCGCACCACAACGCTGCTCCGCCGCAAAGCATTTATTTTCCTTTTATTCAAAACGTTTAAGATTTTATTCCAACTCAATTACTTTGCAACGAGTCGTAGCGCTTAGCGCTAGTTTTCCATATTTTCCTCGCGTATTAAATTGTTAAAGACAGTATATAAAAACGTGGAGCTTATCATCCGGTTATCTCTATGTCGTAAAGTTGACTCGAGTATATAAATCTACTCACAGCCTCTACGTTTATTGCTTTCCATTTTAATCTTAACAAGTAGGGTATAAAGATTTGGCAGTGGCTATCACTACTTAAATAAATATCTTCCTTTGTTTCTGTTGCATCAACTCTCCAAAAACAAGTTCACCGACCATAAAACGACTATCCTACCTTTCACCTCACACGATCCCTGACCATAAACTAACCGTGTTTCCCTGCATACATTACCTCTACCAACATTACCCGAATAAACCGAACTTTTACCAACAAAAATGATCCACAACACGGATCAGATCGCAAATAAGTCCGGATAAACCTCGAGCTACAAAGCGCGTAGGGGCTTCGGAAAAACTGCAAATTGTAACGTTCTTTGTGGTGACGTCACACGTCAGTATCAGGTGCTTGTCTGAAGTCATACGGCATGCTACAGCACCCCCTTTGTAGCGTTTCTACGTGAGACTAGCCTATTTTTGAGGTGTGACCGTGTGAAAGATGTCAGAAAAGAATTAGATACAAAACATCTCGTTTGTTTTTTTAAAATTTCCAAATTCTGGCAAAATCATTACTGCGAGGGTATTCTATTATATTATGTTGCAATTTTTTTTTATGTGTGCTCATGTGCACCCCTTAGAATGAAGCTGCATTAACAGCTTATTCTCTCTACGATGAATAAAATAAAATAAAAACATGATGAATAACGGGTTAAAGTTTCTAAAATAAAGCAAATAGGGCAAAAAAAAGGCGCCTATGCGCCCCTCATAATATGTCAGAAAGAAATGTTAGCCCAATAGAAGTACAAAGACAGTTTTGATATTCAATCAGAAACATAAATAGAGGTCGCGTACGGCTGAGCTAGAAAGGTCAGGCCTATGCATACTATAGGACCGAAATAATATTATACCGATATGGAGATACCCACTTGTAATATAAGAGTTGCGTAAATAATAACTTCTTGAACTTGAGTTTGTTATGAAACTTGGTGTTTCATGATGGTGCTGATATAATGAAGGACAGCTGAACAGCAGTGTCTTCTTGTCTACTATAGCCAGAACTGCGATCACCAATCCGTCTCCTAAATGTGGTGATTGTGGAAATAGAACCGTTTGCGACAACAGTCATTGGAAGTCCTGTTGCAGATTACGCACAGACGATATTATTACAACAATCTCAAAAGCAACGCGTCCGAAACAAATTACGCGAGCTCTTTGTTTTAAACAGGAACATTGTTCAGCGAAATAAAGCTAATTGTTCTAAAATACAAACTACCGTAGTTTCAATCTCGTTCTTTGCATAACTTCTACATTCTGTTGCCGTTCTACCCAACGTTGTATTTTCTTTGAAGGATTTTCTATACAAGCTTTTATGCATTAAAATTCCGCTACAAAATCGATATCGTCAAACATTTTAATTTCCACTGCTTGCTTTATAGACACGTAGCTCTCAAAGGGTTTCGCGATACAAAAGAAATCCTTTAATGCATCGAGAAAAAATAAAGCACTCGAAGGACTCGAGAGAGTTCAACTGTCAACACTTGTTTACGTCGTTTAAGTGAGTCTCGTACACTACATTCCTCTCCATTACGCATCAGGGTAAGGTGTGCGAGAGATAGAGACAGGGCTATTGGTTCGTGATTAGTGCGAGAGGGAAGGGCAATGGCGATATTTATCGCGGGTCAAACGTACGCCAGGCTATATTGTCTTATTCGCATTCCCCTTGCGAGCAGGCTTCTGTTATAAGATACCACAGAGTAGAAAAGCAAGAGTAATTTTAGTAGTGGACGACAGTTTATATTGAGATTTTGTCTGCAATAAAGGCTCACTATCATTTCGTTCAAAGCTGGTTAAACTAATTGGATTTTTGCTCTCACAAGTTAATTCAATCTTTATATTTCAAGGGCCTAAAGATAATTTTAGTGCTGACCAATTTCATTTTCAACAATAGGTAATATTTGGAATTACAATGACAGTGCGAGTGTGGCTGTGAGGCACAAAACGTTCCAGATATAGATAGGTACCTACTTACACAACAATAATGCAATATCACCTTCTGTAGTTTTACCTGAAAACCAAAGTGAATTTATTTTAATAAATAAAACATCGCGTACTGTTTTTCAATTCTCTAAAGATGTTGTCCTACTTACATCACCTACACTGTGGTCCTTAATGTGTTCTTCCACCCGTGCTGTACAGTAATCGGGATATTGAATTGAACATATTTTATAAATCTGAAAGTCCCGACCAGTCTTTCACTATTACCAGTAATACCAGCTTAATCTATTGGAAAATAACTTGTTGGAATATTTAATGTTTTGGGAAAGTTAGTATTAGTTTAATCTAGATTCAAACTTGATCTATTTTACTTTGTGTTTTATTGAAAAAATCTTTATGAAATGGAGTTTGGAGTTTGTTATCATAATGTTAGCCTGAATGGAGTGTAAATGTGGTGCTGTCCCACAAACAATGGGGCAGTTAATATCGTGTCCAGCGTGTGCTGTTGTCTGCACGCTACAGGAGCTGATGGACGTTCAGTAGCGTCCGTCAGCTCGTAGCCAAATTCTTGGGTTGACTCTATATAGATTGCCATCGACACGCTAAGAAGAAGAATGTTAGCCTAATGAAGGTGGATCAGTTGTACAGCCATAAAAATATTTTTTTATCAAATTACCACACTACGTCAATTTGCCATAATAATTTATGGTCAATTTAAGTTAGTAGTCAATTTGATAAACAATTAATATCCCAGATTTTACTTTGTTAAATCTTGAGCTAGATGCCCAGAACAAAGCAGAGAAGAGTAAAGATCTAAAAACTGCACGTAAATGATAATCCATGTGAGAGCTGACTCTGGTTTTCATTTCTTTGACTTATGATCTAGTAACCTTTAGCTCTACCTGTGCAAGGAGAGTACATAAATATCCCTTCTGCCTAGCAACATAAAGTACATAACCATTTACAAGACGATATTAATATTAATTACAATTACAGGATGTAGCACTATCTTAACACAAGTCATTATCATTACAGTCCACGGCACAATTACTGAGCCGAGCATTACTCGATTAAATATCAATCACACGCGACAGCTGAGTTACTGGCGCGAGTACTGGCGATAGCGGAATTTATTATTTGTAGTTTATGTGGAGACTATTATTAGATACGTTAATCCCTGGGATTATTTTAGGAGAATTACGATAGGTAATAATAGTGATCCCTTGTTTGATTAGGTGCATGGTGATTGCTGAATTTTTTTTTACAAGCTTTATTTTATTAGCTTGCTCTGTTCTGTAGAAATCTTAATGCTAAAAAGTACAAAATAAAATATAAGTCCAAATCTTTTAATTAAAAACAAGCTTTTAATGAACTAAAAAGTACGAAATAAAACATACGTAAACATAGAACTTTAATCATTTCTTAAAAGCTGGAGGCGTACATGTCCTGCTTACACTAAACTTGAAGATAAGCCTCAGGGTTTTTTTAATATTTTATTTTCCTTATGACAATGCATCACACCAGCAAAAAATAATAATTCCAGTCTGATCCCTAAATCGCATTTCCACTAGTTTATCAGACTAGGACTATCGGATCAAAATAACTCATAACGTTAACGTTAAAGTTCATTATCTCATTATGTTGAATAAGGATTCAGCAACCACTGACAAGCTTGAACTTTAAATTGATTCTTGCCATAAAAATAAACTATATTACCAGGAAAACAGAAGAAGAAGGGGTTGTTATTCCCGACGAACACAATTCAGTTACTGACCCAACACATAAACATGCTACCGTTGTCCTAAAAAAACTCTGCCAAAAAACAGAAGTGATATCCTTATCTGATCGAGCGTAGGTGCTTCTAGCTTCGAAAAATAAAGCATAAATCACACTGACCAGCTAACAGTACCCTCGATAAATATAAATAGCGTATTGATACCGTAAGGATGGCTCCCAGTGGCTGCACCTTGCCTACTCCGAGCCCCTAAACGAACTATCGCGAGATATTTTTGAGCCGATAGTTGTGGCCCATTTGGTGCGATTGTCGAGTGGGGAATAAGATGTAATTCTTATTTCTAAGGGGTTCTTTTAGCTAGGTTTTGGCTGTGAAAGATGTTTTTTGGGAATTATGGCTGGTTTGTAAATTAAAGTATTTTGTTTTGGCTACGGCAGAAAAATGTTTGTAACTGAAACCCAAAACAGAGTATGTATGATGCAGTCATAGATTTACAGATCCTGCACTAGTAACGATACCTTCTTGTAATGTACGATGGGTAATCAGCCCCGTTTTTCACCTTGCTGTTTGTACAAGCTAGCTTCGTAGTAACAACCACCGACAGCTTCGAACTCGACTTCGTAGTAGACAATTTCTCAAAAAAAAACCTACCCTTTTATACGTTAGAATTAACGCCCCTCACTGTATTTCTTAATCCACATCTCTCCACATCCACATCTCCATCACATACATAATTCTCACTGCTGCATAGTTCTCACTGCGGGGACACAGGCCTCGTCTCTGTGTGAGGGAGTAGGCCGTAATCCACCACGCGGGCCCACTGCGTGTTGGTAGATGTCACATGTCTTCGAATTTTTAGGAAATGCCGGTTTCGTCACTATGTTTTCCTTTACCATTTTGAGAGCAGTGGTGATGAAGTTATTTACACAGAGTAAAGCGCCTATCAAGGTTCGAACCTACGACCTATAACTCGTAAGTCGCGGCCGTTACCACTGGGCCAGCACTGCTCTATTTCTTCATCCATTTAACTAAAATACATACTTCGAAGTAAATATATAACCTTGTAACAAGCGTGGCAATAACGCGAGTGTGAGTCATTTAGATGAGCGGCGATTAGTCGCGGGTCTCCCGGGCCCGCACAATAACACGCGACACGCTCTAATGACTCGCTCTAGGGTTAAGTATACAGTTACTGACTTCTTAGCGGGGTCCGAGAGACAGGGCCGGCGGTGGCTTAGGGGTTTATGCAAGGTTGTGCCTAGATAGTGTTTTATTTAGTGTAGGAATGGTAAAGTACTTTATAGTAGTCTGTTACAAACTCAAATTACCCATGAATAGCCAGAATGGCACTGCACTGGTATTTCAATGGCGGTCCGTATACGACACAACACCAGTCACAAACTAGTTATTAACGCGTTAGCAAGTTGCGTCGGTTAAGACGTGTGACATTCTGGCTACTCATTGGTGAGTTGAGGTTGTTACACGTTACTTGTGACTAACGCCGTGAACGATGATGTATTAAATTAAAACGAAAAGTATTAAATCAATGCTACTCTAAATAGTTCTAAATTCCAAACAATAAAAGTAAGAAAATGCATAAGCCCTTAGAATTAATTATGAATACTGGATTTGGCTTGAAGCATTCCATCCCATTGTAAACTAAAAGTTAACAGCAGCATATCTACAGTTGGCACTGTGCAGACTTTTCCAATGCAGATGGAGCTGCCAACTTACTAAAATGAATCCACTTTAATTACAATATTTCTTCATACAAATCGAAAGGCGAATTGAATCAAATCTAAAACATAAAGCATTCAGTCGTCTCTGTCCTGCTCGCCGACTGGAAACTCGAATAATAAATTGAAATGGAAAATTACTGAAAATTTTAGTATTCATTTATAAAATGGCTGGGTTATGACTTATGACAAATTAAAAAGTTCATTTTGTCGCATCTTAAAAGAAACTTTGGTAAGTAGTGTATTTTAATGGCATTATTATCCTACTAATATTATAAATGTGAAAGTTTGTGTGTTTGTGTATTTGTGTGTTTGTGTGTTTGGATGTTTGTTACTCAATCACGCAAAAACGGCTGAATGGATTTGAATGAAATTTGGCAAACAGACAGTTTATAACCTGGATTAACACATAGGATACTTTTTATCCCAATATTCCCACCGGATCGAGACTTACGCGGGTGAAACCGTGGGGCGCAGCTAGTTATATATACATTAATATTCGGAGACATACAGGCTAACAAGTGGCGTGAGACAGGGTAGTCTGACGTCACCGGTATTGTTTAACCTTTAAGTAAACCAGTTGATCGAGGAGCTGAGTCGGATGCCAAGTTGGCGGTGTGCGCGTTAATAACCTTAGCTACGCGGACGACATGGTGCTGCTCAGTCCATCGGACAACGGCCTAAGAAAATTAATAGACATCTGTGAGAGGTACGCAACTCAACACCACCTGACATACAATGTAAATAAAACAGAAGTCATAATTTTTAAATATAAGAAAGGCCCCGATGTAATACTCCCTATTAATTTAGGTGGAACTAATTTAAAAATAGTTACAAAATTTAAATATCTCGGGCATATTGTAGCAGAATACTCATCGGATGTTGATGATTTGGAACGACAGAGAAGCAATATCACTTGTAGAAGCAATATGCTAGCTAGACGTTTTTATGACTGCTAGAATCAAGTTAAGGTGACACTGTTCAGAGTCTACTGTCAGTCGTTATACACCAGCCAACTTTGGTACCGGTACACGAGGAGTGCGTATAACACTCTTCGTGTACTATATAATAATGCTTATCAGGCTATGATGAACTTGCTTGGTTCTACCGCGCTGCTAAATAGGCCCAGAATGTCATTCTACACAAGGGTAACCCTGAGTAAGAATGAAATTATAAAAGCTGTTTACCGTGTCGTCCATCAAGCTAGAGAGGCAAAATACTTTTAATATAGATTTTTAGTTAGGTACTGTATTTTTTATATTTTTATATTCTATCTGTGTTATTATTCTGTATTTGTATGGTATGGGTTTAACAATTGCCTGAAATAAATGATATTTAATTTAATTTAATTATTACTATTATCATATTTATTATATCGGCCGGACATACGTCTACCTGCTGCCAGACCAAGGCCTCTTCAATTGGTTTCCATGCCAATTTAATTCTGGAATTACATTTATCAAAATATATCATGTATATACTTGCTAAGATAGGTAATTCAATGGGATCTACGGAAAGAAAGCATTGACGCAATCAATTTTCTCAATTTTTCTCAGAAAAAGCGTTCGGTGTTTTAATATATATATTAAAATATGGCATACGATATCGTAATATGAAAGACTGGAGAGACGATATTATTAATCTTCCTGGCTTCTGAATTCAATCTCCAGTTTAGGAGCCCTGCACACTACGCGACTATGAAACTTGCGACAATACAGACGCGATTTCATGTAAGGATCTTCGTTATTTTGGCACCAAAAAAATCTTATGCATCTCTTGTTGAATCGCTGCTGTTATAACGATATAATACAACGTGGCCAGTGATAGTTAAACCAAGTATCGAAATGTTCCGTAAAAGCATCTTCCCAAATGAACTGTAACATCGCTGAACCGACCTTTTTGAAAGATACATCCTGTGAGACTGTTATTTCAGTCAGTTCAATTGGAAACACCTAACGGCTGCGGCAGGCAGAACGTTCAGTGGCCTTGCGTCTCACTGTTCTGCGTAGAAAACTCTTGATATTTGGCCAACTATATCTAAACTGCTTCAGCTTCTTCTTCATTGTGTATTTTAAGTTTTTGAAAATACTTTTAATACACAATATTACCCATAACAGCCGTATCCTTTTAGGCATGACAGTTATCAGAACTGTGGACGCGCGGCAGCGAGTCTCTCGATACATAACTCCTTACAATAGCAATTTCACGCGTCTTGTCTTCTGATTTATATGATTTCGTGACTTATTACTATTTCATTTAGTTATGGGGCATTTTACCTGTTCGTCGTTTAGAGGTACCTACCTAGGTACATTATAAGTTTTAAGAAGATTAAGTGATTTGATCTTCGTTTTGAATGGTAATGGATTGTAAATTAATATCATGTTATTGTTGAAGTATTTCCATGATGTTTAACAGACGCAATTTCTTTTGGGAGTGCTTATTTTTTAGTAAAATATTGACCTACCAATTTCAACATCCTATGGGGTTCAAAATGATCAGTACATGTGAATGTAATAATGACAACTAGATATGATACAATAGTCTAGATATTTAAACTATAAGGCCGTTTCCTCAGTGGTCAGTGCGGTGTCGATGCATTTGATACGCAAAATGTCTGAAAACAAACTTTTTCGTTATAAAATTACGAAACCTATATACATTTTTAATATCGGACATAGTCTGCTTTTTTTTGACATAGCTGAAATGGGCTCCCATAAAACTCATAAAACTTTGACGTTTCTGACCGGTACTGCCCACTGAGTTGGGTTCAGAATCACCTAGAGTAACGAATTTATTCGTAGGCTCTCGTACTGCCAGCGGCTTCGCCCGTGTGCTTGTTGGTAATAATCCCACGTGAAAGTACTACCGGGATGAAAAGTATCCAATGCACCCTGTACCCGACTACGGCGAAGCAAAAAGGAGGGTTATGATTTTGATCGGTAGGTATGTATGTATAATATGTTTATATCTATACTAATATTATAAAGCTGAAGAGTTTGTTCGTTTCTTTGTTTGAACGCACTAATCTCAGGAACTAATGGTTGGAGTTGAAAACTTCTTTTTGTGTTGGATAGTCCATTTATCGAGGAAGGTTGTAGGCTATATAACATCACGCTACAACCAATAGGAGCGGAGCATAAATGAAAATTGTTGCAAATACGGGAAAAATGATTCCTGTTTGAGAGCTTCCGTTGCGTGCGCTGCGTAAACGGTTTAAGTTACGCAAATATCATGTATGATGAAATTGTTTCTCTTTAAAAGTTCTAAAAAAAAGTCCGCGACAGCATATGTCTATCTTTTAAGATTGACTCACTATAACCTTTTTTTATGGTAATCAAATTTGTTCGAAATTAATCCATTATTTGCGAGGGAGTTTTATCAACATAATATTAATGCTTACTCAAATAAATAGTTTTAACATCAAGGGTATTTATGTAGCAGTAAAATACTTTTTAATTCATTCAAATCGGACATTTAATTTCGAAGTTATCACGAAATGCAATACGCGAACCGTTCGACGACAGCGCCGTGCCGCCGCCGCGACAGTCCCTACTCTAGAGAGGAAAGGGTGGGCACACGGGTAGACCATGACCTGGAATAGGACATAGGATACGGTTTATCCCTATAATCCCACGGGATCGAGACCTACGCGGGTGAAACCGCGGGGCACAGCTAGTATGTGTATATGAATGTTCATGTGTTCCCTCATAACTTCTAAACTACTCATGATAATTTGACAAATGAGGAATATATCGTTGGAAGCGTCTCGATCGTCCGCTAGTTATAGGCTAGTGACCTCACATTAAATTGAATATGGCGCCCTTTAGAGGACAAAAAGAAATGTTTTCTCTTGTTAATTTTGGCATGTATGGTTTCACATGAAAGAGCTTAATTTTGAAAAATATGTAAATTATAACCTCAACAGAATTTAAATAAAAATAAAAGTTATAAAACTAAAACCCAATTATGACAAAAAGTCAACTAAAAATATGTACCAAAACAAGACATCACAGACAGACAAATAAAAAATCCGGAGTCACACGGAGTCCGGCTACTACTTTTACTAACAAAGGTAAAAAATTTGAAAATACGCCTTTCAAACGCGTTATGTATTACGCAGTAAAATGAAAGTTTATATTTTCAGTCTATTTCATAAAATCTATATTTGGCTTCCTAAAATATACTCCAGGTATGAACTTACATACTCGATAGAATATAGGGCGGCACTCAAAATGTTTCTCTTTGATTTACTCAGCTATTTTGTTAATGAACTGTGTAAGACCGTGTTATTTTAGTTAACTATGTTTTATTTACGAACACTTTCCGGAATTTCGGCGAAATTCTCAGTTATTACGTTCCTAGCTTTAGGTATATTATTATTATTCAAAACGTAATCGGTTGTTAGAATCTTGTAGCTAACGTCTACTACTTGATCGCTATCAAGAGTACCCAAAATATTACTAAGCCTTTTTGAGTTATCTAGTCTGTGCTTGAGTGAGGACGTTCAGTGGCCGGGCATAATGTGACGCATCGAGCTTGAGTGAGGACGTACAGTGGCCGGGTATAATGTGACGCGTCGAGCTTTAGTGAGGTCAGTTGAGACTGGTCATCTCTTATCTGCCAGGGCTTATTTTTAATCTTATATTTTGAATTCTTTTTGATTATTTTTCGTTTGACATTGTTCTCACATATAGAAGCACGAAGAATACTGTACCCAGGATTTTGTAATATCTATATACATTTTTAAAAGAGTGTCCTTGGAGTTTCTTGCCCGTTCTTCTCCATAGAGATCTCCGAATTTGAATGGGCAACTAGCTTCAACTTTTTGACTAACTGACCGACTCTTTGACAATTCAAAAGTGCCTGTAAATGGTTTAATTGAAATAAATGCTTTGAGTTTGAGTTTGAGTTTGGACGTACAGTGACTGGGCTCTTAAGATTGCTTTAGTAAGACTTTTTTTAAGGAGGCGGCGGCCTTTGACTAAATATTAACCCCGGTAGTATTATTTGTTCTTATTTAGTAGAAAAATACTATCTACTGATAATTTTTCCAGATTTGCAAGCAGCATCATTTTGATTTACATTAAAAAACCTCTTTTATAAAGTGCACAAACATCAACTTCAATAAAATTTAAATCCCTTTTAACTCTGTCTAAGCACATGCAGGTGTAATTAAGCGTTCCTGTCTGAACAAAGTAGTCAATTGGGAGTATGTTCTATGCAGATGAGATGAGCGCAGATAGTACACGTCTTTGAGCGTCTTTCGACGGTGACTAACGAATACTGTACAGCAATTATGCGGGTGCTCAAGATCGAAGGTAGATAGGTTATTCGTGTTAAGTGATTCTTTAATTTTGAAGCAGTGAAGGAAATGTATTTTTATGTTGCAGAAATACTTTTAAAAATAGTGTTCGTGAGTTAGTTATATAAACTAGTTCAGTACGAGTCCTTCATGAGTATTGAGCAACCTCGAAATTGTAACACTCTATCCCTGACCGTTACCGAGAAAAGACTATGGCAAGAAATCAAGCATTCGGGACCTTTAATTAGAGTATATAAAAAATGTGCAGCATATTTTCTAATGCCACACAATAATCTCAGTACCACATATTTAGACACATTTTTAAGAAGTCGGGTAATTTATATGAAGTTTCCTGTAATTTGGGTATTGTTTCAAAATTAACCAATACTAAGATATTTAAATAATCAAAATCTAGCCTTTATGTCAAACCTTTCCATAAACCAAAACCTGTGTACAAATTCGACTCTATCCAACCGCTACCTGAAGGTAACGTCGGCAGATAAATCGCGGCGATAATTGTATCACCAGCAATAAATACCGGTGATAGGCCGACACCTGTCTCCGGCCCCTTATCGCTCTTTTGTGCTGTCTGTACTAGCTTAGCACGAGGCTACACCGGGCTAGGGTGCCTATTTGATTTGGAGGCTAGGCGTTAGTTTGGCGTGTATTTCTGGGAAGTATAGAGTTTCTGGCTTTACCTATCGCAGCTTTGTGTTATTACACAGACAATTTGGCAAGGGTAGTCATGATAGACGATCAATGATGCGTGCATTATTTGTACCGCTTATATTGTAGGTAGGTAATAGGTAATACGGGCTGGTATCCGCAACTCCACGTCAAAGCGCATATTTTGCGTACGGGTGGGAAATCGCTTATTCCATCCATCCCAGCTCCTCCAAGAAGGCCAGCAACGCCTTGATGTTACTGATAATCTCACATAGGGTACCTGGGTTACCGAAGTACTTTGCTCTGTATGTGGCAACCACTGGGCAGTGTAGAGCACATGAGCTGTCTCGTCATCCTCCATGCAGGCCCTGTACAGCGGACTGTTTGTGACTCTTATGACAAAGAGATGTTTATTAAAAGACCCATGTTCAGTTATAGCTGCTGTAACAGTACACAGCTGTTGTTTCGTTAGTTGGAGCACCCGCTTCGTGAGGCGGCCGTTGATAGCATGGAGTGCCTCCTTAGCCTGCCTTCACTCACCTTGCTCTAACCGTAGTCTGTAGTGTTGGTCCCTAGTACGTTTCCTTACCAGAGAGCGTAGGTACCCGAAGGGAAGTGGCGCAATGGGTTCAGGCCCCACTAATGCCATGCTCGACTCCCTTCGGGCAAGTTCGTCGGCTGTGCCCAGCGAGCCGCTGTATCCTTTGATCCATTTTATTATTGAGGCTACCCACCTGGTTAAGGCGCTGGTGACACTCATATATCAGCCCAGAGTCAACAGTGTGGCTGTTTACCGCTTGCAGAAAGGCCATACTGTCTGAGAGTATTCGTATCGAGTAGTTCTTAACTTTCCTCGCCATGATGGCTGAAGCAGCAAGAGAAATACCCATGCATTCGGCCTAGAACACTGTGTTATGGATAACCATTGGTGTGGCTATGTGTATGTTGAAGTCCTCCGAGAAGATTT
This sequence comes from Lithophane leautieri, assembly GCA_949152455.1. NCBI lineage: Eukaryota > Metazoa > Arthropoda > Insecta > Lepidoptera > Noctuidae > Lithophane > Lithophane leautieri. Next base: position 17,153,583 of record OX424474.1, on the reverse strand, counting down.
CAGCACTTGTACCACTACCTGTTTTAGAACCATCCGTGAATCGCGTAACTCAGCGGGGCGCAAGCCCTCGCATCGGCGATCCTCGTGAAGTTGGATTCTGTATTCGCTTTTTTTCATATCTAGCCATAAAAATATTTAATTCTGGAAATGATTCAATGACTTCCAAAGTACTTACCTAGAAACCTGCTGCCAATTGTCCCAAAAAACTAAAACTATCCAAATAGTCATGAAACATTAATTATTCCGTATGTTGTATGTGAAAATGCTCTATCTTTACAGTAACTCATGAAATCATACTTAAAAACACGACGCCCTGGATGCTTATCAGCTATAACTACCCTGTACCGAGTTCGACAGGATACATTAGCGTAGTGCTATCAGAATTAAACTTTAATAGATGAGCGTCGTATGCAAATTGTATGATAGTAAGTCAGCAATGCAACTGTACCTACTTAGCACAAACTTGCTGTGAACTTACATCACGCGCACACACGAGCCAATTTCAACAGAAACTAAACTTTGACCCATTTCACTTGATAGTAAGTTGGAGCTAATTCTGAACACACCGCTTACTATTGGAATACTGTCTTGGCATCAGCTAATATAATTATGTAGCTCATAATATGTAACTACATTGGAATTATCATCAATATAATGATTTTTATCTTCTAAAGCAGTTTGTTACTCTGCCGCTGGTTTAGTATTACAATGAACAATAAGAATAGTTAATGCGGTGTAAAAGTGCTGACGGTGCTGACTGTCCAGAGTGCACCCTACGAACTTTTAGTATAGCCACAATCTTCGTGATAGGTATCAGTATTGTAAATTGAGTGTTTTCAAAATTCAGAGGTATGGTATAAATATATATGGCTCAGCGGTTTGAAGCCATCAATAAAAATAAACTTAAAAACCCCGTGAATATGAAAACCGCTAAGATGATTGTTGGAAAACATGGCAGGCTCACCGTGATGGTTTAATATAAATGCAGATAGTGTCGCAGGCAATGGCGGCGAGGTAAACAATTGGTCTTTCGGACGGTGAATTATTCATCAGCCGTGAATTACAGGCATACGGCGATGGGAGAGAGTATGTGGCGCAGATGCGGTGGGGAAGTATTTATTATGCCTCTAAACGATTTGTAAAGGTGTATCTGGGCACAAACGACAAAATACATATCCGTTTATATTCATATGACTAGAAACGGGTGCGACTACTAAGATTACGATAAACAGAGATGTATGGAAGAAGAAGAGATGCAACGTTGACCCCAAATAGGATATAGGAGCAGAAGGACGACGATATCTATTTACATAAGTTTAAAATGAGCTTTTTCAGAGTGGAAATCGTCTCCCTTAATTGGGTCGCTGTATATTTAGAAACGGATTAAGGGAAGGATCATGATGACGAAGAATTTTACCTCATCACATTGAGGCATCCCCTTAAGAAGGTCAAATAAATGTACTATCTGCAACATTAGTGTTTGCCACCACTGTGTACACACGTGCACCAAGCGTTTGTTTGTCTGGCGTGACGTTAAGAGAATCACAATCATATAAAACTGCCTCATTATCGCCATTTGTTGCTACTAAATATAACAACCGTACAAATAAATAATATTTGTACAATTGTTCTGTGTTCAAGACTTTGTTGTATAGTGCGATTCTTAGTAAAAGTATATAAAACGTAGGTAGTTGGTAAAAGAGACGATTAGTTGACGATAAAATAGGTGATGATAGGGTATGCAAACTGGTGAGTGAAGTGTTTTTCTATTATTTATAACGTTATTAAGGGTTGTTCAGAAATCTTAAAGTTTCTTCATTCTGCCACTCTAACCTTAAACTGTTAAATCCTTCACACTTCATGAATACTGAATAGTGTGAGAAAATTAAAGGTTTTTGGTTTGTTTAAACGTTAATGTTTTTTATGGATGGATATTTGGTAGATAGACTGATAGTTTTCCTCCTTATAATTTGAAAAGAAAAGAACTTCTTGGGCAGGTCTGATTTGTGGTTTGAATTTTATCCTCTAATATCCACCATCTCCAAATAAAATGTAGAGATGGATCCCAGTATCCTAAACTGATGAATTATTATTACTCTGGTTCATCCCGATATATGAAGACTATCAAGGTAGTCTAGGTAAGGTAGATAGGTAGTTTCAGTTACAACCACGACCTCAATCACTCATCAATATCTACACCCCTACTACTACCCCCTACACCTGGTTTTACTCACTGAATCTCAAATCTAACACACCCAATACTCCAAGTTAATACATAATATTATAAATTATAATAACTAATCACTGGTTCGGAGGTCGTTGGACCGTGAACAGATAATTTGTTTGCGTTATAACTTAGCGAAGTCGAAGTCGGGCGCGTCAAACGACTTCGATTCACAAACATTTGCTTACAGAGATGTTAGGGGGGCGTTCCGATGCCGCGACGAATGCATACAATATATTACACGTTACGAGCTTTTTTCTTCAAGCATTTTTCATTTTCAAATTCGGAACTGTTTAGTTTCATAGAGGAGCCCAGAAGTCTCGCCATTATGTAGATACTGATGGATAATAATAAATAATAATAAAAAATCTTTATTTTCTCTCACAATGGATTTATAGCACTCAAAACAGTTTTGAACTAAGTATATGAATTCACATTGTGAGAGCGTGAGAGCTGGTAACTGATGTAGGCTTAGGAAAACTTGTGTGAAAGGTCACCACGCCAGGCGGTAATTAACAAGCAGATAACATGTATTCCTATTAAATAAAACAAAAAAATATAAATAAATGAAAAGAAAAATAAAAGTAACAACAAAAGCAATGGTGGTCAATGTGTCGTTGAAAGGTGGTGAACGTGAAGGTGAATTATGGTGAATGAGATGACGTAATTATTTGAATACAAGGTGGCTGTGTGTGTGCGTGAACATTGGAATTATGGAGCCATAAGAGCATACATGGGCCGTGTCATCGGCAAATGCAAAAATTTGACAATTACGGGATGGTTTAGAAAGTAAGGGTAAGAAATACCGCTACGTTTTCCGGACGGAGGGTAAGAACTAAAGATTATATACCTAAACCATTAATACAAAACTTGGTGGCGGTTTGATGACAAGCATAAAAACTTATTCAACTCTGAAGTGCTCAAGACAAATATATTTATTTAGGTCCAAGCATAATCATTGGTGTACCGTGAGTCCTTTATTAAACACATTAAGAATTAAAAGAAAAACCATTAAGATTAACTTTGAAGTTAAAAGACGACATAAATGCATGGATGTTGTATATTTTTCTTCATTAAATGAGATATCTTTATTAGCAGTTTATTTAATTTATTCTTCGCGAAGGTAATGTAGCTCGTATTCAAGAGTAATTTCTATTACAATGAAAATTTATGTAGCTTCACTCACATCTTATTTTGTTAGTCTTTCAACCAAAACTGTTACTAGAAAATAAATTATCTGAGTAATTTGAAAATATTTATGAGAATATATATAATCGCGCAGTCACAATTTTTTTTTTTTTTTGTTAACGGAAACTAGGTTTCTTAAACATTTAATTAATATATGAAACACCTTGTTTTTCATACATAAATACATACATAAACTCACACCTTCGCATGGGGGTAGCCAGAACTGTTTTAGTTTTATTTATTACTGCTGCGTATAATATCGGGATAAAAGGTTTCCTATGTCTTCTAGGTCATGAACTACCTATATGCCAAATTTCATCGAAATCCGTTCCGCCGTTTAAGCGTAAAAGCGTAACAAACAAATAAACAAACAACTCACTTCGCATTATAATAATATATTCAAGAAGTTACGATTGTCTAGTTAAAGTTAACTCGTCTAAACGTAGGAACCGTACTTATCGGATACTAGTAGGTACGCATGTCGCAACTTCCAGGTTTACGAAAGTAAAAAAAATATTCAGCTACGGGGTTAACATGAATAGATCTATTTACGCCGCATGTATGGAGACCAACCCTTAATAGTGTGTAGTCAATGAGGCGTGCAGTGCTTTGACACCCGTTCCCGTCACACGTAAACGTTCACAAATTCGTTTGAAACATGTTCTAGTTTGAGGCGCTGTGTTATTGTTTGTTCATTGAGAATTAACATTGGAAATTGATTTTGTATTTAGGTTTCATGTCGATTCGGTATTAATTCTTCAACATTTTCTTTTTATGAAGAATTTTGTATTAGGTAATATTTTATTCCTTCACTCACCACAGATATTGTAAAAAGCTACTTATCTATAACGAAGAAGAACATGCAGCTGTCTGAACTAAACAACCACAAGATTGTACATAGTTGCACTGGAAGCAAGGTGCATATTAATATGATAATTTGAACGTCATCTGCATGCATACGAGTATAAGCAGCACGTTCAAGTAAAAGCTCGATTTTAACGATAATTACAAGCGGTATATATTAGCAGTAGAATTAATAAGCCGTTACCGAGATTTACAACTTGCAGTGAGCGTGAACGCGATAAATCTACTATAAAAAGTAATAAAAACTGCTTTAAAAAAGAAAATTAATAGTATCGAGTGCATAATGCGGTCCGGCTGCGGGGACCGCCGGACGCGTCGCTAACACATTAATTTGCAACTAAGAGTCGTTGCGGAGCGCAGCCGCGCCGCAGTCGCCCCGCAGTCACTCCGCAGTCGCCCCGCAGCCGCAACGCAGCCGCAGGTGGATTGGCGACGGCGGTAATTAACGGGATTTAACGATTAATGTTGTTTTGGTGTAATGCGGTCGACGGCACGCGTGACGACCTGCCTCGCATCGCAGACGAACAATTAAATTACTGCTAAATGAAAATGTCGGACTAAATAGATGTGCGTGAATGAGCTGCTTTGCTTTTAGGGATGAATCGTGAGGCTATCTGAAATGTAGTGCTTGCTTAATAGCTTCGTTTATTAAAAATTAGATGGCATCTTTATTAAACGAGTTTGTACTGAACAGATACAAATTGTAGAACTAAATTAGATGTCTATGTTGTAGCCATCTAAGCATTGATCATTACATGCAGTGTTCGACCATTTCAAGAAATGGTTGTGTTTCATGAAATGCCCAGCTAAAATTGAACATATCGTAACGTTTAGTCATATGTCTTATGTCAGTCGACGTTTGGTGAAGGGTATCCATGATTTCAGGTGTAGTCTTTGCCAAGTCACTGCGACCAACTTGGAAGTAGCGGTAGCTCGACTCGCGCATTGTTTTTTATAGTTCTAACCTAACCTAACCCCTCTGGTCGGGAAGCCACGGCGTGAAATTTTTTATTTAAAAAAAAACTTTTTAATAAGAAAAGCAACCAACTTTTAAATTTTTGTTTTCAATTTTTGTTTTTTTCCACCGACTTCCGAAATTAAAGTTATTTTTTACTTTATTAGTGTTTTTTTTTTTTAAACTCGGTTGGTTTTTTTTTTTGTAAAAGGTTATTATTTTTCTCTTTTTAGTTGTGGTACCTACCCCACATAAATTGAAATACCACTTCCTGCTATGTAAACTACAGGACGGAGTCGAATAAAATATCATCTACATAGACTAAGTGGGAAAAATACGTAATTATTGAAGCTAAGTCAAAAACTACGCAAGCAAAGTTAATACAATTTATATGGGACCACAAGGGAAGCACAAGCTTTCAAATAAAAAAAGAATCATAAGTGAGCGAAGCGATCGGTGGGCCGGCGAGCGCTACTTCCGAGCTGGTCGCTTTCCATAATATCATTTATTTGGAAATCCAATCAAAGTCCATCGACTCGTGCGTGGTCACCCAACTTTTTTTGATTTGATGTATGTCACCACCATGATGCGCAACAAAAACAAAGCGACAGTTACGCCTCTACCAGTGGATAATCTAACTATTTTACGATATGATCACTATTGTCTGGCCACATCACGAAGTAGGGGTGCGTTTATTTATTTATTTATTTATAGCCTATCTACAATTGTAACACTGTTCAACCAATTTGAAAACACAAGTCAACATACAAGCCAAGTGCACAATATTAAGCGATAGACACAGCATGCAAAAAGTATAGAACACAGAAAAAAAAAAAAACACAATAATTAAGTACGGAAATGACACAATATTTTTACATAATTAATTTAACTGTTCATATCGTCTTTTAAATTATGTAAACATTATCTTGGAAATTAAAGTTAGACTCATTAATAAAACATTATAATGAGTCGTATTATATCAATATGTGAAAATAAAGTAAAAAGTTAACATACGCAATTTTGCCGATTTCAGTGATCGTTTATGTTGTGCATTAAATCGTATAGGAATACGGTATTTCAACTGTAAAATCACGTAAATCAGAAAAATCGGCATAACTTATTTATAACTTTTTAACAACATTAAATTACAGACTTCACAAGTTGGTACTTATTTTGTCACACATTTACTTAGGTACGTATGCATAGTAAAGACTAGTTCGAGGCACTAGTGTGTATGGTGTAACGGACAAGACAATTTATGAACTCTAATTCAAAATACCACTATATATGTTTGATTATTTGTAATGAAAACCTATTCCTAGTAATTCTTATTTAAATTATTAGAATCGTGAAGATTTCGCCTTTACACAATTCACAGATTCTCGATACTACTTTTTCAGTGTCACCTTCCCCTTATTTCTGTGCTCCTGGTTACAGTCTCTTTGATTACGTGGCAGTGAGAGCAAATAAAACAAATAAACAGGTCTTTTGTCAGCTCGGCAGAAGTGCGCAATCAGTGCGGCCCAAATAAACGCCACGCTGAAGAAACACTCGGTTAAAATAGTGCTACAACTTCAAAGAGCCGACCCTTAACTACTGATGTAGTTCCACTGAGTAATTGTTAGAGGGACGCATGATTATACAGGAAATACGTTTGTGTTCTGAAAGTAAAGTAGAATGTAATTTTTTGTTAGAAATAATCGTTTCCTCAAAAGAGAAAAGCTGTTTTGTTCTTTGTCTGTTTTATGAAAACGTTTCATAAATTAACTATTCTCATTTTCAAGCACATAATTATGATGAGGAAGTTTCCTGACGCGCTCCAAAGCTTCAGTTCCCGTGAAAAAAGCCGATTTATAAAATCCATGCGACCACGAAACAAAAGTAAAACAATCTGAGGAACACTGTTAAAAGGATCTCTTGGGGCTCGAATGACGTTGACAGGGGGGCACTGTCGGTAAACTTTAATGTTTGTGATTGTCTTGGAAAAACAAGATGGCGGCGTTAGTTCCGATTTTGCCCACGTGCCGAAAGAACCTCGTAGCGATATATTATTTAACTATTAACAAATTGTAACATTGCGTTTACAAATAGTATATTACCTTTTGTATACACATAAGACATATTATGAAATGTTCTTTATAATCATAAATGAAGCTTATTTGCTTGTACAAAACACTTTGAAGTTGTATTAAAAGCAAGGAAACTTTAAAGTGAAGCGTTCTTTTATAGTTTTAACGCAGAAGAGAGTAGGTTAATGTTGTTTAGACGTGTTCATTTAGTACGTGTCGAAAGTGAAGTACTATTTACGTTGAATTAAAGAGAAGATAATGTATTTTTAAAAGGGTACAAAGGGATTCCAATGAATAAATATTTATAGACAAGAACATGTTAATGAGGTTGTTAAAGTGAGTGGTGGATACATTAGTGAGCCCTTTAGACAATTGGAGATCAGCAATGAGAGGCAAAATAGTCAATCGGCAAAAAAAGAATGAAGTTTTCAACAAAGACATTTTATTGCATTTGATTCGCATGAAACGATACTGGCTGTTATTGCAACTTTACTAAGAATAAGCTTAGAAAACTCGTTTTCATTATTAATGGTCATGTTGAGATAATGGACTCAACAATATTCCACATTAACACAAACATGGCTACAAGATTACAAATCAAGAATACTAATTAGGATTTTAAGAAAAGCCTTTTTATGGCCTAGCAATTAAGTGACAGCATTACTTTTCAAATTGAAGAGTTCCAGAGAGAATGAAGGCGAAACGAAACAAAGCTCGTTTCATGTTATTTGCCGTTTATAAAAAACACAAAACAAAAACCGTAATTGTTTTGAACACCTCCACTGTTCCTACATAACCCTATAACTTGTCGAAAGTCTCTTCGTCAAAAAATTGGTGAAACCATTGGTAAAGCTATGTAAGTAAATTAATCTCCTGGTAATAAATAACAGTACCTATCATAAACAAAACTAGTTTGACTAACTATAAAGCAAAGTTAGTTTGAATAACTACGTTTATTATTATCGCCGCCGTTCCTCCCTCTGTGTGACTTGCGCTTTACTCTTGAGGTTTGTCGATGAACCACGCAATACTTTTTATTGCTCGGCTCCGTTAAATAATAGTCTGAAATAGCTATGTAAGTTAAGCACTTAATCTCTTTTTAAGTACTTTTTCTTTGGTTTTATTAAGTACCTTTTAAAACAGAGTTGTACTATTATAAATTACAGTTTTGTTTAGTTTATACTGTACCTAAGCTAAATTGAGATTTGTCTTAATCTAGAAGTGCATCGAACTGTTGTTTTGGTCATTTATCTTTCGCAAGGGCATTAAACTTAACTTATATTTTAACGAAGTTTTGAAATTGAAAACGTAATTAGGTATCTAGTTGCAGTCCATATTATCTTGCGGTCGATACACATTTAAATAATATCACATTGTTTTGGTCAACCTTTTTATAAGTACCTTTCACCTTCACGCACAGCTCAACGGTTATTTTATACAAATCAAACTCCACAGTTCAAATATGAGAAAGTTTTAACAAATCTTATTTTACACAAAAGTTTTTAATATGAGTTGGTCGTAAATACGTAATGAGAGTTTAAAAAAGTTAGTTCAGCGACAGAGCGGAGTCCCCGGAGAGACATAAGTTCAGCGGAGCGGGGCTGGGACAAAGAGGAAAGAAATACGAGTACAAGAGAGGACCACCTCATAGCGTCAATTACACACATATCTAACATTACACTCATATAAGGAGTATTCTATTTTATTAAGTTAAGAGTTTTGGATGTGACCTCATGTTGTAGAAATGAATTTTCCTCCTTTCATTCAAGCCTCCAATTTTCATCCTAGTGCCAAAGCGGACCCATAATCGATCCTTGTAGAAACCCATAGCTGATTTTTTTCCTAATGTTTGATCATCTTATTGGATCATTTCTAGCCACACAAATAAGATGACAGTGTCTTCGATAAACCTGGATAAATAATTCATCATTTTGACATTTCAAGGCATTAACGACAGTTTCAAAGGCCAACCCCAGATCCTTCTTACATCACCATCCCCAACAAGCGGCCGTCTCCCTGTTACCGGCAGTACCTACGTACTCGTACACATACGTCGCGTGATTTATAGCGCTCCTGATACAGCAGCGCTTTATGTCCCGCGCCAAGTGTTTTACCAATCCCCTGTTTATTTTGAATCGCAATTTATTTGGGCGTCGATAGTCGATAGCGTGCTTCATTGGCCCAGCTCTAGATTGGGTATGAGTGGATGGAGAATTTAAATTGAAGTTTAAGTAAGGTTGGCCAGAAATCTGAGATTGATTTAGAAATAAAGAAGGACTAATATTTTTGAAGATATTGGTAACCCATCTAGCAGCAAAGAGAAAAGCCAAAAAGTCAGGAAATACCAATACATTTAAAGGATTATGACACGCATGTTGTTGAAACTTTTCCAAACAAATATTTAATACTGTTTAACCCTCAAACTAGTGACAAGATTACTCCTCGACAACAACTTTACGACTTACATATTCAGAATAATAACAAGCTAATAAAATATGTTTGTGTGTTACCCCAGACAATTTGCTTTTAATTACATCTTATTACCTACATCATATTAGGTATTTTATTACACAACGTCTTTGAAACTGAAAGTTGACCTCCACGCAATTTGGGAATATCACAAACAATTTGAACTGTAAGTATATATTATAATAACCAAGTTTTGAATAGCCAGTGAAATTAAGAGCAGAATTTAGAATTATCTCAAAGTCACTAGTTAATTGGATCACTCATATTATTCTTATCTCGTCTAGACTTAAACATTATGTCATCCATCTTTATTTTGAAATTATTTTCTATACTGACTGACGGCGAAATTGATATTATTATAAATAGTAACTATGATAATAAATTGGTCAGTTCAAATCTCGCAGGTTGTAAAACTATGTACTTTTTTGTTACTTAACTATGTAATTTCTTGCCTTTCGAATATAAGCAATGCGGTCTTGGCACTTATTGTATGAGCAAACTCATTTTTAGACTCCTTTTATGTACAAAATAGATCAATAGATACATCGTAAATGGGATTCCATATACACTGAATTTAGTTTTACTATATTCCAAAACTTGTTCTGTACTTTTTATTGCTTAAGCGGAAAATTTATCTTTATTACTAATCGATAGGAACCTATCTAAAATTTTAAATTCACTTTTTTAAAGCATCTTAGCATAAAATAATAATTGAAAGAATAAACTTTCAATTTCCCTCACCTCACACGATTTCCTCAAATTATCTTCACATCTGATTTAAATCTTCGTCTGATTCCACTGTAAAAATCTCTCTGGTGCATTATACATTCAGCTAAGTATCGCCGGCGACGCGCGACGGGGCGACGATGAGGCGACGATGAGGCGACGACGAGGCGACGCGAACGTGACGCGGGCGACAAATTTCAATAGTGCGCGATTGGCATGCGCGACAAGAACGCCCTACTCACATTTTACAAGCCAAATGCTACAGAAAAGTTTACTATTCCTAACGATGATTTGAGATTTTGTCAGTTTTGAAGATGTTTTATGATTACTTAGCGGAATTCATTTAATTTAGGTTGTTGTAAGTTGGGCACAGTGGGCACTATTTACAAAGTTTTGTTGTAAGCTGTTGAGTAGTATAATTAGACATCTTAAACAACATAAGAAACATTTTATCCGTAAAGTATAGAAATGAATCGGTGATCTTTTTGACCAAGCAAACATCATTTAATGTAATTCACTTACCAGTTTCACTGTTTGGCGATAATTAGTTGATATATTGTAAAATAAAACCCATCAAAAACATGAATGTGAAAATGGGAACCAAGTTCAATATTATCCCTGCTAGTAGCAGGAATATAATATGTACTCTCTTACGCTACTAGCTTTTGCCCGCGGCTTCGCCAGAGTCGAAATTTTTCCACGGGAACGTACTGCGTCACTATCCTGCTGAAAATCATAACCCGATTCTCCTCCCGAATCATCATGGACCCGATTCTCATGTGAAAGAAAAATCGATTGCTTGAAAAATATTTTAAATCGTAAAAAAAATCTGTTTTCTGATTTTTTCCTTTGTATACCCAGCTGGACGCCAAATTTCAGCTTTCTAGGTTATCTGGAAGTAGGTTAGGTTTTTAATCAATAGGTAGGTATATAGCTCACTTAGTCAGGCGGGCCGTAATAAAAATGCCGATTTTTAGTCGTTAATATCTCAATAACCGTTAGATAGATGTATTTATATTTGGGATTCTAGTTAATTTAAGAGATTTCAATGAATATTTATGAAATTTCATGTGTTTACGTTAAATAGATTTTGAGCTATTAAAGGGTCAAAAGTGGCACCAAATGGTTCGTGTAATATAACACATGGCTGCTGCGTCGCCAGTTCTTGGCTTGAAATTGGCTTGACACGCTGCTGCGTGTCTAGATAACCATCGAATGTTACAAAATCTTAATAAAACGTTGTCAAGTTGTCAATCATTGTTATTTTTGTGTTAAAGTGTTTGTTAACCAATTTACTGAAATATATATCATTAAACATCAATCGAACTTTAGTACGTGCTCATTATTAAGGCCAAATTAGCAAGAACAGATTTGAATAAGGTCTTGTATCCCTAGACTCTAGACCACAACACTTGAATATGTGGTATTTATTAAATAAAGAGCTATATATACAATATAGGTACATAAATACTCTTACAGCAAGAGGATAGGACATATTTATTTACCCATTTTAATTACAAAATTGAATCAGTACTAAAATATTTTGTAACAAAAATATTATATCACTAGTGATGTAGCAAAGCATCGATAATTATTAACCGATTAAATAGTAATCAACTGTCGATTCTTTGCGTATTCGATGTTACACCCACTGCATTATGTTGTCATAGCATACAATGTTTTGTTAGAAATATTGCAGTAATTGTTTTCGTGGAACCAATCACAATTTTCACTGGGTCAACAAGGGCACAAATTGCCTGCTAAATTAACTCGTCCACTTTTTATCGTAGTAGTTAGGTACAATGTTTCATTCCCTGCAATACTCCCTCTCTCTCTATAGATTTTAGGGGGAACAATATTTTGCATAGTTTTTTTAAATTAATTTTTGTTTTGCTTCATTTTATAACAAAAATATTGATTGATTCTCCTGATTTAATCGTTATTTCTATCAGTGTTACTCGTAGTGCAAACTTTTCTGTCATGATTCATTTTCATGGTGTTCAAATAATGCCACATCAATATTTTGAAGATTAGCTTCAAATGCACTATTATTGACAGCTTGCCGCTGACCGCCCGGGGCTTCCACAAACTTGTACGTACACAAACTCATTACAGAATATAAAAACAAGCATCAACATTGTTCACTAATGCAGCGATGCATCGGCGACTGGTACTTATCGACTGTTCGGTAAGTCCGTGTTCCAGGTACTGGTGTGGACAGTCGGTGCTGGTAAGTGGTGGTTATTATATTATTAAAATAAATTACATTTTATAACACAAGTCTATCGTAAGGTAAATGTATGAGTTTTTTGGTAAGTGGTGACCACTATGGTTTACCTTAGGCCATTTTAAATGATAATCCTGTGAATATTCCGTTCTGTTCTAGACGGTATTATCATAAACCCACACGCTTTACGGGTGCTAAGTGAGGTCTTTAACCGGAGCGAATTGATTCGTCTGGATAACTGTTCGCAGTTTTCTTTTGTTAGCAGTTAAGAGGTCGTTGTACCTATTGGGAGGCATATTCTTTTGTCGTTGAGGCAATGTTCTTTTCGCCATTTGTAGTAGAATAACTTTAAAAAAAGGATAATTTTTACATTAAAGAAGATATCCATGTCGCTGTTGAGAATAACCTACCTACCTACTAATTACTCGTAGTTTCCAAATAAAAAACAACAACAAGCACTAATCAGTTGCGAGTGCAGTAATTAAATTAATTACCTCCTAAACTTCCACAAAACACATGCTTTCTGATTACCATGTAATGACTATTTGTAAGCTCCTATGTTTACAAACATTTTAATTAATTACCGTTACAAAACAACTTGCAATCGATACTAAATAGGTACCGATGTTTATTCAATTCATGACGAGTGCAACGACACGCGAGCTCGGCCCGTTAGCTTTGACTACACATTGATTATATCGATTCTTCGGTAATCGATGGGTTGGCGACTCGATTAGATGCTTTGAGTCGTTGAGACTGACTATTAAATGATAATCTGTAGCTATACGATAGTATTCTGTCTGATAAGTATGTGATTTCATTGATTAATTAAATATGTGCGACTGACCCTGCGTCCTATAAAGCGATCGCCGCGTGAATATGCGATCTTAGCGTGCATAATGTCATTTTTTGCTCGGAAAACCGGAAAACGCCCTCTGTCGGCGCGACTAAGTGTTTAGGTTCACCGAACAAAAACTGGCTTATGAGCTCGGCGACCGCGTATTCGCGCGATGATCGGTTTTAAATAGGACGCGAGGTTAGTCGCATATATTTTATGACACGCCGCGTCATATATAAAATCGAAAGTCTCGCGAATACGCGATCGTCGCGTGCATCTGTCACTTTTTTTCGGAAAACCGAAAAACGCCCTGTGTCGGCTAACATGCTGTTACTCCAATGCTAACTGTACCTACATATAATTTCAGTCAGTTATTAGGATTACATAAATTAATTAACCAATGAAATCAATAACACATTAAATTAATTGCTTTAAATAAACTGATTAATTTGCATAGCCCAAAGCACGTAATCCAAACTTAACATGTAGGTATTTATTTACGTTTACTCGACCTGTTCATTGCTTTATAACCCTAAGGCCCTTTGTACACGCCACGGTTTGTTAAGGACCGGTGTATAAAGCGCACCGTAGAAAAAACATGTCTGTCAACAAACTTCCATAGTGATCCATACAACATTGACCACCGACGAAAAATAGTTTGCGTATAACGCCCGCTACGACGGCCCTTTTGTGCCCTGAAATACTACGGTTTATTCGCCGCGCCGTGTGTAGGCACTGGCGTCAGTGTTGTATGGATCACTATGGAAGTTTGTACGCACGACACCGTCGCCGTACACCACAGGACCGATGGTTGACCGACAGGACCGTGTCATTTAATAAGCTCTCACGATTATTCTGCGGTGCAGCGCACCTAAAGTTATATATCACCTGTACGTCGTAGAACGACAAGTTCTATTTGTATAATTGTGACAGTTTCAACGTTAATGAAGTTTCAATTTACTGGGAATTTTTGTCAAGACTGGGAAAGCATTTATGAGGTCGACCTAATACATTGTGTTGCCATGTACCTGGATAAAGTACACTGAAATACACGCATACATAGTTGCAAACGTATATATTTCACTTAGGGACATGAAACTATAAATAATATTTTTTGTGTCTACTTGAAGTAAGCTGGAAAGTTATGCATCGTCGACGTTATAACTTGAAGTTGTGTACTTATTCAAAATGATGACTACTTAACAGCGGCTACTATGATTAAGTTCAGCAACGATTTTAATATTGTTTTTTTTTCTTTATCCAACAGTTGTATTTATTTTTGTGTCCAGCAGCATAGTATGTCAAATTCATAATTATACCAATGTTTTTTATATATGCACGGTCAGTCTAATTCGAAGATATGTCACAACGTCACAAGTATTCAAATTTTTGGTTGTAACCGTGCCGGTTTTGTCACCATGTTTTCCTTCTCCTTTTTGTAAATGACTCAAAGTAAAGTGCCTACCTCGGTTTAAACCCAGATTCATTGACACTGATACTAATATGTATATTATGTATGTTACATGCTATATAGTAAAGTTTATAAAAAATACATTTAATAAATAGCTTTTCTAATTATGGCTTAAACAAAGAATTCTAACTATAACAACCAAAATATACAAAAAATAATTACTAAATAATTCCAACGTTAATTAGTCAAACAATGTCTTAAATGTTAGATTCTAACTACTTTTTGTACAAATCCTAATTATTGTCTAATTAAACCTCAGGCGTGGGTTTCAAACATATTCTCCAAAATTAATTTATATTATTTTGTTGGAATCTGTTCGCGCCACAAAAGACTGATAGTTATTTGATTTTGAAACGATTAGTGGAGTAAATGCTTTATAGACAGTTTTTAGGTTTAACGTTCTGGATAAAAGGGCGCCTACGCTGTAGTTACTATGAATACTCAGAACGTTTACCTCGGGTATTTGAAAGTCAATTCAATCAGTTGTCAAATCTCATATCGAGTTATTTGCTTCTCAGAAACCGTGGCGTTTAAATATTCATTTCTAGTTTATCCTTGGCTTAGCTCCTTTAAACAGAATGTTCAGAGTAGCACCGAAAAATAGAGGCAATCTTGATACAATCATCAGGTTGATGGGAGGCTTGATGCTTAACCATCTAATAAACTTTACGTTTTTGGACACATGCAGTATAATGTTTTAGTTTCATACAATACCGGCCACCGCGTATCGAGTTTCTGAAATGATTTATAACAAACTATCATTAAGGTAATAAGTCTCCGTTAACTTAAAAACAACCTAGAACAATTAACTGAAAATAGCTTGCAACATCAACAAGCTTAGCATGCAAATAAAATGTAAATATAAAGGTAGCGACCCACTCCGGTGACCTGCAATCAAACTCCTTAGTTATTTATACAAGGACGCGGTGCCAGACAGCCATGGGGAACTCGTAAACATGAATCTAAGGTGAGGTGACAAGTGCAGCGATCAGCGGGGCGGGAAGAAACAGAAAATGCTTTTTGCGCCTATCAGTGGTGGTTTGAAACGTTAAATTATCTATCCTTGTACGACTTTTGGCTAATACTTTAAAGGGTTTTTACAAAACATGCATGAGAAGGCCATCAACTACAATCTATCATTAGAAGTTGCTAGATGTAAAGTTACACAAGCTCTTTTAATCGTCGCTAGTAGGTTTAAAACCATCACTAAAGTTTATATATTTTGGGTGCTTAAAACAACAAGGAAAGCTATAAGTTTTTAATTACAATAATTAGGTTGAGTGAACGAAAAACAGAGTTTGAGTTATTTGAATTAATATTTACGTAAAATAAATCAACACAACTTTTGAAAGGTTACCTTTTGTTCATTTGCACACTCAATTTTATTGCAATCAAACAAAAGAATTACAATTTCGGCTCCAACCACCAGTTCGCGATATTATTGTTTTTCGATTTTAACGTGCACGTCTTTGTGCATTGTGCTCACATGTATAATCTCAACATGAATGATGTAACCAATATTATGATTTAAAAGAATGTCCGTGGAGTTTCTTTCCCGTTCTTCTCCATAGGAACCTATACGCTTTGGAATGGGCAGCTAGCTTCATCTTTCTGACTGACCGACTCTTGAAAATTCAAAAGTGCCTGTAATTGGTTTATTAAAAAAAAAGGCTTTGAGTTTTGAGTTATATTTGAGCATGTATTCGTCTGTCATTGTCCGCCATCACAATGACTTCACCCCAACTAGTTCACAATAAAGTGTATCAGTCGTAACATGCCTTTTACCACGATTACTATTACCGTCCTGTTTGCGATAGCGATACGATTCGATAGCGAATATTGAAACACGATACAACGGCACCAAGTGTGCCGTAGTACAGGGTGTGTGCTCCGCACATTTGTATGATGATTATTTGGTATTCATAGTAGTATTTTTGTTTGTCTTATTTTATTGTTTGGGAGATATGGGTTTGTGTGATGAAGTGTTACGAGCTGATAAAAGGGTGGTTTGGGGTGCATTATATTTAAATACCGTGATTAATGAGCCAAATATTTAATTTACTGGAAGACAAATGCTAGTTTCTTAGTTTTACAAATCCTACAAATAATAATATGTACTTATAATATTTATATGTAAGAAATATGAAATAAAAAAACAATTGTACTATGTATCAAAACCTCAATGAGTTTCGTGTTTTGAATAACAAGTGTACACAAAGGGGTGAACGGACTTAGAGTAGAGAGAGACGGAAAACAGCCAGACATCATGGAACCACCTTCAAAGTCTTGTTATTATTTTATACCCATACTGCCATGTGATGTCAACGGCTGATAGCAGATAGGCGTGAGTGCCGGACAAAGTGAGAACTGTTTCCTAGTACTTCAATGTAACATTTTGCACAAGTAATAATGCATAAGCTTTATCCACTGAGTTTACGTCCTAGTAACATAAATGATAGACACTACAATATCTCTTGGCAGCAGTCTTTTGAGAAACTTCGTATAACTTACAGTCAGCTCTGCTCACAAAGACGGACAGTACTTCGTAAAGCAAAATACTAATTGATTGCTTGCTATATCCTGAATAATTCCGAAAATGATAAGTAGACCTGCTCTGGCGTTTTTATCAACAATTTACTTAAGATGGTAATCTTCCTTCTTGACGCTTTTTCTTCAATCTTTTAGGTCTGCAACAGAATAACCTGTATAGCCGTTTTACACGTAGGGTCGGCCTCTAGTGTAGTCGTTTTGTTCAAAAAGGAAACTTAGAATGTGGTTCCTTAAAACGAGTTTACATAAGTACCTACGTAACGCTATAAAAGTATTGATAGCCATACATTTTTATGTATCCTTCAAGAAATTGGTAACTATTTACAAATTTGGTTAAATTGCTGTAATTAAAAAATAACACTACAAACAGACAAACACTCAAAGCGCCACTTGTGATCAAACTTGAGTAAACATTAAATGTTATTAGAAGAGTCGTCTTGATGTGAAACCACTTGACAGTAGAAATAATACCGTGTTGACGCCAAAGGTCGAGGTTACAGTAATACAGACAGAGACATGTCTGTTACCTAGCACAAATACTTACTGTTTTCTTTTATTATTTTTATTTTCACCGTGTAGCTTTGACGGCCTGGTTTACGAGCAATCAATGTGACTTTTTAGGGTTCCGTAGTCAATAAGGAACCCTTATAGTTTCCCCATGTCTGTTTGTCTGTCGGCCCGTCTGTCCGTGGCTTAGCTCAGAGACTTAGTACTAGAAAGCTGTAATTTGGTATGAGTAGGTTTAGGTAGGTTTTGGTTGGCTGTAGTGTGGTATCCCCTGCCAGCTAAATGCTTGGTTTAGCATATGTGAAAAACTCACAGCAGTAGTATATAAAACGAAATTTAAAGGAAAATTATCACAGCTAAGTAGGCTCTACAAGTTACCGAGTAATAAACGACCAACTTACATTTGCAGTTGAAAAAACATGTTCTCCCATACATTCCGTATGAGAACAAGTTTTTCAAGTACAATGTTAATTTTGTTCTTGGGAAAAATTCATCCCAACTACGGATCCCTTCATTGTGCGTGGTTCGACATGCACTTGACCAGTTTTTCTGTAATTATGTTTACTTTGTAAGTTGATCTTAGGCTTGATTTACGGTAAACAAAATTTTTGTCAGGAAACCTAGATTTAAAGGTCTGAAAGCGCCGACACACATGAACAATCAAATGGTGATCTATGCTTGTTAATTCTGTATTTAAAAATAGGTTTTTGTACAGCAGTGAGTTTGAAGGTGGACTTTCATTTACATCAATACCTAATTCTCGAAGAAGACCTTATTAATAATCACCCTTCCACTGATAGTTGTCGTACTACGGCAGCTGTCAAAACATAGGCCTTTTTCAAAACAAATCTATAAGAACATCCGTAGGCACTCATTCAGAGTAAAAAGATACCGAATAATGAGTAATATACTCACAAGTTCATATAAAACCTCTATGAATATGTCTCATCATGTTTATTGTGAGTATCAATGTAAGTAGCAGTAATAATATCTTTATTTGCTAGACCTGTGACTTGGTCAGCCGTTATTGACTTTTCAGTGTAACATTTCAGAAGGTTCACCACGCATATCAAAGATTTTTCACATAGTTATACAAAAACATTGGTTACAGCCTGAAAAACTGCGCGAATCTTTATTTTTTTGACCAACACACTTAGGATGCCATCAGACGGATTGTATTTCAACTGTTTCAGTTGTAACTTCAGTTACCAGTACATTACGAGTATTGCAGTCGTAATAAACTGCATTCAAACTGCAAGAATGCAGTCCGTCTGATGGCAGCCTCAAGTATTATTTATCTACCTTATATTGGGTGTTTGCCAGAAGCGTCGTCAAAATCGACTTAGGTATAGTACCAATTTGATGGTATTTTAAACCGACTTCCAAAAAGGAGGGGGTTCAATGTTCGTCTGTATGTAATTTTTTTTCTTTTATAACTTTCCTTTCTTATAAAATCTAGTTTGAATCAATCATGAATCATTATTATGTATCGTGTAAATCTATAAAAAGGTTCAAAGGTACTCAAACATTTTTTTTTTTTAAAGAGTTTTACATACATCACGTCTGTATTCCCTGAAAGGTTAGGCAGAGGTGTGCCTATAGTACACCCGCATTTCACCAGTTATGTCCCATGTAATAGGGGGCAAGGCTATTGCCATCAACCGAATACAAATCCAGACTCCGGGCTGCTACTAAGAAATTTTAGATAGAAGAACTCAATAACACTTCGCCCGACTACGACATCGAACCCAAGATGAGGTCCCGGTTTCGATTGCCTGGTCGGGCAAAGTAGCTCAAGCTCAGCAGTAGCGCTTGCGACCAGTAGACCAAACGAGGCAGAAAGAATATATGAGACAACATCACAGAAAACCAAGTGGAACACTAAGGGAGGCACCTGTCTCTACAGTGTGACATCAGGTACCTACCTACTATATAGTGTGACATCAGGTACCTACCTACTATATAGTGTGACATCAGGTACCTACCTACTATACAGTGTGATATCAGGTACCTACCTATTGTACAGTGCGACATCAGGTACCTACCTATTGTATAGTGCGACATCAGGTACCTACCCATTTTACAGTGTGACATCAGGTACCTACCTACTATACAGTGTGACATCAGGTACTTACCTACTACACAGTGTGACATCAGGTACCTACCTATACAGTCTGACATCAGGTCCCTACCTACTATGCAGTGCGACATCAGGTACCTACCTACTATACAGTGCGACATCAGGTACCTACCTATTGTACAGTGCGACATCAGGTACCTACCTATACAGTCTGACATCAGGTCCCTACCTATTGTACAGTGCGACATCAGGTACCTACCTATTGTACAGTGCGACATCAGGTACCTACCTATACAGTCTGACATCAGGTCCCTACCTATTGTACAGTGCGACATCAGGTACCTACCTATTTTACAGTGTGACATCAGTTACCTACCTACTATACAGTGTGACATCAGGTACCTACCTATACAGTGTGACATCAGGCACCTACCTACTACACAGTGTGACATCAGGTACCTACCTACTATACAGTGCGACATCAGGTACCTACCCATTTTACAGTGTGACATCAGGTACCTACCTACTATACAGTGTGACATCAGGTACCTACCTATACAGTGAGACATCAGGTACCTACCTACTACACAGTGTGACATCAGGTACCTACCTACTACACAGTGTGACATCAGGTACCTACCTATACAGTCTGACATCAGGTACCTACCTATACAGTCTGACATCAGGTGCCTACCTACTATACAGTGTGACATCAGGTACCTACCTATACAGTCTGACATCAGGTACCTACCTACTATACAGTGTGACATCAGGTACCTACCTACTATAGAGTGTGACATCAGGTACCTACTATGCAGGGTGATTTCAAAAACATGTGTTACAAGTAAACCCACTGAAGTTTTTTTTTCATATTTACAAAATATACTTGTTTAAAATAACATTCAAAGAACAATAAAGTATATTTTTATGAAGTCACTGGCTGTTATAGACGGTTCGATTCTTTTCTTATTCACCTCGTAAACTGGGCGTTTGACGCTTGACGCCAGTTCAAGGACATGAGACTAAACGTGGCCCGGATTTTATTTAATGCGGGTATTATGTAGGTCGCAGGTTGTATGGTTTTATTTTATTTTTATTTTATTTGTTTGGGACAAAAAACAGTTATACATTACAGCATTTACTAAAAAAGTAGTTAAAGTACAGTCGAAAAAACGTATAACCCACACTATTGTCCACGAAGTGATATCGGAGTATGAAAGCGAACGCAAGTTCAATAAAAAAAAAAAAAAAAACATATTTAGGGAAAAAATAAACTAAACAAATACCGGCGCATCGAAGGAAGCGGATGCCAACAGCATCCGTCTTATTGGCGACTTGCAAGAGATTGTGAAACCATTCTTTTAAATTTAGACTGTGACAACGCGAAAATATCAAAATCAATGAATTGTGAGTTATAGGTTTCTAAAAGTCGGCGGAGAGGGGCTCGCACCCCAGCCTTCGTTCTACACCGCGCAGTGTAGAATAGTCGAGGTGCGCGCACTCCCCGCCGAATAACAGTTCTAGGTACTACGTAACACAATCCATTCGAAAGTTCCGAACAATTAAATTTGTTATTACAAATACCGTATAGCATCATAAACATGATCAGTGAACGTCTGGAATCCAAGCTCAATATCTTATAGTCCTTTAGCAGATCTGCATAGGGAATCCTTGTATGAAAGCACTTATAGTGCGTGGCACGAAGAAATTTTTTCTGAACCCTTTCTATTGCTTGGTTATATTTATCATAATACGGGCACCAGATGGGTACCGCGTATTCCAACTGTGAACGAACTAGTGTTTTGTATAAGAAGAGAAAAGTAGAAGGCCTTTTGAAGTCTTTACAAGACCGCATGACAAAACCATACATACGAAAGGCTTTGTTGATTATTTTGTCGATATGGGTGTCTAAATGTAATTTGCAATCAAGCCATACGCCAAGATCACGTGTGCACTCATTTTTTTTCAATTGTATGTCATTCAAGGTATATGGAAAGTTAATAGTATTTTTGTTTTTAGTAAAGGAAATGAAGTGACATTTTGGAAGACTAAGATGAAGTTTATTGGCCAGACAGAATTGTGAAAGCCTACATAAGTCCTCTTGTAGTTGCAAACAATCCTGAGAGTTCGTGCAAGCCTTAAAGATTTTGATGTCATCAGCGTACATTAGGAATTTAGAGTTGACTATGCAGGATTTTATGTCGTTTATAAACAAGATAAAAAGCAATGGGCCCAAAACAGATCCTTGAGGCACACCTGATTCGACTACAACATAATCAGACGCGAATCCATTGATGACAACCTTTTGAGTCCTGTGAAATATATAAGAAGCAAACCATCTGAGTAAATTGCCTCTTATGCCATTGAAAGCGATTTTATCGAGAAGCAATTTGTGGTCCACCTTGTCAAAAGCCTTCCGAAAATCAGTGTATACAGCATCAACCTGTGTGCGGATGTCCATGTTTTCAAACAAAAATTGTGTAAAAATGACTAAATTTGTGGTAGTTGATTTGGATTTAACGAAGCCATGTTGTTCGGGTATAATAAGGTGATTTAACTGTGGAAATAGGCGGCTGTGCACTAGAGTCTCAAAAAGTTTAGACAAGGTGGACAAGATTGATATGGGTCGATAATTCTCAACGTTTCCTTTGTCACCACTTTTGTGAATGGGCGTGATGAAAGCCCTCTTCCACACACAAGGGAAAATCCCTTCTTTGAGACAATTATTAAATATTCTGTGTAACGGGACACAGATAGTTTGCGCAGTGTTCTTAAAGAAAGAAGGGGGTAGGCCATCCGGACCAGCTCCTTTAGCTACGTCTAATGCGTTAAGCGCCTTAAGTATGACAGTCTCTTCGAGGTAAATATCCGGAATGCATACAGAGTTCACGTCAAGGGTTTCTGGTGGTGTCCAGGTGTTAGGGTCAAAAGTTGAGGGCTCGTAAACTGAGTTGAAGAAGTCAGAAAACAGTAAACATATCTCAGCGGGGCAGTTAGATGATTTATTTCTGAACTGCATGTTAGTTGGGATTCCAGTACCTTTCTTTCGGTTAGAGATGTACGTCCAGAAGTGCTTGACTTGAACAGTTTGCATGTACTTGTTGTAACACTGTTCACAAAGTAGTTTGAAACGTCTACGCAGAATAGAGAACTTTTCATAATCAGATAAGTTACGCAGTTTTTTCCATCTTATCCACGCGCGTTCTTTGTTTTTGAAAGTTTTAATTAGGGAAGCGCTAAACCAAACGGGAAAAGTAGTTGATTTATGACGTGACAGTGGAATATGTAGTCTGATGATTCCATATATATGGTCATAAAAGGCATCAACGGCCTGTTCACTGGAGAGATTAAGAAATAGTTCGTCCCAGTTCGACTTCTTTAGTTCTACATTAATTTGTTGGTAGTTAGCTTTAAAGAAATTGTATTTTATTGTAGAATGACGTTTCATGGGTGTGAATGGTGTCTCCAGGGAGGTTAAAACAGAAAATGGAGGGTGGTGACTGTCAGGCTGCAGCAGTAAAATGTCGGACTGTATCTGACATTCAGTATTGCTAATGAACAAGTCCAAAACACGGCCCAAGTTATTTTTAATTGTGTTGTATTGAGAAGCATTCGTAAGAGCCATTAAATCCAATAGACATCGACACACGTTATCTAGTGACTGAGTACTCACGTGACTAGCACTGCCTGACCACTCAATTTCGGGCAGATTGTAATCACCGGCCAAATAAAATGATTCAATACGGGAGTCCGTAAGAATATTTTCTAATGTGTACAGATGTGACAGGTAAACATCGCCCTGTGTGCGTGGTGGTATATAGGCAGCGCTAATGACGTGGTGAGTGTTGGAGCGCGACGCGGGCACTTGGATCACAACGTGCTCGATGCCAGTGGGAGAGGGACACGTTAATATCCGCACAGGCCGAAGCCCGCGCAGAACGGCTATCAGAACACCCCCGCCCTCGCGCTTGTTTGAAGCAATGCGGTCACGATCGTCTCTAAAAACTAAGTAGCGGTCATCAATGAACTCTTTGTCCATTATATTAGGTGTTAGCCATGTCTCAGATAATATGATCACGTCAAACGACAAGGAAAGAATGTTGGTGTAAAGTGTGTGCAATTTAGTGCGGATCCCTCTGCAGTTCTGATAAAAGAATGATAAATCATTGTTACTAAGCATTGCATGTAATTAGGTAAAAAAGAAGTAAACAACAAAAAAAAGTGAAGCAAATATTTTTATATTCGGGTATATTTAAAAACTTGGATTTTGTTCGTAGTGGGTAGCGGTCTAAAATTGAGTTACAAACGAGTAAATGGTTATGAGTAATTACAACAGGTAATGAGCGAGTTCTAAATAGCAAGTTCTGTAAACAAAATACTGATTTGTGCGACATATAATCTAGGGCAGTACTGTTTATGTACGCATAAAAACAACAACAAAGGCGAGAAACATTACAAAACAATGATATAAAACCGATTTTCGTGAATATAACAAATAGGACACACTGAAGGCATGCGATATGAGTTTTAAATAATTTTTTTATACAGTAAATCTGTGCAAGCGTTTGTTTAAAATCGATATCTATGTAAACATAACAAAAAACTAGGTTATTCATTCTGACTATTACACTGCGCAATCTTGTTGACATCGTTATGACAGCGTACAGCAAATGTTTTAGAGCTATCAGTAGGTTTAACAAGTACAGTAGCATTTCTAATCCAGACATACTTAACGTTATGTTTCCTAGCAATCTCACGACATGTACGAAATAAGTTTTTGTTGTAAAGAGTGAGATGCTCGTTAATATACATTTTACAGGGGGTACCTGACATACCGATTAGGTCGGATGTAACATTTTTAGACAAACGATAGGCACTTAAGACATTATCGCGAAGGGTTCGTGAGGCTAATTTCACAATTATATTCTTGGGTTTGTTACTTTCCTGTGTACGTGCATGGGGAACACGGTGAACGGCTAGAACATCTTGACGAGTAATTGTGCACTTGATGGTAGCTCCGATCTTTTCGACGAGCCCAAGAAGGTCTTCATCACGTTTCTCAGGCAGGTTGCAGATCTCAATGTTATTGAGTCGGGCTTGCTGTTCCAGCGACTCAATTTTTTGTTCCAATCCGGATTGTTGGTCATTCATGTAGTTAATCGATGAACGAGACGACACCTGTAGATCTTCGACTTTTCTCTCGAGATTAGTTATGCAATTTTTGTAGGCTAGGTTTTCCTTCTTCAAATTATCCATCTGTTGTCTCATCTCCTCAAACTTGCTGTTCATGAAGTCTACTGAATCCCGAATTTCCTGGTTAATGGTCTGTATTGAGGAATTTTGTGTTTTCAGGACTTTAATCTCGACAACAAGTGTTTCCAGCGCCGATGTATGATGCTCCATCAGTTTCTGCATATGCTCCTCCTGTTCCCGCTTCCAGGTTTTTAGCATGGTTTTTAGCTCCAGATTATGTTCTACTAGCACCTTATTGGGTGAAAAGTCACAATAAGGTCGTTGACGGCGAGACTGGGTGTTTACGTTGTCGTCACTGCAAACAGCTTTTGGAATGTCCGAATCTGACATTGGTAAGTCACTCATCAGGCTATCGTTCATAGCTCCCGTTGCTGGAGGTGTACGTTGCATAGACATGTTGATGAGATGATATTTAATAATGACAGGAGCACACCGAGGTTTGCACACATGTACACTCGCAGTTGTATCGGTGAGTTGACAAGAACCGGTAAGTCACGGTATAGATATAGGAGCAAGATAGCAATTATGACGACTGTACTGTTTACGCGGAGGTGAAGGCGGGCTCGCGGTCACTCGCGCGCACTCTTGGTGACTACCAGGGCTCAGGCAGATGCAAAGAGAAATTATGCAAACACTATAAGCTTTGACTGCCCATAAGGAATATAGTTCCGGGTATAGTAGTATATATTTTAGACGATAAAAATTAGAAAAATTCAACACACGTCCGCTCTCGAGCAGGGCACGGAGCGAGGTCAGGATTGAGGGCAGGATTAGTTTTCTCAGCTGTAATCAATAAGAGAAATATTATATTACTATATATTTTTAGTTGTGCTACCTACCCCACACAAATTCGAATCCAACTACCTGTTATGTAAAAAACAGTGACGGAGTCAAATAAGATATCGTCTACATAGACTAAGTGGGAAAAACACGTAATTATTGAAGCTAACTCAAAAACTCCTCAAGCAAAGTTCCAAACAAAAAAGAATCATCAAAATCGATTCATAATTGGCGGAGTAATCGCGTAACAAATATAAGAAAAAAAAAAAAAACATACGAATTGAGAACCGTCTCCTTTTTACAGAAGTCGGTTAAAAATAGGAAATTATTAGGGAATCTATTAAATATTATTTCGGAAAAATTATAATGGTCCGGCAGGTACTCTAATTCCTGTAAGGTGCTAAACATTTTTCGGTTCAACATGATAAACGGCACAGCCGACCGGCAAAATCGAATAGGTATAATAATATATTTTGCCGCCATGCTGTCGTATCGTACCGCATCATGCCGATACAAACAGGCATGTAGCACGCCTAGATTCGTATTACTAATCAAAACACATAAAAGATTTGTTTGACAAATAATTAAGCTGTCACGAATGTCATCTTTAAATAAAATTGACTTATTGTAAATTACATCAAAATAAAATAAACAAAACAATATTAAAATTGTTCTGAATCTAAAAACCGCACTCAAAAATTGAATGTGTATCGGTGGGCTTCATGATACGTAAAACTAAAGAGATTCGCGTAGTAACCTTTATATGGCAACGACTTGTTAACTATCGTGTTATGGCGGTGAAAAGAATTGCTATTAGATAACAACAGGTTGAATGGCGCGCTAATGGCAGTCTGGTCTATAGTAATTAAAATTCGACATAGTCCTCCAATGGATAAGCGGGGAAAAATTAATGATAACATCTGACCTTAATTTTGTAAGCAGCTGCACTTGTCAACTGAATTTCTATGTAACGATTTTCTTGTCCATTCCTAACAGCCTAGTACTTAAGCTGGAATAGTCCTGATTTCAGCATTTCCCTTACACCTTCCTCCATCATCATAACCCATGTGTTCCAACGACCTAATTACAGCTAATACGCAAAGGTTACCAAATATCAAGGTAACTCATACACCTTGGAAACCGTTAAAACTTACGAGGGGATCGCTTACTCTAAGGGAATGATGACCCGTTTTCCTTAAGGGGCTGTTATCAACATACGGACATAATATAACCTGTTCTTACACATTGTATTTCTTATGCTTTTGTGGTTTTATTTATAAGAAATTTTATTTGTGAATGAGATTTGTGTTTCTTGATGATACGATTCTTTCAAGCGTCTGAGAGTTTTCAAATAACCATGGATAGTTTAGGGAGATTTTAAAGGCCACTCATATCCTTCAAATCAAAGGCAAAATCTGTTGACAAAACCATATTCTTCTCTGTTTTTTTAATATTTAACAACCTGTTTAAACTCACCTAAGCCCATGCTTTATGGATGTACACACTTCTATTTTGTTTTGCTTTACAATCACAACATTAATCTATTCCCTTAAAGATACAGCCACAAACCTACAAAAAAAAACTCGAACTCTACTACTCACTTGTACCATTGTAACCGATAAAAACTTTCTCCCAAAAAAGCGTGTCGTATAAAATAAAATAATTCTCCATCGCAATGCGGGCCGCACTTACGTTAACATTGGGCACACCTGCCCCCCATTACTTATAGTACGGGACTCCGCCATCGGTTACCTTGTCGTTTACTTGAATTTCTATTAGTAGACACTTAGCTTGTGCTATTTTGGTGTTATGCGACCCTGGTACTTGTGTTTAGTATCGAGGGATGAGATTTTTTCGGTGGAAATTCGTGATTCTCAAGTATTTACACATAGACATCAAATTCGGAGGATTTTACTCAGCTGTAAGTAGGGCTGCCATTATTAATTTACTCAATACTCAATTTTTATTGCATTCCATATGTTACATAGATGGTACAGTAAATAAAAGATCGATATGGACCCTGTCAGGCACAGCAAAATTAGGAGAGAGGATTTTCCCATTATTTACTCGCGATAGTGTTTACATACCTACGTAACTATAAATGTGTCACATAACCATTCTGACTGCAGCTGATTTATGCCAAAAATAATAATAATGATCGGGAATTCTATTCCGCTCCGAATAACAAGAGCCTCATATTTACCTACTGAAAGGGTGCAAGTGTCAACATTCGATCGAGATGTTGTTTGTTCAATAGACCAGGGTTCCTCTATATATATATATATCTATGCAATATTTATAATTGTTTTCGAGACAACGACTATTTTCAACTACCTTTGTAAATCCTTACTATCCTTACTATCCTTACCAATCCTTACTAATATTATAAATGCGAAAGTATCTCTGTCTGTCTGTCTGTTTGTCGCGCTTTCACGCCAAAACTACTCATCATCATCTGCCTAGCCTTTTCCCAACCATGTTGGGGTCGGCTTCCAGTCTAACCGGTCAACCAAAACTAGTGAACCGATTTCAATGAAATTTGGTACACAGATAGTCTAGAGCCTGAGAAAGGACATATGCTACTTTTTATCGACCAACCACGCGGGCGAAGCCGCGGGCGGAAGCTAGTTAAATATATTACTGTAATAACGTACCTAATATTTTTATAGCGGCAAGCATACATAAAAAAGACTTGAGACTCCATGTTTGTCCACATTTACACGGATGGCGTCGCGGGCATAGCTAGTCTATCTATGTTTAATTATAATATTATCGTAATTAAACCTATAATCAAAGTTGCTAGCTCACTCCGTAAAACCTTGTTTTAATTTAATAACTCCGTTTACATTCCTGGAAGGTTCGCATCTGATAAAGTTAGGTATGAGATAAAATCAAATAATTAACTTAAAACTTGAAGTACTAGAAATAATTACATTTCATTCGCGGAACGTCGAAGGTCAGAGGAAAAATTTTGTTCAACTCAATAAGATTTAATAAGGCTTATTGGACAAGCACAATTTCTGCTGCCAACGAACCGCGCACAAACAAATTAATCCGCCACCAGACAGAGGCCGGAGGGACCCGGACAGCATGGTATTCCGGACACCACGCGCTTTGAAGCAGTTGCACTGCTAATTTGTTCTAAGCCCTCATTTCGGTGTGAATGCATGCCTTATACATTAGCTGGACAGAGCACGGAATGGCGGGCAATTCACGCATTAACTTCTGACTTTTATAGCTTTAGCCGGGTAATGTAAGAAATTAATCTAACAGGCATTAGTTCAGTGTTGGTTCTTTGAAGAATAGTTATGATCAAATCCAGTTGTCATAATTCTGCGAATCACATTATATGAACTTATCGCTTAAAATCAAAAGCAATAAAGTTAATGGACGGTGACATAAAAGTAGGTGCTAGTGTGATATATTAGATTTTACTAAAATTCTAGGATAAACATTAAAAGAAATCACTAACACTCAGAATCCATTGTAATCTTCACTATAATAGTGTACTTGGTAGATTAAAGTTCACAGAAGCTTAAGTTAAGATCTTAAGTGCTGTCTAACATATTCCCAACAACACAGAAAATATTGGTATATCATAAAACTTCTTCAAAAATATTTTTTTAATTCAAAGCTTTAACGACACACCAAAAATTGACAACTCCACCAAGAAAAACGAAACAAGAGTAATTTACTCGCAAAGGGAACTTACACAAGTCTTAGTATAAGTTTTCTCAAATAAAGTCTCCCTCGTCTCGTGTCGGGCAAAATGAGGCGAGTAAATCTATCGCAGTCCGTTTCGAGGCGCCTCTAGTCCGGGTAAACCGATTACTCGATGCACCCGCCCGGATACACCGGGAGTTGCGATTTACGTTTTTATTCTTAGGACTTTTTTCTATGTGGCTGTGTGAAAAGGAATTCACTATGTTACTGTAGAGGAAGGTTATGATTTTAACAGGTTGTTAGTTCTCTTATTTTTTTGTTCACTGGTATGGTTTAAAAATCTGATGATTGAAGAATTTTAAAGATTCCAAGCGTTCAAATCAAATCATTTATTTTTATGGTCCACATAATCAAAAGTCAGTATAAATTGCACAAACAAGATTTCTCGTGTCTACAGATGGCATGTCATGATATTAATTAGTTGTCAAATAGTGACATATTAATCCTGGTATTCTTGCGACATCCCTTTTTTTCTTTGCAAAATAATTCGTACTTTTCGAAATAGGCATATAAAGAATGATACCTAGAAGACTTTCTCAAGTTATTTGATAAAATTGGAATTTTTGCAATAGGTCTGGGGTTATTTAAATCTGCCCTGTCCTCTTTCTTTATAAGGTTTTTATTAAATATAACTGATTGTTTGGTAATACACAAGTTAATTATAATGGGCTAATGGTGGTGCTTATCTACTTCTTTGGTAAACTTTATTAATTTTGTAGAAACGCCATCATACAGTGTTTGTGTTTTATAAGCTGCATTATTATTTTTATTATGTCGTCAATGGTTACGGGTTGCATGAATAGTGAATAATTTAATGTCTGATTGTTTACATTAATTATTAGTTAATGTGATGTCAGTTTTTATAATTATTTTCAATTGCATGACTGAAATAGATGACAATACCGCCACAGATCATCACGGTAAAAGTTTTCATACGAATTATTTAACTTACGTTCCATATTAAAATTACATTAAGCACCAGCAGGTTATAATGGAATTCAGTACAATAGTCATGCCGAAGAAACGTTTTGTCGGAGTATAGTAGTGTCGGACTTTAGGTATATCGAACTAAAGTATTGTCAAAATACAGACGTGTGACGTGTCGAGGTTCCATACTGTCGAAATAAAATCCCATCGTAGTACAGTTTGTCGAAGTTTAGTTTGGTAGTCTTTGTGTTTAGATGCCTGAAAATGATTGTTTTGCTACGAGTATATCCGTGATTTCTCTAAACTCCAGTCCTACTCTAACGCAAATACGTCATGTTCCTCCTCTATTAACGTTTCTAGAAAGGAAAGCAACTGTACGAAAACTCGATTTGTGTAATAAATCCTCATAACCCGTTTGTATGAAATGTTCTGTAACACAAATAACATGTATAATAATAGTTCCTTTGTTGAATAATACTAATAGTTTTACAGTCAATATATAGAAAGAAAAAAAGAAAGAAAATACATTTATTCAGCACAGACTGAAAGGCACACAATATACATAATAAATATACAGCAGATAACAAAATAAAATATAGAAACAAATAAAAAAAGTATAAAAGTGCGATGTAGGGGAGTCTACCTCACGGCTGCACCAAAAAGGTCCAGTTCAGCAAAAATGCCAGACAACTATAAGTGCCTGACGCTGGTTTTCAACTTATCTATATATACTTTCTTGCCCGTTTCTTGCCCGTTCTTCTCCATAGGTACCTACTACGCTTTGGAATGGGCAACTAGCTTCATATTTCTGACTGACCGGCTCCTTGACAATTCAAAAGTGCCTGTAAATGGTATAATTGAAATAAATGCTTTGAGTTTGAGTTTTGATACAGGGCGTCCCACGGATAAATCAAATAATCAAAAGAGTGCGACTTTGTATTCAACAGGAAGGGACTCATTTTGAGGATTTGATAAATTGATTAAGATTGTATTAAAAATGTTAAAATTCACGGTCTTCCTTTTATTTGTGACACTATATTATTTGGCAAAAAATAATCCTTATGATAAAGCCTTTCGATCGGTATAATAAAGCTACAGGGTGATTATTTTTCTCATGTAACGGGCTCGATTCCCGGTTCAACCATGTAATTATTTAAATATTTATGAATGCAGTTTAAATTGTTTTTTAAATTCGAATAATGTCTTCTTTCAGTAAAATGTTCCATCTACAATATTCAAGGTACTTTCCCTCCATGTGGCATACCCGTGTGACGGCCTGTATATCTGATATATTCTTTAGTCCTGCTATGTTCTGATGTAGAATGTTACGGTAAATAATGAAATAATAAAACTTTAAAAAAAAAATTGACCGACTTCAAAAAAAACAAAACAAAAAAGGACTCATGTACTAAAACCAAACGACAAAAGTACTTCTTTAATAATAAGAGAAAAATAAAAAAATAACTTTACTTTCGGAAGTCGGTGTCTTTGCTTTTAATTTTAGTTTTTGGCCACCGACTTCCGAAAGTAAAGTTATTTTTTTATTTTTCTCTTATTATTAAAGAAGTACTTTTGTCGTTTGGTTTTAGTACATGAGTCCTTTTTTGTTTTGTTTTTTTTGAAGTCGGTCAATTTTTTTTTTAAAGTTTTATTATTTTTCCATTTTTTGTGTAATTTGATTTTTGTAATCATGGGTAGACCAACTAAAGGAGCCACCCGCATGAAGAAAAACAGAATTAAAGAGACTAATACTGCTGAAAAAGAACGCCTATCTAAGAATCGCAAACGGAGTGCTATGTCCGGTTCCCAAGAATCACCGTTAGCTTGTCATGCTAGGTTATCTCAGATGAGAAATTACATGCATTCTCATTTGTCACAGGAGTCGCCAAATGATAAGATCTGCCGACTCAATCTTATTCAAAAACGATTAAGTGGCGAGTCGTCTGAACAGCGCAAGTATCGTTTAGATGTTATACGAAACCGGCTGGCTAATGAGACTCCCGTGCCTTCTCAAGAATATAAGGGTGAACACTATACATTTGCTTACACTGTATAGTTCCCCTCATCATCATATTATAAGGTGACCATAATCAGATCTGTAATGTCACTTACAACCT
The DNA here is from genome assembly GCA_949152455.1 of Lithophane leautieri. NCBI lineage: Eukaryota > Metazoa > Arthropoda > Insecta > Lepidoptera > Noctuidae > Lithophane > Lithophane leautieri. The sequence continues at coordinate 17,120,615 of OX424474.1, read as the reverse complement.
ATATGGTTGCAAAGTTCTTATCAATATAAATGAGTTAAGTCCAAACACAAGGTAATTACTGTGAACCGTTGAGGAGTTCCGTTAATCGTCCTTCGTCTTCATCATCAGACCCTTAACGACAGTCACAACCCATCCAAGTGTAAGGTTCTTATCAATACAAATTAATCAAGCCCAAACACAAGATATCTGCTGTAAACCACTGAGGAGTTCCCTCGACTGTCTTTTGTCTTCATCATCAGACCCCTAACGACAGTCAGAACCCATCAAAGTGTAAAGTTTTTATCAATACAAATTAATCAAGCCCAAACACGAGGTATCTGCTGTAAACCATTGAGGAGTTCCCTTGACTGTCTTTCGGCTCCATCATCAGATCGACTTCAGAAGGCCTTCATAAAATTGTAGTGCTGTAAAATACTTAATGAATAAATTAAGGAATGCACTAGTTGCCCTTACGATTTTTGAAAGTTCCCCTCGATTTCTCTAGGATCCCATCATCAGATCCTGACTTGGTGACAATGGGACCACCTCAGAAGTATAAGCTTTTGAACAAAAAAAGAATTTTTGAAATCGGTTCACAAACGGCGGAGTAATCGGTGAACATACATAAAAAAAAAAAAAAAAAAAAAAAAAAAAAAAAAAAAAAAAACAATCACCCCGAACATAGTACCTCCTCCTTTTTTGAAGTCGGTAAAAACTGTTAATTTATTTGTTGCAATTCAGTAGATAATTCATTTTGACTATGATTTTGAGTGTGGCTGTTAACTTCTGAGTGCATAGTATTTAGGTTGCATAAGTTTAAAATTAATTAAAGCAAATCTGATACAACAATTTTCAAACCATAGTTATTAAAGTTTCCATAATGTTCGATAAACGCGTTAGAGTTTATTAAGGTGAGACTCATAAACACCGGTGCAGTAATGTACGTGTATATGTGATTAATATTTAAGCGAGGGTGTGCATACTTACCTGTACTTTACATACATAAATAATTATGAATGTGAGAGATCGCTTATGCATGCATTGCCTTGAGGGGTGAATTATTATTTCGAGCAGTATTTAGGGTTTTTTGGTAATGCTGAAAGATTCGAAATATTAGGTTTATATTTCATTCTTTACTTCAATACTTCGACGAATATAATTCTAAATTCTTCTTTGTACATAAAACGAAATACTAATATACAGTAGTTGAGAGAGTACATGTACAGAGGCAAGCTTAACTAAAAGTTGAGTAAATAAAAATAAATTAAAGATGTATGTAAAGTAAAGTAAGTATCCTAACTAATATTATAAATGCGAAAGTGAGTTTGTTTGTTTAATTGTTACGCTTTCATACTAAAAAGGCTGAACGGATTTGTTTGGCACAGGGGCACAGGGGCACAGGGGCACAGGGGCACAGGGGCACAGGGGCACAGGGGCACAGGGGCACAGGGGCACAGGGGCACAGGGGCACAGGGGCACAGGGGCACAGGGGCACAGGGGCACAGGGGCACAGGGGCACAGGGGCACAGGGGCACAGGGGCACAGGGGCACAGGGGCACAGGGGCACAGGGGCACAGGGGCACAGGGGCACAGGGGCACAGGGGCACAGGGGCACAGGGGCACAGGGGCACAGGGGCACAGGGGCACAGGGGTAGACTTTGACCTGGAGAAGGATCTAGGCTACTTTTTTTACTGGATCGCAGACGAAGTCGCGGTCGACAGCTAGTAGTAGATAATACAAAAAAAGCATCATATTTTCGTTTAATCAACTTAAATTTAAGATCTCGAACTGCCATATCGCAAACCTCGCATAATATTATGTGAATTTACCAGCGTTTTCAATTTACCTTCCACTAATTAAAAGTTTTCGCAAAAATACACAGAACTGGCAATGATCGACTTTGATAACATAAACAATAATTAAATATTCGTATGACTGGAATTTCGTATGGATAGTGTAATTAATAATTACTCGGTAATGAACATAAATACAATTATGTGTAATACTATAGTGCAAATAATGGCAGTTAGTGTAATTGCCGCAAAAAGTTGGTTTTACGCGTAGCTCATGATAATTTGATTTTTTATTTGTAAGTATATCGGATAGGTTTACATTATGAACTGATAATGCAATAAACGTAACTGTACTGTTTTTACAAAAACATACACTAAACTCCAGTTGACGTTAATGCTGATGGCAGAAACACGAACATAGCAGAATTCCTTTATTTGTAAAAGTAAAACATTTTTCTAGTAGTTACCTACTACGTCTTCGTTTTTCATAGAAATAGCAACTACCTGCACCCACCACAAGATCATAATTATCTAAAAATTAATTTCTCGAGCCCAACTCCTGGCCAATCCAATGCGCGTGTCTTTTATCCAGGCCAAGAAATTGGACGGCCGCGTGGAGGGTACGAACACGAGCGAAGTAAACACGCTGCTTACTTTATACCGCTGCTAACCCTACTAATGAACACTTATTGCTTTATTCGATACCTACTGCTTGTGCTGACCGTATATTGGGTACAGTCTGCTAATAAAGTGGGAGCTAATATTGGGTTTGTTGTTATTTTTGCAGTGGTTTCTGCTAGTTATTTCATTTGAATGTAGATGTCTGTCTGTTCTGGTTTACTTAGCACTATTTAGGTACTTACTATAATTATTATGTCAATAAATTAAGTATTTTACTGAATATAATTAGAATATTGGTCTAGGGTCTTTGCATTGCAACATTAATTGAAACTCCTTTACGCTCCAAAATAATCCCTTCAGCGAAGCTTATCATATTTGTCTACTTGTGAAACTATCATCTGAAAGGCACATTAATTCCGCTTAAAATTATTGGACTTGCTCGGGGTTAGATTCTGGGAAATCCGGCCGCTCTCGTAATAAAATTGGAAAATCCTGAAATTCGACAGAATTCCAATTTTATTGATATATCGGAAGTTCTCAGAATATGTAAATTGTTATTCATAAATTCAATAATTACTATCTGGAGAGGGATACTGGCTGTGTTGTCAAGTTCATCAAGTGAGTACATGTGTGCCATTCATAACTCACCTGAAGAGAAGTTAGACCTTGGTCCACAATGCGACATTTTTGGCAAAAACTGTCATAATTGTCACATTATCAGGATAGGTGCTGTTTAATAAAGCGAAAACTATGAAAAAAAAAAACTGTCGGATTATCGTCTGACACCTTCCGCCTGTCGCCAGGGCCCTGCGAGCACCGACATAACCAGAGCGGAAGTGGCCATGGGCTGACCACGTCAGTCTTGGGACCAAGGCCTATTGGAGTCTATGAGTGAAAAATAAACAGACTATCTAAATAAAGAGGCCCGAAGTAAAATGCACCAGTCCAAGGGGTTTATTTATAAACGTTGCTTAAAGTTAAGTAACGATCAAACGGCAAATATGTATTGCTAAACAGTCGCTAATCATTATTTAACTTTAAGCAACGTTTATAAATAAACCCCTGAGCTTATTGATTAATTTGTGTGAACTTTTATTAGTAGAGTCCATGCCCTTTGAGTTTGTTTCGGTATTTCTTCACAGTGATCAGTCAGCTAAAAATAGCGGTAGGTACTATCTATTTTTTAAATATTGCCCAACAAAACTGACATGTAAAAGATCTACTTACAGAAATAAAATATTCATCACCATTTCATTTCAGCTCCACATTCACCTCCATCCATTTCTTTAATACTTTCCAGATTCATTTGTTGGTAGGTGGACATTATCACGCCATCTAGCGGGTACGATGATACTTATGTAACGAACATTATGCGATACGTTTTTGGTCATAACAATCATTCGGATCAAACTATTCTACTGATCTAGTTAGAAAAGATGGATCAATCTCGCCCTTATTGAGACTGCGATTTAAATCCACCATTTTTCATTTAACAAATTAAGGTTTTTTTTTTCACTAATTTATTTATTTATTATTATAATTATTTTGATAAATCTTAAACAAAACATACAATCTAACACTAACATTATGTACAAAAGCATAAAAAGGGAAAAAATAAATAATTATAAAGAAAGATGGCATCAAAACAGATTCGTCCGCACCGCTGTCAGCTAAATATTCAATTCACCATTTAATATTTAAAAAATAATGCTACCAATTTTATGTTGGTATAATAAATTTTTCAACACACTTGCTCGTAAAGTGGCTCTTATTAAGCCGCTTTTAGGTTCATAATGCAGGGTATTATGGAAGCGTGCTTTTTAATTTATATTACCGCACTAGTGCGGTAATGTGCGCCACAGATTACTTTTTACTAGTCGGAGTAATGACATGACAGTATGAAATTAGTAAGTACTATCATCGCAGCATGTAATTTGTATCCAATAGAAATTGTTTTTGGTGAAGCTTTTTACCAAAGACAAGCGCTCAAAAGTAAATTTTTATTAAAAAAAAAAGAATTATAAGCAAAAAAATCCCATGCATGCCCATGGGTTTTTTTTTTACCATAACTAAACGTCAGTGGGATACTGTACATTGAATTAGTATAAACTATCCTACTAATAAATGAGCATTCTCTATTTACACTCGAGCAGACTTGCGCTTTTTTCCGGTAAGACCGCGGTTGGCACGCGCGCAGGCCACTTGACCCGCCCCGACGGCGAAAAACCGCACTGACCTGCCCGTGTGCCACCGCGTTCGCGCGGAATTAATCTCTGTCATTCTGTACTATAAAATAACGGTTTATATCGTCTGTGGCTATTTCAGTCTATATTGTTCACTACCCTAACCCCATTTGCGTATTATGTATTAATAACATTATTATTTTTTATATAGGCTGTTCAGCGGTATTATCAATGCCTTTATTTACACCCGCGCGCTCATCGCTAGCGGAAAAAACAATACCAGCCGCCATTTTCCATAAATATTTGTTTACTTTTTTGTTGTGTGGTTAAAATCATTATTATAAATGTCGATTTCACGTAGGAGAGAAGAGCGTAAATAATAATAAATAGATTTGACTCCATTATGGTACGTTTAGTTACAGTAATTTTTTTTTCTTATTCATATCATATTTTTTTGTATAGGCTGTCTAACGGTTTTGCCAGTGCCCTTATTTACACCTATGGAAAAACAATACCAGCGCGCCATTTTCCATAAATATTTATTATTGTTTTCGTTGTGTGATTAATTATTATTATACAATACAAAATTTAAAGTATTGTCACCAACCGAAATAGAAGTTTTTAAAAGAAGCTCCGGATAGTCAGTACCTGGCAACAAAGGTCAGTTAAACTTTATAAATCTATCATCTCTATAGTTATGTTATTGTAGCATAAGTTCTTACAACAGGTCTGTTTTTTTCCTCGGAAGTGTGTTGAAAAACGTCGTATGAAACGTGTGCATTGATTATTACACTCTCGGCTACCTTATCGCGCTCGCCTGTGGCTCGCGTGAATATTACCGCCTCGACTGTAATATCCAATAAAGCACACTCGTATCACAATATACTATTAGGTACCTACCTACGATGTCTGTGTTATTTAATTACGAACGCGATCATTATAATAATTAAGACTTTAGATATTGCCTCTATAATCATATAGTGCATTCACTGAACCGAATAATCAGTGATTGCTACATATTTATGTGATGATCGTTTTGATAACTATAAATTAAGATGAAAGGTCAAATAAACGGATTATTATTAATTTAGATAAATATTCATCATATTTTAAATGTTTATTAGGTATTTCGATTTCGATAGCCAATTATTTTCGAATGTTGCTCCAAGGTAAAATTCGAAGACATGTGACATCTACCAACCCGCACTGGGCCCGCGTGGGGGATTACGGCCCACTCCCTCTCACTGAGAGGAGGACTGTGTCCCAGCAGTGGGACTTTTTATTAAAATTACGTGTATTCGTGCATGGCGTAATAATAATAACTCGCATTGGTTAAAATGATCATTACTCGCCCAACAAATGACAATAGCCTATAGTCTGATTTATTGAATTGTTACCAAGTGACCATGAGTCTAAATAGTTTCCTATTGTAACTCTAATTGAATCGCTTGACGAGGAAGCAAGCTGACAATGACACATAATTAAGAAGTAATTAGTTAAAAGGTTGTATGCAGTCATTTATGAGCAAAAAAACAAGACAAACATTCATCCGTCTCCGGGTTTTTAATACTTTGAAGAATTTGAAAACAAAAAAAATAGAGGAATGTATCTAATCTCAATGGAGGAAGATTAAACTTGATTTCATGAATATAAAAAGCTAAATAGTAAGTAGGTACCTAACTTATGGTAAACAAATTTATAAACATATAATTTAATATAATATTTATTTCCCCTTCAGTTACATTCATTTTATAACAATACCAATATGATCATTTAGCTTAGTCTAATAAGTTAAACAAGACACCTGTCTGAACTAGATAATTGAATATCTGTATCTCAGACAACTGCGCTCTTCCCTATACATAAGACATTTAAATGCTAGTAAAAAGGCTAGTGAGTACTTATGCGGCTACTAATAATAGTTATTACATCCCCAAAGAATTTCAAGTATGCCAAAAAATACCGTTCAATTGATGTTGAAACTACCACTCACCACTATTTGTAAAGGTGGGTGCTCAAAGGTGAACACAACTTGAATTTTCGTCGCCACCTAACGTGAAAGGTTCTATGAAGCGATACAAATTGCATGCAGTGTGAACTGGCCCTTTGTGAGCCGCATATTTGACTCTTTCATGGAATGCCTGCAATGCTTCGCAGGCAACGTGTAAGGTTTTGATTGGATAGGTACGTTTTTACGAGGTCCGTGTTCCTAGTACTCGATATTTTCTAATACTACAAGAGATAGATAGCATACGCCTGAGAATGACCGACTAAAATTACCAGGCTACGATTCCGAATTGAGGACAGCAAGTTTTCAAAAACGTTTGAATGAAGGCTTACATGTTTTTGCAAAACAAAATCAAATGATTCCTTTGAGTAGATATTGGTCACACCAATATTTAGGTTACTTTCCCTACAAGGCCTGCTTTCCATCGTGATAACTTAAACCACATTACTCGCGGCTGAAACCAGAAACCATAATAAAATTTGGTACTGTTTTTAAAAAAAATGTTAGTATTAAAAATGATAAGGAACAAACAAAAAAGCGTTGTATTTACCTCCTCGACAAAAAAAAACTAAAATTTCACAAGAATGACCAAAGAATTAGCGGAGCCTTAACCTTTAGAACGCCTACACAATCACTCACCCACTAACGCGTATTTATATTATAAGTTCTTTTAAATCATTCATAAACAGCCTAAAAAGGCCACGCTTAGGGCTGCCATTTAAAGAATTAAACTCATAATATTATTGTTATTATAGATATTTAGATTCAAAAGCTGCATATTTTGGCATTTAGTTCTCATTTATTTATGTTTTATTTATTACCTACATACCTAACATAGACCATAAAAAGCAAATGTCACACAAGACGAAGAGGTATGAAGTTTTAAAATCCGGATCACTTTTAAAGGTTATATTAGTGCACCTACCAATGTTTATGTATGTGTCAACCAAATATAGAAACTAAGAAATAATGTTTACTTCCTTACTTACTTATTCATAAAGAACAAGCTTTGAAATGCGGACAACATTATTTTTTGCATTTAAAAGTTCACAAAAGTGGCAACAAGTTTCTGCCGTTTCTTTAAATCCTCCCTATTTTGACAACCCTAGTCTTAGGACATGTCCAAACAAGATGACAGATGTGTCTGACGGCACGGACGGGGCGGTTACAAATAGCACACCATTGTGCAAACCCATGGGATCTTTTGTATCATTGAAATGGAAAACATGGGTACAGTTACACTCGGGATCTACTAAGACCTTGACAAATTATAATAACTCATACCTACATTACAAGTGATGCTGGTACTAAATAAAAAAAAGGAACCGTTTATTTTTACACTTCTAATAATAATATGTTTCATCTAAATCACTTGGGTCTAAGAATTCAAATAACAAAACTCTTACGTGATCTAATTGGTACCAAGTAACACATTTCACTTGTAACAATGACATCATAACAACATCAAAGATTGGACTTCCCAAAGCGCAAATCACTTTGCCACACTTTCAATTTAACCACGAAACTGGTCCCGCCTCCCGCGAGTAGATAATACAAACCTGACCTTTCGTAGCACATCACTCTAATCACGGTTACGACACGTACTAAAATCGATTCACTAACCACAAGTCGATTACACTACTCACTTTAAAAACACATTTTCTCTAGTAAATCGATTTAGACAAAGTTCATTGCCTTGTACTGTTTGCACGTAAAATGATGAATACCTACTATGTCGTATTAGCCTTAATCGATTTCACTTTAGCTGTTGAGACAGTCTTTATTTTGTCTTGACTTTTACTTAATCTTAATTAAGCCTTTACTCTGCCCACACGGAAAAATTAACAGAAACTATTAATACCCGACTATAGCAGAGAGAGAAAATAGTAGTAGGTACCTACAAGTTTGTTGGACAGCCTTTATTAGGTTTTGTACCGATTTCAACAACATACCTCATTAGACGATTTCGGAGAGTGTACAAGGGTTCATGACGCCACAGGAAATTCAAAATTACAAAGACAGTGGACAAATAGGGATACGAATAGATAATACCTACACTTACGAATATTGTACTACTAGCGCCATCTTGTTTGATGATAGAGATATTTATGTGTGGCTTCAATCAATAAAATAGTCAAAAGGGATTTTAAAAAAAATTGTTACTCGGCTTTAAAAAAACCTTAATCTTACAACAGAAAGAAGAACATATTCAACATGATTAAGAAACTAGTAATTACCTATTTCATTTTCATTTTTTTTTCTGCCCATTTAGCTTTTATTTAAATATAGAAATTTTACTTAGTGCTTTTTTACTTTTCTCTGGCTTTAGTTTCAAGTACCATTTCAGGTACCCGTGATAATGGAAAGTGACAATAAATTTATATTCGAGTGTGATCAAAATCAAGTGTGTTAAAATAGACATTTAATAAAAACTTCTTAGGTAAAATACCAACTGGATAATAAATTCATAATACCCAACAAAATATAGTAATAAAGAAGCTTTCGATACTCAATATAAATTCTTGTGGCCTTTTGATGATATTTAAATAATACCAATTAATTTGCATTCATCATAATAGGTAGGTAGGTGATAATTCGGATCTTGCTAATGGATAACAATATAATTTATGTAAATCAATACATTACGACAATCTCTTAGGAGTGACATACACGAATATTTTGCGAAATGTTATATTAACAAGAATGGCCGCGCGGGGATCGGAATGTTGTATATGGGATTGGACCTTCGGATTAAGAATGTGTACATATTATGTGTACCAAGTAGCAATAGTACCAAGTGAAGAAAAATTAACTTTTTGTCCAGGAAGAGACAAGACGTAACAGATTTTAATCCGGGCTAGTAATTGATTCCCAAATATTACTGCCATACCTTTTTCCGCTGCCTGGCGTTACCATTTCATGTGATTCAATCACAGTAAAAATATTATCCTACTAATATTATAAATGTGAAAGTTTGTGTGTTTATGTGTTTGTGTGTTTGGATGTTTGTTACTCAATCACGCAAAAACGACTGAATGGATTTGGATGAAATTTGGCAAACAGATAGTTTATGACCTGGATTAACACATAGGATACTTTTTATCTCGATATTCCCACGGGATCGAGACTTACTCGGGTTAAACCGCGGGGCGCAGCTAGTACTTCAATAAGTAAGCACTTCACAAGAATGAGTAGTCTTATGTCATGTTAGTTCTAAGAATAATTCAATGTTACTTTATTTCAAATGTCAAACTTATTGACTTGCGGTGTCTATTTTTTATCTTTGCCCTTGATCTTTTGTATGCCATATTTATTTTATTGCTTTAAGACTAGATTTTATTTTTTAGTGCATTGAGTGATCTTTCAAGCAAAATGGTTGAAATAAACAAAAAATATCTAAATAAAAAGCTTTTTTAAAACAAGCTTTTAACTATAAAGTACAAAAAGAAACTTACGTAAACATAGAACTATAAAAGACAACTATAAAACATAGAACTTTTCATAAAAGCTTGAGGCATATATGACCTTCTTAAACCTAAGGATAAGCCTCGAGCTTTTAAGAAAATATAAAAGTTCTATGTTTTCGTAAGATTTATTTAGTACTTTTTATTTCATTAAAAGCTTGTTTAAAAAAAGATTTTTACCTATATTTTATTGTTAATAACGTAGGTACCTACTTGACTTTATTGTAATACCTTTTAGCACATTTCTCAGAACTATTTCTAAACCCTTAATCCCATACTAATCCTACTTCCTACTAATATTATAAATGTGAAAGTTTGTGTGTTTGGATGCTTGTTACTCAATCACGCAAAAACGGCTAAATGGATTTGGATGAAATTTGGCAAACAGATAGTTTATAACCTGGATTAACACATAGGATACTTTTTATTCAGATATTCCCACGGGATCGAGACTTACGCGGGTGAAACCGCGGGGCGTAGCTAGTAATTATTATAAATGTGGAAGTACTTTTAGCTCGGTCTGTCTGTCGGTCTGTTGCCTCATCACATCTTAATGGCTAAACGAATTTGGATGAAATTTGGCACACATTGACCGTGACCTGGGTTAGAACATAATATACTTTTTGTCCTAGTAGTACGGAGGAGCTCGTGGCTAAGTAATTACAGCCGCACGGGTCGATCCTTCAGATTAAGCTACGCTTGCCGGGGGTGGTCCGTGGATGGGTGACCATCTTTACATACCGAGACTCCTCCTGCCTCGGAAGGCACGTTAAGCCGTTGGCCCGGCTGTCATTCGTGGATCTTTGACAGTCGTGACGGTCGTCAGAAGCCCGAAAGCCTGACAACCAGTCTTACCAAGGGGTATCATATTACCCAGTTACTGGGTTGTGGAGGTTAGATAGGCAGTCGCTCCATGTAAAATACTGGTATTCAGCTACATGCGGTTAGACTGGAAGCCGACCCCAATATAGTTGGGAAAAGGCTAGGCAGATTGATTGTCCTAGTAGTACGTTCCCGAGGGATATTTTCCGACCTACACGCGGGGCAAGCCGCAGGCAACAGCTGGTCAAAAAATAAAAACGTTATTTTTAAGTTTTTTTTTGCGAACCCTATCTTAAATGGTTCATCGAATATAAATTATGCAAAGTTATCCAATAAATATGTATTTGATGATTAAATATGTATTTCATTAAGTTACTAGCCGTAGTCAGATTATTTAGTAAGATTCCTTCGGGGAAAAAGACTTATGGATAACACACATTAAGGATTGAATATTCTTTACCTAAGTCTGTATCAGTAGCCTTTATATGTAGTTCCTTCATCAGTGTCATTATGATTTTTGGTATAGTGTTGCTATTTCTAGCTTAATATGTTCTAAAAGAAGCTTAATAGCCCAACCTTTTAATCATTTTAGCTATTTAGATTAGGTACCCAATACTTCATCCATCAACACATGCTCACTAATCCTTCCCTGTTTATTAAAGTAAGTCGACAATCTCCAACAAACAGCTGATCATTTGTTTTCTCTTCACCCCCAAATCAGGGCAAAAGAGAACCTCATGCCATCATCATAACATTTACCAAAACTATTCCCACTTCACCCCCCTCCCACTATCAAAACACGTCATCTATAATAGACAGATGGCGTTGAAAAATATTTGTACCCCTTCAAAAACAGAAGAGACACAAAAATAACTTTGGGAGTAAATAATACATCAAAGGGCTAAGTGATTGATGCAAGGGGTGTAAAGAGGGATGAAACATCATTAATCTTTCTGTTGCCCCCTCTCCACTAGCTGGCGTTAACTTTCCTAGCATTGATAGCTTGTTTTCATCCAATTCTTTGCTTTCATATTGATTGTTATAAGTAATTGCACGTGTGAGGGCTTTTTCAGTTTTTATTTCTTTTGATTCTGTAGATAGAGATTTGGTTTAAAATATTTTTGTGACTCGTTAAATTAAAGACGTTGATATCTCATTTAAAGTAGGTACCAAAAACAAAGCTAATTCTGAATTATAACTTTTTTGTTAATCTCTAAACAGTACAAATTGACGCATACTACTTTTTTTTTTTTGTAAGTTGGTATTAATAGTTCTACGAACACTGGACTAGATACTTCACTCTTGTATCCGTGTTAGTTTCCTAGAAAAAGCATGACCTGCTTATAAAATACTAGTACATTTTTTACTCATACGTATTTTTTGTGACCCATTTGATCATTTGGGAAATACATGTTCTAATAAAAAGTAAACCACAGATAATTTTGCTTCCATTTTCAATAGGCACACGTTTATAATCAGCCCTTAAATATATGACTCAAAGCTATAGTTAACCACAGCCCCAATTTCCAATAATAAACCATTAATCTGACCGCAATTTGAAATATAGGCATTCCAAAAAATAATTACTAAAGACATTTTCGTCCTGTTTATTACTACTTCCTACTTTACATTATTATCTAAAGAAATTGACAGAGTATTTCGAGCCTGTATTCGTTAAACCAAATCGTGACGAAGCAGAATGGACCGACGGCGACGCAGGACGGCGACATAGACAAAACAAAATATAAAGACGGCCATACAAATCCAATAATTTATTTAGCGATCGCGATAAACTTATCGTCCGATCGATCCACCGAACAAAGACAATATTAGCGGACGACCATCAAGTAGGTTCTAAAGAAAAGGAAAACAAATGAACATTAACCACCCGCGTATGTAACGCACGCCAATACAAAAACATAATTTAAATGCCTCAGAATGTAGGTATAGAGTAGGTACGTCAAATGTTCTTTGTCATTGTTTTAATGCTGTGTACCGTCTGACAGAAAACGTAAGAATACTAAGTGATATGTAGCCGTTGTACGGCGTCGCTGCGTCGACATCAAAGGAAACCATTTATCCCTGTAATGTCTCATTCCAATCGCGAAAATGTTAGAGTGAGACAGCGAATGCTTTTTGTAGTGAAATATTTAGTGGAGCTCATTGTGGCGGTGTTTAGCGCTGGTTTTATTGTAGTGCTTGTGGAAGCAACGATTAATGTCTATATCGCGCCGCACAAAGAGGTTTGGGCGGTACTTTGAGAAATCACCGATTTGCTTTACTTGGTGTCGCTATCTATGGAAGCGATTGTGTTTTGGCTTGGTTTTTAATTCAAGGACTCGCATATCAATTATTATTCATGTGATCGATCAATAATGTTTACCAAAACACTTAAAACTTGTTCTAAATTGTGTAACATTGTGACATTGCTCTAGCTCATCTTTTAATGATTGCACATTCAAACAACAAACAAACTCTGACAGAATGACCTTTGAAATTGCTGATTTATTTTGATTAGTATTCAATATTATAATACCTACTACTTAAAAATTCGACCATCGAAGAAAATAAGTATAAGAATAACGTTTATTTTATGTAAATGTAAAATCACAATGTTTCTAGCAGTTTTTAATATAAAGCAACTTTTATTTGAGATTGGGTTTCAGAGCTAAAGTAATGTTCTAACATGAACATAGACTACGTAGGCATATCTAGAATATTTTACTTATTTTTAAGGCACTGAGTCCCATCATACAAATTATTACAGAATAATTAAAATAAATACATTTCATTACCATTCATTGAAACATTCAAATAAAATCATAAAATAAAATAAAATAAGTAGGTACATTACAATTCATTGGTTCATACAAATACATTATGGTTCAAATTTTGACAGGCAGAGTAAGTCGTTGTTGTCATCCCTCATAGAAGTATTATAATTGTTTGTGCTCACATCAGTATTGAAACCAAACGTCAAATTTATTTTAATCGCCAAAGGATATAAGTACCTCCATATTTATCGTTTCAGTTCTCCGTCGTCACCCACTTACAGAAATAGTGTAACAGTGGATATTCGAGCCACAAATCTTTTACCAGAACCGAACTATAAATATCTTGGAGCGAAATCAATAAATAGAAGTTAACGAAGTCGAGGCGTGATCTTGTCGTCCACAGGACGTCGCGCTAATACAACACTATCTATACAATTCTACGCATCCAAAACCAAAGGAAACCCACCCTTGTGCTACCAAAAATAAGTGGCAAAGCAATATTTTCGGAGGAGCACACCGAAGTTGGTTCTCCAACCCCCTTTATGTTCCTCGAGGCGTAAATTGGGTTCGACTCGGACCTTTGTGCAAGCGAATTTATAAAATAATAAACTGCCCATCTATTATACGGGATATTCATAGACGCTTGATAGCGGATCAAAGGTGTGGGAACAGGTAAACACGGATACCGTTGCTAGTTTGGGACCACTGTTTGTCCTTTATATAACCTTGAGTTCGAATTCAATTTGTCACTACCTTTTATTATCGTGTCTATTCTGATATTAAACTGACATTAGACAAGGTGTTATTGACATATATGAAAACCTCTTTAGCTAAGCGGGGCATTTATTACTACTATGAGACAAAAAAAGAAATCGCAATAAAAAATAACAATTACTCCGTATATTTTTTACTTTTGCATTATATAACTCAATTAAATGTAGGAAACAGCTGATTGTTTTAATAACTACAGTGCTGGTCTCATAGTGTTTTTTTTTTTTTGTAAAAGTTTTTATCTTTCACTTTTTAGTTGTGGTACAAATTCGAATACCACTACCTGCTATGTAAATAACAGTGACGGAGTCAAATAAGATATCGTCTACATCAACAAAGTAGGAAAAATACGTAATTATTGAAGATAACTCAAAAACTACGCAAGCAAAATAAATAAAATTTATATCGGACCACATCGGGAGTATACCCTTTTGAACAAAAAATAAATTTGTAAATCGGGTCACAATTGGCGAAAATATCGATGAACATACACAAACAAAAAAAAAACATACAGACGAACATAGAACCTCCTCCTTTTTGAAGAAGTCGGTTTAAAAGTTGTTCATAATGATGAGTAGGTACAAACCCATTAAGAGGTTTTCAGTTATTTCAGTCATAGGTACTAGTATTGCTTCTGCTATATTATTGCTGCTATATATTGCTTAGTTTTCTTTATTTAAATAAATAATTAAGAGGATTTCAGTTATTTCAATTACACCTAGTGTTGCTTCTGAAATACTTTGCAATTTTTTTTGCAGTTCTTGAAGAGAATCTCGAAGTGAGGAATGGCTGAGAAAAGTTCCTTTGTCAATTTGTGGGCTGTGAGTACGTGATCTGGTTCCGTCTGAAACTTCTGTGTTTATTGTGTTGAAGCATGACAATACATGCGTTACAGTATTACTAACGATGCTATGGTTTAATTCTATCTTGCATCCCTTCTTTTTACCTTTCATCCCGACAAAAAATTAGTTTCTTCCTAAAACCAAGTTATAAATTGTTTTCTGTAAGAAGTTAACAACTGTTATAATCCAGGTCATCTTTTAATAGCACCATTATTATGTCTTGGATTCCAAAGAACTTACAACTAGCTCGACAGAATAAACAACTCAGCTGCTCTTGTTTGATCAAACTGAAGTTAGATGGAATCGATATCTAGACTCACTGTTTACTTAGAACAGTAATCTTATAGCACTTGGATTATCTACACTTCAATTGTATTGAATTCTCTGAAATTCTATTAAATAAATAATCATTGAAAATATTTGATAATTTATTATATAACGCATAAGAGATGAGCATCAAGCTAGGTCACATCATGACCAAAAATATTACAATAAAGTTGGAAAAGATACAAAATGAGCATAGAGAGATCTAAACAATAATAATATAAGACTAGAAAAGACGTGGATTCCTACAGGCAACAGTTACAGTGCTTGCCAGCGAAACAAATCTCGGAAAGTCCCATATACATCGCGCGCAACGCTCAGGCAATAGGATAAAGGCAATAAATAGTAACTAGCCAATACATTACATTGTTTAACGTCCATAACTCGCCTGCGACCGGCTAATCCAGAAAATTGCACCATCGACGCGGCAATCTCGCTGTAAATTATTCGGTCAGCGTTTGAAAATGGATCGAGATACTGGCCATGTGTTTTGTATAAAGGATTTAGTTAGTTTTTTCAGCTGTTTTGACATCGCGATATATTCGCTTGCAAAACAAAAATAGCACCTATTTCCACAAAGTTTTTTTTTATATTTGACTAGCTGATGTTCGTGGCCTCGCCCGTGTGGATGACGGTTATTATATACTAAAACCTTACTCGAGAACCACTCTATCCATCGGTGAAAACAGCACGAAAACCAGTGCAGTATTTTTTGAGTTTATCGCGTACACGACGACAGACAGACGCGGCGGAGAACTTTGTTTTATAATATGTATCTAAGGATTTGCCATTAGATATGAAACAAATAAATGTCATATAACAATTAGGCAGCAATAACCCAAGGATTTACAGGCGTACATCCTTAGATTATTGTCGCCTAATTCTTTTACAGACTCAAATGTAGGTTGAGATGTTTTGTGTTCCAACTCCACCCAATGTAGGTACTATTTTGCAACATAACTTTAATTTCGGAAGTCGGTGTCTTTGCTTCTCAATTTTCGTTTTTTGCCACCGACTTCCGAAATTAAAGTAATTTTTCACGTTTGAGTGTTTTTTTTGGAATTCGGTTTTTTTTTCTTTTGTAAAAAGTTTTTATTTTTCACAAACAAATTCAATGCTTGTTATGTAAATAACAGTGACGGAGTCACATAGAACATCATCTACATAAACAAAGTGGGAAAAATACGTAATATTGAAGCTAACTCAAAAATTACGTAAGCAAACTAAAAAAAACATATATGAGACCACCTCTGAAGAATGACATACCAAACAAAAAAAAGAATCATCAAAATCGATTTATATTTAGCGGAGTAATCGCGTAAAAAAGACAAAAAAAAACGTACAGACGAATTGAGAACCTCCTCTTTTTTGAAGAAGTCGGTTAAAAATAGCGTTCTCCTTTCAAGAGCACTTATAGCTTAGTTTCCATAACTTCCTATCAACACAAAAACTAGGAAAATAACAAATTTAAGACCTAAGACGTACTGCATGTAACGAATTAAATAAAATCCACCAACAAACATACTGCTGAAACTTAGTCTGTGTCAAATCTAGCGACCGTCATTTGTGGCCGTCACGTCACGTCGCGTCGCGTCACTGTTGGCACGCGTGAAGTGTTGTGACGTGTTTACTCGCCGCCCACACACCGCGCCCGTGTTGCCGTGTTGCCTTGTCGCCTGTCCGACGCATGCCTGATACCGTAGGTACAGACGACGGAAAATGCATGGGGTTAGATGTAGAAAGAAATATGAAACTATGGAAGTGACGGGAGACTTTTTTTAAATTTTATTCTAACTGGTAAGGCTTGTTGCCAGGACTTTTTAGTTCATTGTTTTATTTGAATAATAGCGATGAGCTGATAATTAAACTTGGGAATAGGAATAAAAACATGAAAGACCCAAAACCCAAAACGGTAATCAAAAGAAGGTCACGCGAGGCAAAAAGCTCGTTGGTTAATTAGCTTATTTTTATATTTCTAAATTGACCAACTGAGATCAAACATAGGTACTGAACAATAATTATTACCTACTAATGCAGTGCGATTTGATGTTCTACTCTCCTACAATATCCCCATCGTCATTCTTCTTTCTCTTAGCGTACCTATTAATGGCAAAAAGTACAAATATGTTTGGCCCAAAATAGTCATTAGCAGCCATTTACTCTGTAAAAAAGCCCTACCATCAAATCAACTCAACTTACACATACTTTTTACCCAGCAGTAGTTCGGCAAGCACGAATCGTTCGTCGAATCCGATCGGTCTCCTAAATTGGACTTACAGTAAGTCTGCAGTGCAATTGAGTGCGGTTTGTAAGTCAGTGGAGTTTCCTGGGAGCCGGCGACCGTCATTACTTTGTAAATCCAAGCTTACATGAGACATAGTAGCTGAAACGTAAAGTCCCTAAAAAGTTTAGGACGTGGTTCGGAAACGGGTTTTAATTCGAAAGGAAAATGCGGGTGTTGACGTTTTTTGTTTTTTATTTAAGCCATCTGTTGCTCCTGCTATTTATGTTTGTATGATGTATTTATCCGTCCATCATGCCTTGATAATGTCATTTGTTTTGCCAATAAATCCTTTGTTGTTATTTATAGCCCAGTCAAAATCGACACAAAAAAGGCAAACGTTGCAAACGTGCATTTCACTACGATTTTTAGGGTTCCTTACCTCAAAAGGAAAAAACGGAACCCTTATAGGATCACTCATGTGCAAAGTTGAGAGCTGATAGACCGATTTCGTTTAGGCACACGAATCACTACTGCGGGCCGGGGGACGAAAAAATTACAGCGGTTGTAAGGCTATATATTCATTGCTCGTGTGTCTGTCTGTCCGTCTGTCATAGACGCACAGCCAATCTGCTCGGAATCCAATGGACCGATAAAGTTGAAAGGTACGCATATGTATTTCTGTGTTCCAAACACGAAAATTAATGAATTTTGATTATAGGGGTGAATTTCGGGGGGCAAATTACAAAAAAAAAAGTTTTGCAATCTATACCGTGTGACATATCAAATTAAAGGGCTTGTTGCGAAAATCTCAAATACATATGTTTTTTGTTGAAATAAATACTTTTAAGGGAAAATAAATGAAAATGGACCATTCGCATTGACCTTACCTCAAAAACTACTCAGCCTATAATTTTGAAAATAATACAGAACATAGTTGTATCCTTACAGATTACAGGAAAACCTATAAGAAGTCTATGGTCTTAAAAAAAACATGGTAAATTTCCCAAATATTGTGCGTACAAACTTACCAATGGAAAGTATAGGAGAACATGTTTCTCAATTATAATGTTAAGTTTGTTCTTGGGATAAATTCATCCTAACTACGGAATCCTTCATTGTGCGGGGTCCTACAGGCCGGTTTTTTTAATTGTATGTGTTGTTTGGTCCCGTGCGAGCAGTTTATACCCAAGTTCGCAAGATTTTCGATGAATACCCACAAGATGCAGCTATGAAGAGCACTAATAATATATCGAAAAAAATTCACTTTTTGTAGAAATGCCCATCTTTGACTAGCTGTATCTCCGCAACCAATGAACCTAAAGTGCTTGGGTTGGGCTCAGATTGCAGAAAATAACTTGCTTTACAAAAATATAGATAGATAGATAAAAAGTTCATTTGATGCACACATACAAACAAAGATACCTCAAAACGCGTCCTTAAGGGATAACATAACATCACGCCTGAATTCGCTGAAGGGTTAGGTAGAGGTATATAGTACACCCACATTTCAGCTTTGGAAATACTTTTAAAAAAACCTGAAAACAGTGCCGAAATTTTTGGGTTTTTCGAGAACCGTGGGAGTAGCACAAGGTTTTCAGGTTTGCAAACTTGAGTATAAAGTTTTACTCTCAGGAAACCTAATAACATAATTATTATAAAAAAGGCAGTGAATAGAGTGCCGCTAATGGAATTCTGGTGCCGCAAGTAGAAATTCGAAAAACTTTTAACAAAAAAAAAAAAAACAACCGACTTCCAAAAAAAACACTTAAAAAGTGAAAAATAGCTTTAGTTTCTTTGCTTTTCAATTTTCGTTTGTTGCCACCGACTTCCGAAATTAAAGTTATTTTTCACTTTTTGAGTGTTTTTTTTGGAAGTCGGTTGTTTTTTTTTGTTAAAAGTTTTTATTTTACACTTTTTAGTTGTGGTACTTACCCCACACAAATTCTAATACCACTACCTGCTATTTAAATTGCAGTGATTGTATCAAATGAGATGTCGTCTATATAGACTAAGTGAGAAAAATACGTAATTATTAAAGCTAACTCAAGCAAAGCACGGAAAACACCAGCTTTCAAATTAAAAAAATCAAAATCTGTTCACCCAGTCGAAAGTTCTGAGGTAACAAAAAAAATAAAAAACATACGAATTGGTAAACTCCTCCTTTTTTTGAAGTCGGTTAAAAATAATCTTTCGGGATTTGTGGGATAGTGGGATTATTAAGGTTGGGGAAGATCACATAGCGGGTATAAATTTGTTTCCAACCAATAAGACGAAGCAGTCGACGGAGGCCCGCTTGGCGGGGTTCCTATGTCTGAATGGTTCATAAACCCCTCCTATTTTTGAAGTCGCTTAAAAAAAATAACTACGTAGGGCAAATAACCGCTAGCGGCAATCTATACATCTACAGGGTTACTGGTAACTCGACGTATTCCTTGCAGGACGTCATAGTAGGGTTAAAATTCAACAAATTAAGCCACCAAATGTTCTACCGAAATTCAGTAGTTTTTGAATTAGTTAAGAGTTTTAGTTTTTTAATGAAAAATCCCAGATTAAATCATTTGAAACCAATTTAAAAATGATTTACGCCGCGACTGTACTGAAATTTAAGTTATTATCATAGTTGACGCCGTAGCAGACCTTTGTTAATAATTAAAAGTTCAATAATGCCTAAAACTTTGGCAAATATCACTAACAAAACATTTAATTTTTTGTAATTTTTGCTATTACTTCAAAAACTAAAACTCTTAACTAATTCAAAAACTACTGAATTTCGGTAGAACATTTGGTGGCTTAATTTGTTGCATTTTAACCCTACTATGACGTCCTGCAAGGAATACGTCGAGTTACCAGTAACCCTGTATACTAATATTATAAAGCCGAAGAGTTTGTTTGTTTGTTTGTTTGAACGCGCTAATCTCAGGAACTACGGGTTGGAATTGGAAAAAATCTTTTTGCGTTGATAGTATATTTATCGAGGAAGGTTGTAGGCTATATAACATCACGCTACGATCAATAGGAGTGGAGCATTAATGAAAAATGATGCAAAAATGGGAAAAAATATTCCTTTTTGAGAGCTTCCGTTGCGTGCGCTGCGTAAACGGTTTAAGTTACGCAAATATAATGTATGATGTAATTGTTCCACTTTAAAAGTTCTAAAAAAAAGTCTGGGACAGCTTATATCTATCTTGTAAGATTGACTCACTATAACCTTTTTTATGGTAATCAAATTTGTTCGAAATTAATGCATTATTTACGAAGGAGTTTTATCAACATAATATTAATTTTTATTCAAATAAATAGTTTTACCATCAAGAGTATTTATGTAGCAGTAAAATACTTTTTAATTCATTCAAATCGGCCATTTAATTTCGAAGTTATCATGAAATGCAATACGCGAACCGTCAGACGCCGGCGCGACATTCCCTACTCTAGAGAGGATAGGGTGGGCACACGGGTAGACCATGACCTGGAATAGGACATAGGATACGTTTTATCCCTATATTCCCACGGGATCAAGACCTACGCGGGTGAAACCGCGGGGCACAGCTAGTTTCCTAAAAAAAATCGTAGTTACATGCGCGTTGGCGATGTTTGATGTTGTTATTGACTGGGCTATTACAGCCACTGACATTTGGAAGACTCATAAAATTAAACTATGTAACGTGATGCGAAATCAATATTTATAAGTAAACAACTTGTGAGATATAAAGTTTTCGTAAAAATAACTAGGTATGTAGACTGATGGAAAAAATGTTTATATAACCTATATACTATTCAGGCTTTAAACATAATTTTCTAAGAATAATGGAATCTACTAACATTTTCTATTTTCGCGAAAATCCTACACTTAGGGGAAACTGGGAACTTGCAATAACACACATCGAGATATATATTATCATTTTTATTGAGCGAATACCAAGTAGACGGTACCTACACGACATATCTTAAAGCGTTGCTTCCCAGGGGACCGACAGGAGTAAAATATTTAAGAAAGTCGCGCCAGGTTTAGTTTGTAATACTACTGTTACTTTTATCCGATATTTGCTATTAATTTTAGAAATAACCCTATAAAGTTGTAATAACATAATATTAATAAGTTGATATTAGTTATGTGGCGATTATTGGCAATTTTATTAAACTATTAACCGCTTTGATTTCCGAAAGCAAGCGAGCGGGTAAAGCTCATCATTGAGATTGGCTTGGGTGTTGGAGTTACTTTATTCTACTTTATTTATTAAGTTTTTTCATTCTAATATTTTAGATTTTTTTAAAATTAAGTATTAATACAGGATAATGTCAGACATACAACATATCAAACAATTTTGCGTTTGGAGCGCCGTTTCTACCCAAAGTAGTTGTCCTAATGAAAAATGAAAAATATAAATTTAAATCAAAAACATAATTTCTTACACTAGATTTATGAGTCCATTTCTCCGAGCACAGCTGTTCTGGGCCTTGGCCTCGTAAATAATAAAAATAATAATATGAACGTTTAAAAAATCCTGCACGTTCTAAGATCCTTGGTCCTTGACCTACTGCCACTGTCGCATGTCTGTGAGTAATATAATAATTTAATTACGGCAGTCACTCGCCCCAGGTTATACATTTTATTTGCGAAGAATAATCTCTTCTGTATATTGTTCGTACGGTACAGATTAAAATGAAAAATTGGCGACTTGGGAGCGGTTTAATGCGCATTACTCATTTTTGTTTACGTGATTCCTTTTGTTGGGGCGACATTCGATACTGTGCATAGATAAGAATTTGAGCTGTTTGTAAATTAGGGATTTATATTGAAATCTGTATAATTTTTCACTAAACTTTATTTAAAGAAATCTATTATTTACATTTTCGCAACTCTTTAAATGTCGTTTATCGCATCTAAGGTTAATGATAATATGTGTATTAAGTTATTCGTTATTAACATTATTCAAGAAAAGTGAAATTACAGCAATAGTTCATGGCCACAAACACGTTCCATGTCAAAACATGTTTAGTAATCGAAAGTCGCTTACATAAACAAACATGCCATTAATAGGCGAAGGGGCGATGACACATAAAAGACACTAAAAATACCATACAGTTCCACCATTTGTAACAAAATAACTAAAAATCCTCATAAAATTAATGCAACATTTGAAAGAAGACATATTAAGTTCTATATCAAAGGCGAAAGAATTCGGTCAATCTCCGCGTCTTGTGCACACACATTATATTGCGACAAAACAAACAGAGAGTGTGAATCACAGCGCTAATGTGTGACAGTGTCAACATCGTTTTCCATCAGAGCTGTGTGTCTGCCATCGTCGGAAATAGCCGTCTAAACTGACGACCACGTAAATATCATATGGCCATCTTTGCTTTTGGACGGACAACGATATGATGGAAAGTTATAGTTTTAATAGTAAGAATAATAATAGTAATGCTCTTACAATTAAGCTTTTTACCGTTTTTGTCAAGAAAGTTAATTTAGCCTTGTTTGCCAACGACCAATCTGGTGATTTTCGCTCCATATTGCTGTAATCACAACACCGTTAGCAGTGAGAATAGTGAAAATAGTCGTTTGTAAGTGGGTGTTATCGTGTAGGACGACGCTGTTGTTCAAGTTTTTAATAGACCCAATCGCACTAATGGTTTAAGATAATCTATACAGATGCCAGTAGAAAGTAGAAGCAATCAATCTGCCTAACCAATCCCAACTATGTCGGGGTCGGCTTCCAGTCTAACCGGATGCAGCTGAATACTAGTATTGTACATGACTATGACTGCCTATCTAACCTCTACAACCCAGTAAGTAACTGGGTAAGCCCAGGGTAGGTTCCCTCCAGTCGGGGGTTGCGGAAGATTCTTACGTTCCCGCGACCCCCGGCGTAGGTGTGAGTTGGAACACCGGGGTGGTTTTTAGTCAGTAAGAGTCTGCCAGACCCCTCCGTCCACCCCAGGGCGGAGGACATCCATGAGGATTTCCCACACCGGAAAAAAAAAAAAAAAATGTTAGTTTCCCTGGGCATACCAGGTAGCTACTTGGTAAGACTGGCTTTCGGGCTTCTGACGACCAGTCGGAACGAACGGCTTAACGTGCTTTCCAAGGCACGGAGTAGTCTCAATATGTAAAGATGGTCACCCATCCACAGACGAACCACGGCAAGCGTAGCTTAACCTGATGGATTGACCTGTGCCACGACCTCCTCTTACCAGTTGAAAGTAGAAGCAATAGGGTTAAAAAACATGGAGAGAGCTCAGCAATATGTTGCCGGCAACAGAGCTAATCCCCGATCGATCGGCACGGGGCGATGTGTCGCATTCCTACTGATATATTACGCTCACAAATCGTTCCACACATTTATCATACTTTTACTAGCTTTTACAATTATTTTACTCATTCATTTTTGAGACAAATTCTAGGGGTATGTTGTAGTTGAACTACACGTACATAAATACCCCATTTTATGTACAACTCCGGTATCAGTAACACGATTTAAATAATGATTTTCGTTTTCTATTTCTACAACTTCTAGACTTCAATAACGGTCAGCGTTATCATCAGGTTCATATTCTGAAGATTGTCTTGTGTTGTACCTGCCTATTATACTTCTACTGATAGTGTGATGTTGTGGCGTCGGCGTCGGGCGTGAGTCGATCGTATACTTATTGTACATAGTTACGGTTTTCATTTATATTTGTTTTTTATTATAAATTATAGTATATTTATTTTGTTATTGCAATTTATATGTGTACGTCGGCCCGTGTGTATGGCCCTATCAGAATATTAGTTTTTGACCTCGTTTATGTTTTTTATATTTTATGGGTTCGTTTATTTGAAAATATATTTAATTTTTATGGTTCCGTACCCAAAGGGTACAACGGGACCCTATTACTAAGACTCCGCTGTCCGTCCGTCTGTTTGTCTGTCACCAGGCTGTATCTCATGAACCGTGATAGTTAGACAGTTGAAATTTTCACAGATGATGTATTTTTGTTGCCGCTATAACAACAAATACTAAAAAACAGAATAAAATAAATATTTAAGGGGCTCCCATACAACAAACGTGATATTTTTGCCGTTTTTATAGATAATGGTATGGAACCCTTCGTGCACGAGTCCTACTCGCACTTGTTTAGTTTTAATGCTCCTTTTATTACTGTTTGCATATCCTGTGCGTGTCCCAAATAAAATATTTTTCTTTCATTCTACTGTTTATTAGTCGTATTCTTGTTTCATTTTCATATAGCTCGTTATACACTGATATTAACATATTTAATTTTTACAAACATTCTACCATACATTCAAACTTCCAAATTTAAGTTCCAGTATCTTCCCACATTCCAATCACACATTCTGAATTCACTCACTCTCTAAATCTAACATTGCAGCCTGACAGAGATTTAAGTCGAATACATTGTAGATATAGGACCCTCTGGTCCCCAGAAATCACGTGCCGCGTCTGAAAGTGAATGTTCGGGATGCCAAGAGGTCCCGTCGTCGTCGGTTTCGTCTCTGCCTTTCTCCGAAAAATCTCAAGTATTAGAAGATCTCGAGTCGGGGTGGGTTTAAGGCGGGATTACGCGGGGCTGATCGCGGGCCTGCTAGTAATTGAAGTGTGTTTGTCATTGTTTTGTAGTTTCAATTATTATTGTTTTCTTTGGGTTGGTAGAAAGGATTTAGATTTAACAGCTGCAATACAATACGGAACAGTATTTAATAGTAGGTGTTAATTTGTTACTTATATAATGTAAGCCAGGGACTTCTAATAAATATTTCATATCATAAAAAGGAAAGATACACTTTGTTACGGATGTGTTGAAGACAAAAAATAAGTGTCGCAATCCACAGTAGGCACGTTTTTATTCTCGATCGTTGTCACAAACCTACAAAAATAAAAAATATTTTTACTGTTTGTTTTGGTACTTAGGTACTCAAGGTTTATGTCAGCTAACTTAGAATACTTGGTAACATGGAAAATATTAAGAAAACCAGGTCATTTTGTAGTCTAAATATTTTCGGCGATCAAATTTTACCACAACCAAAAAAGTTTTAAGTAGCTTTAAAAATGTTTTCATTAAATATTTAACAAACTTCCATGTGCTAGTTAAAGTTATAATCCTCCCCATAGTTTTCCGAGGAAGAGGTTGCCTCTTTTATGGGATTATATCCCCAAGTTTAAGCATCCCTCAGGGCTGGAAACGTTGGATGGCAGTCACTTTGAGTAAAATTAGAATTTTTCCAAATATGATGCACGATTGAACTGACCAGGAATTTGCTTATTGACCTACAAATTATTTTAATTAAAGAAACTTGAGGCAGCAAGCCAGAAAACCAATCCAAAGTAAAAACACAAAAAGAACATTAAGCTCATTAAGAGAAACGAACCTTCGAACCTGTCTTCATTACAGAACAATTATTATTCAAACAAACCACTTAGAATAATCGGCCTTAATAAAGTACTCTTAACGAATTCACGCTGAAAAAGATACGCTTTTTATTTGAGACACAATGGGCGTACGACCGAGTGACAGAGGAAAAATTATTCAGAAAAGCGACGTTAAAAAAACGGGGCGTTCGTCATAAGTGGAGTAAAATATGCACCCTCGTGTTGTAATATATGGCGCCTGGAGAGTCCCGCCGCCGCCGCGCGCCGGCGCAGACAACAGAGTTATGGTCCTTGACTGTATCAGGGACATTTTTCGACCGACTGTTGTGCCGGAGTTGTGCGATTCTTTAGAAAAATAAACATGTGGGGCAGTCTTTGGAGACTGCCGATAGAAGTGAAAACTAAGCAACAATGCGTAACCGCAATGTAATTCAAACGGTAGACGGTAGATGGCACTAAAAACATTTATTCAAGCGTGTCGGTGACGATTACGCGAGTTCCATGATTTTTGTTCACCTAAAAAGTGCTCAACGCACCTAAAGAAGTTTTCTCTTCAATAATAATCCAGAATCATTGATCCCTCAAAGGAATACAGGAGAAATTCATACTAAACTATCAGTTGGTGCCAGTAAAGTTGTTTCCCTATCTTTCTGCAAGGCACAACATGCAAGTAATTGCCAAAAACACCTGATATTTAATTGATAGAACTTGCACTTCAATATTAAATCCATCTTATATAGCTCGTTGCTGGCTTAGTAATTCCATTCGACGTAAAATATGCTGCCTGTCTATGCTCCGTATGTCTTGCATTTACATAATTCTGTTGAACCGCTCGCGGGTTTGCTCACAAATTCACAATTACTGTAATGGATTATGAAACTACAAAATTTAACCAAGTTTGGATACTATGGCTAACGAAATATTAAACTATTGACATACAACCATAATGTTTTTATGACCAAAACATATATTTTAATTTATAAAATATTCATGAATCCGTTTCTGACATAAACTTAAAAGTGTGTCAGAGTTTAGATAAAATAAAATTGACACATATGATATTGACGATTTACGACAGCTATTAAAAATCGAATCAATATAATTATACTAGCAGATTCCCACGGCTTCGTCTGTGTACTTGTCGGTTATTAATTTTATTATATTAAAACATTCCTCTAGAACCACTCTATCCATTGGTGAAAACAATATGAAAATCGGTGCAGTCATTTTTGAGTTTATCGCGAACAGGACGACATACAGACGCGGCGGAGGAATTTGTTTTATAATATGTAAGGATTATAAACAATTTAATATTTTTGTTTCTGCAGCCAGTAGCGGTCGCAGTTACGTAATACAGACGCGTGAAAGTGACGCGAGTAATTATTAAATCCTGGCAAAGATACATTGAGGTGAGCCCCGTGAAGTGGGGCTTAGCACGCCAGATTCATCGAAGATTTATACTGTTTATATAGGCGCCAAAAAGGACAGATTTGTTTCAATTTTAGGACCCTTTTCAACAAGCCATTATTTACTTTAACAACTGTGACATAAAGCTTATAATAGCTGCTTAGAGGAGAAAGCATTTTGTAATGTGTAAAATAAAGGTTGTGATGTAAATAATTGGTATTTTACTGTCTTTATTTTTGTTCAAATGTGATGAATTGAGGTATTCATTTTATAGATACTTTCATTACTCGGTTAGGTACATAAAAGGACCTGTAATCTGTATAAAATTAGGATGGTTCCATTAAGGATCAGTTTCAGATCCACACTTATGTACCCTGATATACCTAAAAAGGCCATAAATGATATACCTAAATAGGCCATAAATAGGCTCACTGTTTTAAGTATTCATGATTATGTTAATTGGGTGTTAGCCTAGATTCCAATCTAGATAGATCAGGTGCTTATCGAAGTTTCTTGTGCTACCCTTCCACACCTCTGAAATAATATGCAAATGTGTATCTAGTAGATATTTAATATAAATAATATAATAATTATGAACAAAATCATCCTGCTACATCTCAATAATAACTCTAAAAACATCTTCACGCATGATCAAAGAAGAAAACTTTAACCCTTCAAAGCCTCCGAAAATAGACACACGAAAAAAAAACATTATGAAAAGGGCGCCTCTCCATAAAGAGCATATACCTACTAACGAGTGTAGATCAAAGGAGACTTAATTTTATACGACGCGATTCTCGAACAAATGAAGCGGCCAGTACTAATCGTCGCATTTGTCACGCGACTTATATTCGAGCTCCATTTTAGACGCCGGATGACACGCGGAGTGGCGTTTTAGGGTTATATTTGAAACGACATTTTTTCGTATTCCGTAAATATAAAATATCTGAAGGTTTGGGTATTCTGTTTGATGTGTTTCATCTCCTTTGTGATTGTAGTGTGTTTCCGGATGGTAGATTTAAAACAAATTACTGACATTGGGATCAATGTTTTTTTAGGTACTTGCACCCCACTTGTCATTTCGCACTTTTGACCTTATGCTCCCCAACGCAAGGGTTATGTTTTTCGCGCGTATCTCGATGTATGTATGTTTGTAAATTTCTTTATTACCTCGTATCTTGCAAACTGCTGAATGGATATCGACAGTTATCTTAAAAACCCAATTGTTGAAAAAAAAAACTAAATGGCGGATTTTTATCGCGAAAAAGTAATAAGTTATTTTTATTTTAAATACCATACCTATTGAGTAGGGTATCAAATTAAAGGAAATTAAAAGGGATTACAAAAATACACACAAGCCAATTTAAAATAATCTAAAAAACTGAAAATAAAAAAAGTAATTTAAAAAACAAAAAAAAACCCGACTGCAAAAACATATAATATCTGAAAAGAGAAAAACAAGTATTATTATTTATAGAATTATTTTGAGATCGCAGACAAACCCATAACCTGAAATATGATGTAACTCTTGTTTGGCTGTCGGGGTTTTTAGTTTTTTAGCCAAGGACTCAGCCATTCTGTCTTGTCATTTTGTGCATATAAATTTTTATAGACAGGATAACATGGTAAGGGTTAGGGTTCTGGCTAGGGTTCTTTTTATATTTCGCTTCAATCAATAGCTTGGTTTATTCATCAGTAATGCTTAGTGCATCATACTGTTACTTCAATAGACCTTGGCCGTAATTTATTCAGCGTCATAAAATTAATGGTATGCATAAAACTTTTAAAGAAAAAATACAGTATTCGTTTCACAACAAACCCTTTACAAATCAGGTCAGTAGAGCATTATTTCAAACATTTCGTCTATCTCAAGATTTTACGAAGATCTCTGTTATAAACTTAATAACGTTTTTCCTTCACAAAGTTTATTTACAGAAAGGATTCTGCGGCCAGTCGGTGGGTACAGCCGGATGATGTTATCTTAGACACGTACCGCGGCTGAGCTACTTATTTTAAGAACACTCACTCAGGGGCACGTGGACTAAAATAAAGTAAATATTATTCGATGAAATACTGAATAATACGAAGGAGGTCCCGGTTTCGTATGGATTGATTGAGGTAAATAGTTGCCATGATGGGAACATATAGCATTATACTGCGAGAGATCGGCCTGTGTACACTGAAGGTGCAGGCAGATATAGAAGGTATAGCCCCACTTCACCAGTTTCAAGTCCCATGAATAGAACTCTATAACACGCTTATTTAGATTGGGCTGCTTTTCAAAATTTATATAAGGCCGTCCCCTTCACCACATATTTCTATTAAATGAAGATTAAAAACCAATCTACCTCATTATACAATCAACACACCAAATAAATTTCAAAGCAAATAAATGAACGCTTATTACACCTTTATCCATAATACACCTTCCTCAAAATCAAATACAACCCATAGCTACACTTACTTAGCCATAGTAAATGCAAAACCCAGTATACATTGACGCGTCCGTGTCACGTGAATGAAATGGGTTTAATTTGAGAGCGAACTCACTTAACTTGCATGTCAACTAATTTTACGAATTTACCCAGTTCTGGTATGAAAGCGTAAAGCATTCCAGGAACATACTCGTCATTATTAGATTGTAATTAACATTACGGGACTCAAAGGCAAATGCTAGAACACGGTGTATGGATGTTTGGGAGTGGCTAGCATTGAATTTAGGAATTTGCTGTGTTTTAGAGTCCTAGTATTGTGTTATGAATAGCCTGGGTTGATTACTTATGCTGTCCATGTAGGTACGTACATAGGAATACTCGAATTTATTTTATTCACGAAGTTGATGGTCTGTAATGGACCATTTGCGAAGGCATTGAAAAGCAACACGACTGGTGTGTTTACTACTTCCACCATATTAAGAAGAGGAGACAAGTTATATAATAATCTTCTCTCTTCATTGTCCGTCGTTTTCGTCCTACAACGTTAGATAAACCTAGCCTTCCCCAATTATGTCGGGGTCGGCTTCCAGTCTAACCGGATGCAGCTGAATACTAGTATTGTACACGGAGCGACTGTCCTACAAAATTAGACATAATCTTATATTTTCCACAAGTACAAAACAAAGGACACATTGCATTTTCAAAAGTTTAACAGTGTTTTCCTGAATAACATAACAAAGAACTCTTCACTTTGACAAACATTCACTAAACCCATTTATCTGAAATGTTTGCGACACAAACAGCTAATCGCCATCAAAGGAGAAACTCCCATTCCGCGGCGAAGTTATTAAATAATTTCATTATTGTTAAAGTTTGTGCTCGGGTCAATTTGGGGTAAAGAAAGTAATAATTACCGTATTTGTCGCAATGGGGAGCGATTTCAATGATTCAGAATACAAAATGAATTTTTAAGGCGCCTAATCATTGTTGGCGGACTGTCACACCGAAGCTTAATTCGAAGTTTTTTTAAGTTGGTACTTCTTTGTGACAGAACTTTACTGGTAGACGTCTGTGCTAATGTAATCTATTCTAACTAGCTTGTCCCACTGCAGGGTGAACGTCTCCCTCTCCCTTTTCCATACAATTTATTCTGTGTTCTTCTAATACGAGCCAGATACCGCTTTTCTTCTCTCTTGAAACTTTAAAGTCAATCGATATTTTAATATTATGAACAGATTGAGCAACTGAACTGAATAGATCATACATTCAGAAATTATCTAAATATAAAATAGGTGTAACACGATACAAGCAAAAACATTTCCCACATAGATATAATCCGAATCTAAATGTAGAACTGCGGACAAGCGATTTTAAGGTATTAACATCCCCAGAACACGTGAAGTAAGAACACATAATAATATTAGTTGTTAATTTAATACCACACAAAATTATGTTGTATTAATAGCACGCCGTCACAATGATAGTTACATCTACTATTAACACATAACTTGCCAAGAATTGACACCACCCACGAAGCAAAACCTCCCTCTTACACACGAGGGATTATGATTAGGTACGCTTGAGTTACACGCATATATACAATACTCAAAATCATACAAGTTTACCAGTCTTGTGAATCCTTTGAGTAATTTAACGAAGACCGAAACCGTAATGCATGAAAAGGTTTAGAACAAACAGGAACATCGTTTTTAGAACAGTAGGCGGAGAATTTGGGGTAACAAGATCAGTAGGTTTTTATAAAGTGAATGCAACATAAAGTGTCATAGCGTAACTTCACTGCGAACTTATAATGCAACAGTCTTTTGTAGAAATAAAACGTTTATGCATTTGTCACTAAAAGGTTGCAACTGGCCGTAAATTTTCATAGGAAGTAAATTAGAACCCATAAAAATGGCGCGCGACCATATTCTAAAAGTCGTACGCCTTTCTGCACCCAAACACAAGTTAAATATATCACCACATACAAACTCCACTCGAACTCTTAGTAAAAACTAAAAGCACGGAAAACCTCACATTATTCACGGAGCCAAAACTTGGAGTTGACATCAATGCGACCAATAGCTATCGATTACTGAAGGCGAACATAAATCTAATAGGTTCACGACGTTCGGGAACTTCCGGGAGTCTTCGGCGATTCGCGACGGTGTGTAGAGAGTCCATAAATATCAATAAAATGCCAGGGGGTCACGCAAATGCTCAATCAGCTGGCTTTCGTTTGGGTTTGAGTTGCCTTTCAACCCGGCCCCTAATATGTTTGTCGTTAAACAAGACTATCAGTCTGGGGATCTTAAAGTGACGATCGAAGTAAGGATTTGTTAGAAGCCATTTAGTAATAAAAGAGGTTTAGAGGTTATTCATGTTAGTTCATACGTAGTCGTACGTAGAATAGCTGTAAATATCGCTTCAAAATTAGTTGTTTTTTCACATAAAAGCATAAAACCACAGTGAAAGCAGGAAATGAAGATGTAAGTCACACATATTCAGACAGAAAGTCGTTTTCCTAGCATTCATTTGAAACAATCCATTAAATAGGAACATCCTCACAGCATAATTGCAGCTCCTAACAAGGTTTAACAGCACCTCATGAATAAAGTGGAAACTTGTGAACACGGCACTTGATCCAGAATTAATTAGTGCATACACACCGCCGATTATTATAATGTTCCCAACTTGTGCCGTAAGTAATGCTATGCATATAGTTCATGGTGTACCTATACGGTAAGTAGGGAGTGTGGTAGTATAGCGGAGATATTATGTGATGCTGTTGGAATTATCCGCTTGAGAATGAGAAATCAGACTTAAACTAAAAAAAAACAATTTGTTAAGTTCTTCACATCATTTTTGCAATTGGACAGTATTCAAAAAGAATATGAAAACTTAATCCAAAAAATATATTTTGTTCCTGCTTCCGTTTCTCAGAATACACAATCATGATATTATTATTAGCTACATAGTTATTATTTTCGTCCTAGTAAAATCTCATTCACTCTAAAAACGATCAAAGTGAACCACATCAGAAAACTTAAAGCCCGCGCTCGCGTCAAGTATCAACTTTCTTTAAACACAAACACTTGTATCCCATCACCAACATGTTCTTTGTTGGAAATAGTTGGACATGAATAGAATGAACATGTTGATCAAAGAGACAGTGTCCCGGCGACGCGCATTCTGGCATCGGTCGACTTATTCTGGAATAGAAGCTGCTTTAATCAAAATTGTAGGTACAGATCGCAAACCTTCCTTAAAAAAATTTATTGACCCAGTTAGTAATACCTACTCTTTGCTCTAGATTGGATGTTGGCATGCAAAGTAACAAAGTTTTTTTTTGTCTGTTTCAACTTTCAATTGACTGGCAGTTAAAAATAGTCGAGGCTAGTTGCCCCCTCAAATGTATTTTTAGGACCTGGTAAATGTACACTGTAATTTAAGCTTTGAACCACACGTCTTAAGAAGGAATATAATAATTTAGAGTGTAATTAGAATTGATGCCCAGAATAGGGCCGCCGGGACGAATTTAGATCTAATATTTGAAATGCACATTTCTGTAAAATGGTGGTTACAAATATGTGTTTTGTCGGCTTTTATTTTGAGTGCCTTTGATCTGAAGAAGATTCAAAGTATTAATGAGAATATGTTGATGAAGGAAATGAGTCACAAAGTTGTTTTGGGTGGAACAAATTGACATTCATTATATCGAGAGCATAAATATGTCACGGCTAACAAAATAGGCAGAATCAAATAAATAAGCCATTGGTTATTTAAGAACAGCTGGCCATTACAGATGCTGATTGCTTCGAGACAGACTATTCAGCAAAGGTTCATTCACACATTCATAGGATTTGGCTAGGATGGGTAGTAGCTCGTGGCTAAGTAATAAAAGCTGCACGGGTCGATTCATCAGGTTAAGCTACGCTTGCCGGGGTTGGTCCGTGGATGGGTGACCATCTTTACATATCGAGACTCCTCCGTGCCTCGGAAAGCACGTTAAACCGTTGGTCCCGGCTGTCATTTGTGGATCTTTGACAGTCATTACGGGTCGTCAGAAGCTGGAAAGTCTGACAACCAGTCTTGCCAAAGGGTATCGTATTACCCAGTTACTGGGTTGTGGAGGTCAGATAGGCAGTCGCTCCATGTAAAATACTGGTATTCAGCTGCATCCGGTTAGACTGGAAGCCGACTCCAACACGGTTGGGAAAAAGCTAGGCAGATGATGATGGTAGTTCACAAAAAAATTGTAGAATTATTATCCTTTCCAATTTTTAATAGATTCTGATGGTCCTGTGATGAATAACAACGTGACTACAAGTTACTGCTAGCAAAGAATCTCTATCCCTAGGTCCCAATTCTGTAAGCCATGCAATATATTCCGCGCCCGCCAGACAGCGGTTCGTATTCAGTGTATCAGACTATCAGGTAACGCTGCATCGTACGCATGCCGACGATATTTATTATTCAACGCTGTGGCTTCCTTGCCATATTTTGTGAGCATTTTCAAGCTTGATTTATTTTTATGTCTAGATTTTTTTTTGTTGCAGCTACTTTTGTGGTAGGTAGAATTTTGTCGTCCTGTCCTTTTCTTGTACTATAATTTGTACTTTTATTATTATTCAGATCTACGACCCAGTGTTCCTAGATGAGGCAAAAATGCATTTCAGAATTGCAAGGCATAGTAATCATGGCAGGATAATAATTTTTTTGCATCTGAAATTCGCTATTCTTTAAAGTTCAATTCCAAAAGCCGAGTTTGCTTACTCTTTCTACCAGACTGCCCCAGGAGGGTAATGTTTCTCGAGAGTACTAATATGTAATTACTAGCTGCCTGCCCTGGCTTCGCAGGGGTAGCACTAAGTACTTATCTACGGCGCATCTACCTACCCTACCTACTCTATCTACGTACCTACCCTACCTTCACCTACCACCCTACACCAACATACATACCTACCTGCCCTACCTACATAACTACCCTACCTACATACCTACCTACTTACATACCTACCTACCTACTCTATCTACACCTACGTGTAAACCTTGTCCTGAAAGTAACGAACACAACAAAAAAAGAATTATATTATTTGGTGCAGCCGTTCTCAAGTTACGGCGTGACCAAGGGATATAGGGATAATTTTTTTATATAGATAATATCTATTTCTTTGGCACGCTCTATAGCCATCTCTAAATCCATCAAGCCATTTAGGCTTGATGGATTTTAGCATTATAATAGGAGGTGTCGTTAGATTTGTCTTAATGTGGGAGTGACATAATAGACTAGACAAAACTAAAAAGGTTGAAACAAAACAAATTATTTAAAAAAAAACAAAAACCCGAGTGCTAAAATTCATACTTGAAAGAGAAAAACCTAGAAAATAGAGATTTGGTGTTGCAAGCAGGCGAATAACCTGAAATATGGTGTAACTTTTGTTTGTCCCGCCTGCGATACCAAAATTCTTTATGATTATAATGCTTGTTTTTCTTTTTTCAGCTACTTGTTTTTTTTTCAGTAGGCAAACTATCGGTATTGGTATTTGTTTTTTTTAAAACTTCCCCTATTTTTTATTAATAAATAACTGACCGATTGGTGCGTATGACAGCAGCAAAATAAAGCAACGTTTTAAATTCTTACCATACAGCGAACCGTTCCAACATCACTCTATTTACATAATTCGTAGCGATCATTAACACAAAATCGCCACAACAGACACACGCGATGTTTCAATTATATCGCGACCATTTTTCACTCGATATCATTGTCGCATTATTTATAGCGGACACCTGAATAGTTCGCGGGTTAATGTAGTTATAGTGGAGAAGGGTGTTGTGGTAGAAGTGCGTGTAATCAGCTGGATTTTATAGTTTTGGGTAAAAGTTGTTATTTTTACTGTTTTGATTGTTTTAGTGTAAAATAGGATAGGTGTCTACTTTCCGCGTGTCCTAGGAGATATGTAGAAGATCACAATGGGATGGATACCTCGAATTCGAGTCTCAATCTTAGTAGTTCTGCGAATTTTCCAATAGACTGTTCAGAGAATTCCATATTGGGAAAAGTATATAGCTAGGTTACTAGGAAACTCTTCAATAATGATCACAAACACAACAACTATGTGATAAGCTATAGGAACTTTAAATTAGGGTAAATATGTAGTCATTTAATTGCACTAAAGATCAAAGCCCTAACAGCGAATCAACAGAAATGAACAACTTAATTCAATGCACAGCAGGTACATCAGGTGTTTACAATAGGGAATATGCATGTCGCGTGTGATTCAAATAAGGGTCAAGTACTTGAAAAGCGACGCTATTGGTCAAAGCGAATGTGACGTAACAGTCTATGACAACAATCAAAATGTCAATGTGTTTTGTAGGAGTGTTTAAAGAATTGAGTATTGACATTGACTTGACACTTGTTGGTTTCTTGTCATAGACTGTCACGTCACCACACCAAGCGCGCCAAATCGAGGGCGTTTAAATAGCCTGGGTCGGTTGGATATTTTTAACATTTTCTTTAAGTACTTTATATTGCTTTTTAAGCGTAGAATTATTTTTAAAATATTATTTGGCGATGTAAACTATCGAACAAAAATATTAAAAAAATACATGCATATTCTCTATTCATGAACATAAACATGACAGAGTTCAGCTTGTTTCGCCCAGTCCACATTTGTGAACCATGATTAAACAATCCTGAGTATTTGGTTAGGACTGGCGGGCCTCGGGCGGGAGATCAAACCGGCCTACAGTTATAAGCTTTAATTAATAATCGGCGAGACGAGGCGTCGGCCGAGAAACGTCTTTAAATTGAATTGTTCTATATACGTGTGTTGATATGATGAGGCCTTGTAATGGAGAATAACAGAAGCATGTAATTTTCTTTGAAGACTGGATGAGGTTTTTCTTCGAATCCTTCAAAGATTGTTGTTAATATACACAAAGTAAAGTCCTTGAACTTGAAACTAAATTCTCTAAATAAAAGTAAATAATTGACCATTTGGCGTCAAACAAAATCTGTTTTCAATATCTACAAACTCATCGACATGACGTTTACATTTTGAGAGCAATCTTTGCTTTTATTTCAAGCATCTTGTGGTTTTCTTCGGTATTTCTCCAATAAGTTTAGCTCCTAAAAGTAAATCGTCGTAAATAACGATGCTTTAATATTGATGAGAACATACTCACCATTTCCACTTTCCTTGTCTATAAATAGGTATGTGTGACCCTCCGGATGTTAGCTCCCATGGATGATGTCTATAATATAATGTCAGTACATACGAGTGACGTACATACATCAGTTTCCCTTAGTAGTTCTACCATAATAACAGCTCATTTACACGATGTGTCTACGCATGGATACAGCTTTTGTTTTTGTGTGTTTAATCGAGAAGTTTCTTTGTTATAGCCCTGTCTTTAAAACGTAGAACAATCTAGATGATATTAGTTATGTGTGAAAATATTTCAGTTCACAAGTGAAGTTGTTCCCAAACCCTCAACAAGGTTTCGCTCGTAGCCAAAACCCATTTCTATTGTAGCAAAACCATAAATTAACTACTTTCCGCTTATACGCACACTAACTTCAAAACCGCATTTAAACTCTAAAAACATTAAAACTCCGCACACCCTCCACAAATCGAAACAGTTTTATTTCCCCCCGTTCCCCAGTTCCCCCTGGTTCCCCCGGTTCCGGTACGTAATCCCCGTGAGCAGGTTCGAGGCCCGGGCCAACTATAAATCACTTGTAAGACTCGAAACTCGCGGAGAAATAAAATTATTTCATTTATCACCGCTTACATACAGCGTGCAGTGCTGGATGCACTTGAGAACTTTTAGGAATCGTTCGACCGAATTTAACGCCAGGCCACGATATGGTAACGTTGGACTTGAATATTTGGACCGAGATTTTTTTTTTATAACAACGGTTCAAAGAACAGTTGTTTTGAGACACAAGTGTTATTTTTATCTATTTTCACTAATTTTATTAGTTTCAATTAAATTGTTGGGACATTACAGATGCGTGGTCAACTTCAGAAACAAAGTTTAAACTAATATATTTGATCCTGCAACCTTTAACAACACTAATCAGAATACAATAAATGGAAATATGGTAGGTAGTGTTACCGCAGCAGACATGCCCGAGACGATTTGCTACTAGAATATCTAACTCTTACTAATGGGCAGATAATCTAATAAGAAAATTTTATGAAGGAATTTACACCAAACTTAACTCTAAAACACTATAGCTGAAAAAGTTCAGACAAAATAAAATACTCGTAAGCAGTTTAAAAATACTGCTAATAAATACTTAATATAAAGTAGGTAAGTAATGAGAACTCTTGGCTTATTCCTTTGCATAACTTTGTTATAACTTAACCCGTCAGGGATTTTATGGAAACAACTGGTTTCAACCCACAGAAATTCTTGAATAATTTTTTTATTTCTCAAAAAAGCATTTTGATCGACTTATTGACACTGACTGACCGTATGATTGATAAAATGCAGTTGTTGAGCTATTGGCTTCACCGCTACGGATAGCGGGTTCGATTCCCGTAAGAGAAAAATATTTTTAATAAAACAAATCAAGACACTGCTTGGCATAGGCCTGTCCCAAGCGGCGCCACAACAATCTGTCCTCCACCTTCCGCATCCAGTCTGTCCAAGTCACCTTTTCAAGGTCGTCGATTTATTTTATGGTCTTCGAATAGGTTTTCCACGTGGATATTATTTGTATAATTATAAACATTATGCACGAGTGATCCGGGTAAATAAGGGTTCAGTTTTTTCCTTTTGAGGTACGGAACCCTAAAACCAAGCAACAACTAACTTACTGGATTAATTGAACAAAATAAAACCAAGCAACTTTCTTATATTAACCCTCCAAACGTCTCACACTACCAGCACAGTCAACACACATGTTTACAGCACAGCTACTTACATTTTATCGGCCATGTCGCCCACCTTAGGGGCATTTTAACTGTAAGGTCAAAAGGTAAGCTCGAGTTATGCTCGCCTCCCGAGCAAATATAACTTACGGAATGAAATGGACAGTCTGTTGCCAATAGTACCGTGTGTTGGTTATGTAACATCTATGTTAAACTCAACATGAGTACTTATACATGTTTTTTTGGTGTATGCTTTGTTGGTTGCCCTTAAATAAATAATTAAATAAACTTTTTACAAAAAAAAAACAACCGACTTCCAAGAAATTTTTTGTGTGGGGTAGGTACCACAACTAAAAAGTGACAAATAAACTCTTTATATTCCAAAATTAAGTTATTTTTCCCTTTTTTTATGTTTTTTTTTTGGAAGTCGGTTGTTTTTTTTTGTAAAAAGTTTTTTTGTCACTTTTTAGTGGTGGTACCTACCCCACACAAATCCGAATACCACTACCCTATGTAAATATCAGTGACGGCGTCAAATAAGATATCATCTACATAGACTAAGTGGGAAAAATATGTAATTATTGAAGCTAACTCAAAAACTACACAAGCAAAGTTAACTGGTGAGATATAGTAGGTACCTAACATAATAATGGTAGATAGGTACACCCTTATTTTGCCAGTTGTACCTACCCCTTTGGAAAATACGGGTCTGATATTATGCTATTATATCGTATTTAAGAACTGATAGCAGAATATTTAACTATACAGCTAATTATAATAAAATCAAAACTGTACGTAGTAACGAAGTCAAAATTATACATTGAATATTTTTGATAAGGGTAATTGCTTACGAGGTTTGGGAAATAGTCTGGTGCTGAAAATATAGTTTTTAGAATTTTTGTCAGTTTGTATGTTTGTCGGGATGTATTGCCCGGATTGGCGCAAAAACGGCTGAACGGATTTGGATGAAATTTGGGTCACTGATTTTTTACAGCCTGGATTAGCACATATGGTACTTTTAATCCCGGTAGAGCGCTCCGCACGCGGGCTAAGCTGCGGGAAAAAGCTATAGTGTAGTATAATTTGGCACAAAAAAAAGTTTGACTTTGTCTACTTATATAATTCCATACTGTAGACATACAGTTAGAAGGATTCACGCGCCGCGCCGGTGCCAGTATAGTTACAGAGTCCATTATGACTTATGATCTCATTTTAGGAATAAGCAAAAGTTATCAAGTCACCCACTTTACAATCACAATCCGAAGGATTTTGAAAGAAATACAATCCATTGCTGCTTGCTGCTTGCTTCACAAATTCGTCTGCTCGACAACTGTAATATCGTCATGAATATTGTTGAATTGTCGCACCGAAAGGTATTGCCATTGTAAGTGTATTACGCCGTTAGACTACTAGTTTGCCATCACTTAGTTATTCAACTTATTTTAAAAAACTTTCTGCTCCAGTCAGTACTTACTTAAACGCTTAAGCTCGAAGTTTTGTGAAGAACTACCGACGCAAGAAACTTCAATTAGCAAGCTGACCTATCCGTCTTCCGAACTTGTAACAAAGTTTACAAAATTGTTGTATGTAGTACAGTATCCTTCGTCCTCCCGGCCTCTTCGGTTGCATGAAGTTAGGACGGGTAATACTACGCCTTGGAGGGTTGTTTAAAGCTTGACGATGACTTCTAGGAGACTTACATACTATACCTCTATGCAAGGGGTCCCTCGCTGTCGATGGTCCAAAACGGCAAGCAACTCAGTTAATCTTTCGCATATTTAACTTAACCGCAACCGTCGGAATACGTAATCTTCGAAAGTGATGTTTTTGTAGCTTACGTCTGAAAATAAGGTGTGTTTTACGAATTCGTATGAAAATTGTATATTAAATAGAGGCCTGAGGCATAATGTTAGCAATGACTTAGAAATTGATGGCACTCATGACAATATTTTAAGCCCAAATCGTGAGTTCTTTTAAACATAAACTCACGCCTTTTTCCGATGGGGGTAGGCAAAACCTACAAAACGCCACCTGCTTTGATCCTTACACACCCTGCCTACTCCTTTTGTTCCATTCTTCTTGTCTGTTTATATGATTACAGTTTATAACAGTTTATGTATCTACACAAGATACATTAACTGTTAAATAAATAAACCGTTAGACTAACTAAACTTCTGATTACAAGGAATGATTACAGTCACAGTACCCACTAACAGAACAATTTACGATCGATCAATTTAATTCTCCAAAGAGCTGTGGATTTTGTGAATAATAAATAAATAAATCTTCGATTCCTCTAACACATTCTCCAAAAAGTGCCACAAAACTCTCCATACGTGTTTTACCTCTAGCAAAAACACCGTCCGCGATACATAGTTAACGAAGTGATCGCTGGGAGCCCATAACATCCCCATGAATAAAGCAAGGGCCATAAAACGGTAAAACACCAACAAATTACAATAGCGATCCCATTCTTCGTTCGGACGCCGTTAAAACATCGTGATAAGGCCCACTGTGTTGCTAGAGGAAAGACTTTGTGTTACCTTACTTTGTTGGAAATTAAAGTGGGGATTTAGTAAGGTAGAAAGAATAGTGTAACTTTGTCGTAGTCAGATGAAAATAAACTAGATAGAAAGGCAGAAGCATCAATAGCCTAATCGTTAAAACATCGAGAGGATAAGCAAGACATCATATCATGAGTTTTA
This sequence comes from Lithophane leautieri, assembly GCA_949152455.1. Taxonomy (NCBI): domain Eukaryota; kingdom Metazoa; phylum Arthropoda; class Insecta; order Lepidoptera; family Noctuidae; genus Lithophane; species Lithophane leautieri. The sequence continues at coordinate 17,079,002 of OX424474.1, read as the reverse complement.
ACCCCGGCCGAACACATTTTTCGCCGAATCATTTCGCTTTTTTCTCCTCAACTCTTTTTCTTATTAACTCTGCGAAAGTGATGCCGTGTAGTAGCCGTGTAAATATTGCATCATTAAAACAGCAATGCGCTGACTAATTTTCGCTGACTGAAACGAGGGATGTCAGTTTTGACTCTTTGTTACGGCAAACAAGAACAAGACATTTCTAAATATCATTCTAAAAATCATCTAAACCCAAAATTGAACTCAAGTGCGCTTTCACGTCCGCTCAAACCGAAAACATTTTGAGGTCCCAAAATTTCCTGAAACACCTTTTCTCCATTCAAAGGGACCAAAACTGCGACTGGCAACACCGCTATCGCGCTGCGAATAGAAACAGTCTTATTACCGAAGCTATTGCTTCTAATGAATAATAAAAGTTGCAGCTACATGAGTTCCCTCTAAAACGTACGTTCTTTACGTATTATATGAAGTTGGGGAGAAATGAACAGGCCGTGAGAAAAGTGGTCGAAGGGGAAAAAAATGTGGTAATTTTTGTAGGAGAATGAATTTCGGGATATGGGTTTGCCAGTGTAACTGTAAATTACATAATTTTTCCCGTTCAACAAAAACTGACTGACATTATAGAAAAGGTTTTTGTGGAATATTTAACAACTAGATCTTTATAAAAATAACAAGTCGTATGCCCCGATTGGATTTATCATCGGCAATAATGACGAACTTCCATAATTACAAACTTTCATCCTCTATGTAACTCCATAAGGGGATGAATTTTCAAAAACCCTTCCTCACCTTCGTTTTATAAGGAATTCTTGTGTAAAATGTCATGCTTTTGGACCCAGCGTGTTTGGCTTCGCGTTGTCTGTCAGTGAATTTTAAGACTTTTAATAAATAGATATATTATGATTTGACGGTTGTATTTCTCGAAAGGGCAGGCAGAGGTCTATTGTTATAGTATACATCATATGAACACCCACATTTAGCTTTTTCATTTTATCAAACCTTTTAACAATAACCAGTTTGGCAATAATTGACGATAGAGATTTTCCGAACGAAACAAAATTATTTTATACATCTAATACTCATAAACAGGCAATGCTTGTTTATAAAGGTTGTATATTTCTGTATTCAAAAGGCAAGACTTATTACTTTTCATGTTGGTAGGCCAAAAGATTAATTACATTAATAAATCCCATTAATTAAGTCTCAGGTTCTCAATTTATTTTCCTGGGAGAGTTAATTATGATGAAACATATTATTGCAAAAAGTTGATTCATTCTTGGAGGTATATCTTTTTAATGACTGACTGGTCATGATACTATACTGATAGCATTTACTTTTACTTGTAATTATAAGTAAGAGTAAATAGTAAAGATTAAAAGTTTCAAATGCTCTGATATAATAGTGCAGATGGATCTTCACTTTCTATTTCATCTGTCAGTCTTACTGATGCATTTTGTAATACATAACATTACAGAACATCACGCCTCTATTCCCCAAAGGGTAAGGAATAGGTGTACCTACATAATATTATACACCGGCATGTCGCAAATTTTATTATGTATAAGTCTCATGTATAATAATTATAATGTTTATGAAGTTAATATATATTTTGTTCATACGATACATTATGTAAGAACAATCAAGTGCCTCCAAATATGTACCAATAGAACACACTTACCTGCAAATACGGTCTTGAACATAATAACCAATTTAACTTTGCACCCAGATTGTCCATGCTGACTAAACGGAATGTTACCATTTTAAATATTATATTTTATTTATACATACATTTATACATCACAATTATTAGGTATTTTATTTATTTTATTTCTTCTATCTTATAGATCAGTTTTTACTTTATTATAATAATATTCTAGCGTATGACACTCGTGGGTTGCAGCTGAAAATCAGCGTCAGGTGGTACACTTTGTGTTTCCATCTGACATTATGCTGAGCTGAGGCCCTTTTGGCATTCTAATGGTTGTTTTCTGTTTTTATAGTTTTAAGGTGTATTTTTCTGCTACAATGCCAATAAACGCATTTTTCTTTCTTTCTTTCTTTCCATAGCAACACTGCTTGCAAAGAAAAATATCAACAAAAACGTGAAACTCAGTATATTTGATTGTGGTTTCTGGGTTCGCCACGTGTCAAGAGATATTTGCTGGGTTTTCCTTAAGGTAAGAAGATTCGCTTAGATATTGAATTACCGGGAGTACGCGCTTGAGCCATCGGAGCGTAGGCAGAAGTAATGAAAACGATTCCCTTTGTGTTTGAGATGTACGAACGAACTTTTCCTTACTGTAATTGTACCTGTAAATGTGTGAAAGGATTCGTAATTAAAAAAAAAAAAAAAAAAAAAAAAAAAAAAATGTTTATTTCATCAACCGTGCAAACATTACAATTTTTAAATTTGGAGACACCTTTTAAGCAAAGATTTGCTTGTGTTAGGTGGTTCCGCTCCTCGAGTTTACAGTAACTTTACATTGTGTGAGAAACAAACAGTAATTAAATTTATAATATGCATGCAAAGTTCTATAAAATTTCAAAAATGTTATCAATTTATTAAAATTAAAATCTATTAAAATGGAAACGACATTAATAAAGATAGTTTATAATTCATTAAGTGTGCGCACAGTATAATGTGAGTGTAAGTGTGTGTAGTGTTGAAGAGTGTGATGATTGGGTGTGTGTGTGTGTGTGAGTGTGTGTGTATATGATAGAGTGTGTGTGTGCGTGGGTTGTGTGTGTGTGTGTGTGTGTGTGCGTATGTGTGTGTATGTGTGTGTGTGTGTGTGTGTAGTATAGTACCAATCCTAATGATTATGTGGTCGTGTGTAACAGAGCCTCAGTTTGTTCGTAATTTATAGTCATTAACCATTCAGTGAGTGTTCTTTTGCAGTCATGATGTGTCATGGAGTATATGGCAAGCACCTTGTTAAGGGCATTGTACATGCGAGAGGATTGTTTTGTATATTGCTTAGAAGCAAATGTAGTTTTGACTGGAGATTCTGGTGCTACCTTGTTTGTTCTCCGCGATTGTGTCCTGGAAGTGACGAATGGGAGGGATTTGTGCTTTTTTAAAACAGTCTGAAGGACGTACAGCTTTCTGACGGACAAAACGCTCGCTGTTAAGTATAAGCTATCAGTGGGGAATCTTAAGGGTTTAAAGTACATGACCTTAAGTAAAGCCCTCTGAGCCCGCTCAAGTTCTAAAAACTTTGTCTTTGATGCTCCACCCCAAATTGGTAAACAATACATCAGTATAGACTGCCCCAGAGAGATATAAATTTGCTGGATAAGGTCTTTAGTGGCAACGTGACGAAGAGATTTAAATGTCCAAATTAATTTTCTAACTCTGTTCATTATGAGTTCTAGATGTAAGTGCCAAGAAAGTCGTTGATCGAGCATTACTCCAAGATATTTTGTGTTATTTACTTTGTGTATTTTAAGGCAGGAGCAGTTAGTGTCTTGGGGGTTGGAGCAAGTATGAATTTTAATTTGGAGATCTTTTGTTGGCTGGGTACTATTGTATATAGAGAAACAGATGTAGTTAGTCTTTGAGACATTCAGGGTTAAAAGGTTATAATCGAGCCAGGCAGCTATTTTAGTCAAACCACGTTCAGCGATGCGACCGACGCTGTCCCATGTCTTTCCCGAGAAAACAATTGCCGTATCATCTGCATAGGAGAATATGTGAGCACCTTCGATACTCATGTTACATAGGGTATTTATATAAATGAGAAACAGCGTCGGTCCGAGCACACTTCCTTGCCCCACTCCGTATGTGAGTGTAATTAGGAGGCAAGAAACGTTTTTGAAAATCAGTCATTAATAAAGGCTGGGCAGACCAAAGAAAAGCTACATTTCAATGCAGGACTTACATGCTTTGTGCTTATCATGTCTAAAAATGGTTTTGTGAGTTCAAGTATATATATTCAACTATTTTTAACATTAACTTTGTTTTCCACAGACAAGCATATCGGTTCCCCTCAACTTTGGTCACACAATATCAACAGAGCTTCAAAATTAACATAATGAAGTAAAAAGGACGCTGATAAATGAACAGAGTCACTAAACAATGTTGATCCGAACCACGGCTGCCGGCTGGGCGATGTGGGACAAAAACTTCAGATGTTGTTGCCAAATTTTGCTAGGTCACAACTGGGACAATATTGAAGTGAGTTGCAAAGCGATACATATTTCAAAACGGAAAAAATCTCAGTTGTCAATTCTGGGGCAGCTATGGTCTTTAAAAATTCTCATTACCTATAGACATAGTGATTTTTTTATCATATAGGATGAACTCATATATGGTTCTGTCTCTTTTTGTAGGAAAGAAAGAAACTTAATTAATTTGACCCATAAGTGCGTTTGTTTACCGCAGCTGTCACCGGGACGTCACTGAGAACGAAACGATCGCTCTGAAGTAGTGATACATACATTTACAATGGCCGTGTGTCTACCGCACGTCCGTCACCAGAGCGCTGTCATCCCGGCCGCCGAAGTTTCTAGTAGTTCGGTGCGATCCTCGCACCGCTGCACCGCACCGGCGCCATTCTCCTGGCTTTTGTTTTTTGTTTAACATTACTGAACCGCCGAGTTCGGTCGCGGTGGACAATCAATAGCCGACACGTCGTGGACGGGACGTCACGTTCGGTTCGAATAATCTCCTTTCTCAGTGTCGTCCCGGTGATGGCTGCGGTGGACGGACGCCCTAAGACACTGTTAAAACAAAGAAAAAACATAAAAGGAAACTTCCTTTATTTTCCTACATCACGGAGGTTTCACTGATACGTTGCCAAAATGCCTAATTTTATACCAACACAAATAAAACACAGCTTCTCGACTAAAATCATAACGGTTAACCACTTCCCCGCACTCTTTAAACAAGTGACTTACAACTAAAAGTTTTATCGTCTCGATAAAGATTCTCAGCAACACAGGACAGTCTCGGTGACCGCAACAATCTGGCGACACCACGAGGGTTAGTAGTGCACAAGTTGGCACAAAAGTTAGCACAAACAGACATTAGCGCCGTATCTCGGCCACCAGGGAGTTTGTCTTGCAGGCCTAGGGAAGCCGCTACAGTCTGACGGATTTGATAGATAATAATAAATATGCTACTGTAGTACCTGTGCAACAGAGCACAACAGCCAATCCCTACTGTCACCACAGGGTGACAGTAGGGATTGGATTCAGTTTACTCCTACTATGTATTTTTTAAGTGTGAAACTAAAGATTTGATGTAGGTCCTGTATGGTTTTAGTCTAGGTCTGGTATATTCTAATTTTGTGCCCCTAGTCAAATATTGCTAACATAACAGGGAAAGCTCTGTGAAATCATGAAGATTTCAAATTATATCAAAGCACAGTTTGTTATTAATTATTTAGGTAGGTAAAGCCATCGTGTCAAATTATTATATGCAAATGAAGGGTTAACAATAAATAAACCCCTTTACTGATATTGAAGCGTTATTTTAAAGCAGACACATTATAGATGCAAACTATTTTTTTCCATTTACATTATGTAACTTAAACTAAAAGGACTGACTAACTATACCAATAAATATAAAAACAAATATTTTTTTCCTAGAGCTATGTTTAGAAAAATCACCAAGTAGTCCACTCGATTTATAAGATCTTTTTAGGGTTCCGTAACCAAAGGGTAAAACGGGAACCTATTACTAAGACTCCGCTGTCCGTCCGTCTGTCTGTCTGTCTGTCCGACTGTCACCAGGCTATATCTCATGAACCGTGATAGTTAGACGGTTGTTTTCACAGATGATGTATTTCTGTTGTCACTACACTACAACAAATACTAAAAACAGAATAAAATAAATATTTAAGAGGGCTCCCATACAACAAACATGATTGCCGATTTTATAGATAATGGTACGGAAGCCGTCCGTTCGTGCGTGAGTCCGACTCGCACTTGGCCGGTTTTTTATACTTTTGTGTGCGACGCAATAAATATTGCCTTGTAATACAATATGACAGGTCACATTGTTGTGTCCTTAACCTAATAATAGGTATCGTTGATGTCACACAAACGGGGCTATTGTTCAATCTGACCTGTGACCTCGCACTTAATTAGTGTAGTGTACTGCAGCACTGATTGACCTTTATTTAACCTTTAATTAACTTGGCATTTTGAACGTTTAACGAAATAAATAATTCGTGGTTGTTTTTTGCAACGTTATTTGAAAAGGAATGAAAAAATTATAATGACGAAACGATAAATGATGATACCTACATCATTCGTTCAACATTAAGTACATACATAATTATCTCATCTATATGGCCCATCGCTCGGTCACGATGGTCACCAATGTTACTGTTATTGTTCTAGAGCCTAGTGCAAGCTTTTCATAATTTATGCGTGACAAATAGAACTTCTTGGATAAGCACCTTCACCAGTTAGATAAAATTAAATGGTGCAGCGACTACACTCTAGTTACTAGTACATACCTAGTTGGAATTTTTTTAAGGATAACAATTAAAAAACAAAAACTAAGTATATTTACAATAAATAACCCCTTGGAATTTTTAAACTAAATCAGTTATAAGGATTTTTTTTATAAAACACAGAGCCCACCCTCAAAAAGCACACGTTCTTGCTTATCTACCGATATCAATCTATCCATCATTACAACAATAATTTTGACTTCAACATGGTTCCTGAAATAACTGTTGGTGCTTTTAGCCAAATTGTAGAGAAACCCATAACGATATCCCTACTCATAGATCACAATCTATCCTTTGAGCTCAAATTACTAGTCATTTTCCTAACACTAGGAACTTACCTACTTATTCTTAATTCCAGTTGGAAATATTTTCACAAATCACCAGGTAGTACTGATTGTACGTACTTAGAGCTGGTAATACAACCCTAATCATTTGTATCATCAAAATTATGTGTTTCCTGAAATACTTTAAGGTTGATTTTCAGCACCACTGTCGACGTCGCTGAATTCATATAATTTGGATTTGGAAAATTATTGATACGACGAAGAAGAACCACTTACATTATAGGACACAGCGATCACCAACATTTTGTGGTTTCAAAGATTAGTTTGGTTTTTGTGGTTTCTAAAATTGTTCATTGAGACAATTGTATCCGAAGATGTTAACGAAGTGGCAATAATGGTGATCAGTCTTTATTTTTGTGATCTCATTAACGGAAGGTACCTACTTGTCCATGAAAATACACAAAGCAGTCCCAAAAACGTTTTAACAGGTAACCGGGTAACCGTACCACACACGAGGCACCCGCCGTCACTCACCAACTCGAAACCAAACTTAGACAATTAGGTGGCGTGATTACGCGAAATGTGACCGCCGCGGTTTGTGCCAAGACACTTGATTTAGCGGCGGCGGGAACTTTGTCCCGGTCCCGGAGTCGACCACTCCCATCACTTCAAGTGCCGCGGTTTGCGCCAGACTTTATCTTAAGTGACAGTGACGCCTTTATAGAAAAGTGCGGCTATAAATTGGAAGATGGATTGCGAATTCGCGGGTTCATTGAATTACTAAGTTCTGGGATTTGAGTACCTACCTTTGGAGGAATTCCTCGCGATTTGATTGAACATGAATTAATAAGTTGATCCTAGAACAATGCTCAAGTTTGAATCTCGAATCTAAAGTGTCAGATTTCGGACTGATCCTTACTCAAATCTTGTTTAATTCAAGCATGATCGTTTTGGAATACCTACGTGTCTAAGTGTGTATATTTAAAAACTGGCTGGCTATTACTAATGACGTACTGTAGCACGGCACTTATTTGTGTTATAACCTTAGTTTCACTGCAGTTACTGGTCCTTTGTTTAAGAGTTAATTGTGGATACGTCTTTACAGTTATATAATGCAATGTGGTTACAACTCTAATTATACTCTGCAATACTTTGAACCCCATTTCACTACAATTTCTAGCACAGTGTTAATATAAAACTTTTTACTATTATTGTGATTTGCAGCCTTAATAGCTGTAGTAGTCAAATTTCATGGTCAACAAACTCATAAACTAGCCAAACGTCTGGACATAGCAGTTAAACAATAAATGTTGAGCATCTGTGTTGCCATTTTATTAAAACATTATTGTTATTATTGCTACTAGTTTTTCACTCCACTAGTGACGTGCCAGCGGCAAAGAAAATGGTAGTTAAAAACAAAAATCGGTTTGAGTCGAATATAAATATGAAATTATATACTAAATATTGAATAATTAATGAATTAATTATAATGATTATTATTATAATTATGTAATTGAATATTTTATTTCAATATATATCGAATATGTATTTTCTTTATTTCTTTCTTCTTTTCTTTCTAATATCATTTTCCCGTTTTTCGAGATTTTTGGACAGGCTACCAGAGGCCATACACATATTTGTTCATAATATGTAGAATCCTCAATTTATATGCAAAAGCATAGGCACACCTATGGACCTAGTAAAAATAAGTTTATAACGTCAGCCAGTACCTATTAATAGTTCACCAACCACCTTAATTTACAATAAGATAAGATAATGGTCAAACGTGACCATCATATCGAAAATAAAATAAAACTCAAATAGAGAAGAAAAGACAGTGAATAGACGTTTTCAAATCACGACTTTCGATTTTTTCTTTTACTAGCTTGCCCTCTGCTCTCATCTTATTTATTTGCCTTGCAGTCACATAAACAACATTACAAATACAACCATTATAAAACCGCTTTACCTCTCCACAAGTAAAAAACATAAAGTTAATTTATTTCTCGAACAAAGAACAGAGAGCTACTCGTAGTTTGAAACTGCATTGGTTCGTCGACATACTTATTGTGTGTACTTGTGTGGAATTTATTCACTGAATCAATACGGCCGCCGCCGCCGGAGCGCGCGTGCAATTGGGAGCTCGGCAGAAGTATATTGTGTGGAAAGCGGACGAGTTTCCCACAAGGCTGGGAGAGGTGGACGACACTAAGACTGGATGGAGACTTCTTTTTTCTGTTAATGATTTTGTAAAAATAATAATAATAATTGTGATGGGTTTAGGTTTTCTTCTGTTCCGAGAAAGAAAAAGATAGTTAGAAAAAAACTATTACAAAAAAAAACCCGCCTTAAAAAAAAGGGACTACAAAATTAATGTAACACTTCCTTACTGAAGTTATTAACATTATCAACATAGACGAATTGGATTAAAAACCTATCACTCAAAAACTACATTAGGAAAGTTAATTAAATTGATAAGACCACAGCGCGAGCTTCCTCTACCAAATGAAGAAAAAAATCACTTAGATGCATGTAATCACGAAGAAATCGGTGTACATACACGAAAAAAAAAAACTCACCGAATGTATAAAGTCCACCTTTTTTAAAGTCGGTTAATAAAATAAGAGGATTGTGTGAAATAAAGATTTTGATAAAAACAGCGTTGTTCATTCGCGTGAACAAAAACAAAGTAATTTTTAGGTTATTACTTTGAAACTTTCGCTTAGCTGATGAACCCAAATTAGGTATTTGTATATCAGTGGCCAAAAGACTAACAAAAAATTACAAATTGTCTTCCATTCTAAGTTAAATTTAATGACACGTAAAATCTGAACATAAAAGCATTAAATTATAGTTTTTTGTGGAATAAAAAGGTCAAAATAATAAAGTAAATTGCAGCGTCTATTAAATTTCCACTAACCACGTCGTTTATCATGCAACTTACGTGTATCAACGTAAATGCCTTGCAATAATTATCGAGAACTTTAAGTACGTACGCGTTGCTTGGCAAACTTGTGTATGTCGTAATCAAAATTATGATGTTGCGAGTTATACTCGCGTAAGTGAATTCTGAAGCACTTACTACATATTATACTATTTGTGTCTCTGATATGTAACAGTATTTGCGTGAATGTGACGCATATTTTCCCGCAACTTGTTATTTTTGTGTATTTGTCCTTTCTTAGCGTCATGTTTGCCGCAAATAAACGTATTTTCTATCTTCTATTTCATTAAATTTTTCGTCATGTTTCAGTGATAATGATTTAGTGCAGGTGCCAAGAGAATAATTTTGTGCATATTTAAATCATGTTAAATTTTAGGAATTTAATTAATCATGAATAAAGTGTAACTGTGTGATTCTTCTTTACGATCTTATCCTAGGTGCATCGTCTTCACATACAGGGTGTCAGCAGACATCTCCCGAAAACTGAAGCTGGATGTTCAGACCAAGCATCTTGACATATTGTAAATGAAAAAAACGAAAAAAAAATCGCTAATTTTTCGATTCCATAATTTGACACGTTTTGAAAATCATGTTTTCTGAATGAAAATTGTATTTATTTTCCTGGATTTAGTTCATTTAAGGCTATTTTTGCTTTCTGAATTGCCTGTAGCATTGCCATCATCATGGGATTTCCGAAAAATCCATTTTTCGTTTTTTCGAATCCATACAAAAACAGTCACAAGTTGAACATACTTCAGAATCAAGCACACCAATATAAAATTATTATTACACCCTGTATAATAATAATTTTATAATTAATGTAGGTATACAAAATATTGTGAAACATTTTTAAAAGGGTAACGGTGAAGTTTCTCGCCCATTCTTCTCCATACGAAAACTACCTTTTGGAAGGGGCAACTAGAATCAGTTCTATTTCTTTGTGTTTGACGTTAAAAAGTGCCTTTTTGTGCCTAATTGAAATAAATTATTTTACTTTTGAATTTTGATACTTGATTTTGGTAACATCGTAAAGCGAAATAAAGGTAGATATACTTAAACATTAAAATAAATAGTCCCGCACGACCGTCGAGCGGTGCAGCTACCACACTAACAAGTGCCACAGAACAAGTGCAGTACAATGAATACGCGCACTTGTGTAAGTACCACGTTAATTCGAGGAGGCACAGATGTGCCCGTTTTAACTTCATAGTGCTATCTAGGCACCTCTACCTACACAGATAAACAAAATTACTGTAGCATTAATAATGCACAGTCAGAATTAATGAGTTAATTGTTTACCGAATTCACAATTTATGACAATTTGTCGTGATATAGCCATGTAATTAAAGTTAATTGTTTATCGAATTGACACATTATGACAATTTGTCGTGATATAGCCATGTCATTAAACAAATGGTAGAGAATGACTGTCTGTTGTGATTTGAATATCACCTACTGGCAATATAAATCCGTAGACAGTCACTATGCTAAGCAATTAATTTGCCTGATTTTAGATGATAGCATATTCTATTTATCTATTTTACTTTTAGTCTAGAACGAAAAACATGCATGAAAAAGACTGCTAAAATCATAACCCTTTCTTTTGGCTTTGCCGTTGTCGGGTAATTAAATCAATTATGTCTCGAACAAATGCGTTAAGTTTTAAGCGTTATCTGCAAGCGGCACTAAACTTTTTCCATCAGGATGCTGTTTAAAATCTGCAACATAAGGTCAAAAACTTCTGTCTATAGACAAAAGTTTTTGACCTTCTGTTGCACACAATAAACAGTACTGGTTTTTAAACCTATTAATGTACAAAATCGGGACCCTAACTCCATCCAATCCCTAAAACTGCACGTTTCTGAAACTGTGACCAACTCTAATAGTTTCGGTTCCATTTCGAGTGTGTTTGAAACTAGTACAACAAGTACAATATAAAACCACGTCAGTTGCAGACGTTGCAGTGTTGCTTAAACCGGTGTGTCGCAGGTGTGTATCCCGCTTTACAGCATACGTGGTTGTTTAGTCAGAGATTAGTTCTCTTTGCATTTATCGTTGTCTCATTGAGAAACTGTTTTCACACCGCAGTGACGCTATCACAAGTGAAAATTAATGATGCAGCATAATATAGAATATGAAAACTGAAAAGCTCTAAATACGCATTGCTTTCTAAACTAAATCTATGAAAAGACTATGAGGAATGTCGCACTGAATAGCGATACGATGAACCACGAATAATAGTAGTTTAACTGCCCGTAAAACTCTTTTGAGTTTTGGAATCCTAACGTATGTATCGTAGTGAACTCGATACATTTTCCACAATTGAAAAGCATTATAATAATCGGGCCTGTAAACAAAAACACCACTTGCATCGAATTATATTTCTAAAATTTTGCAATTAAAGCTCAAAACACACATATGGCGGGTGCGTGTCGGGAGCAGGTCGGGTCGTATTCTTCGCGGGAGCCGCGCTGTCATCGTGTTCACACACAGCGTGGGTGCAGGACGGGCGCGGAACGGGCGTGGGACGGCAGCGGTTCGGGCTCAGACGTACCTAGCCAGGCGCCAGCTGTTGCAGTGTGATTGAAAATGTCGGGTGATTCGGACACGGGCGAAAAAGTTATAACTTCTACTATTAATATAAATTAATTAAAGAAATTAAAATAACGATACTTAAAATCTTCATAATCCAGAGATCCATGGCCAAACAACATTTTTTTGTAAATTATCACAAAACAAATACGACACGCACGAGACGCACCCGCGTTCTGTGTGTTGATTGATATCCATTATAATTCCTTAAATTACAATTTATTATGCCCACCGTACTCCCGCGCCCGACACGCTCCCGACACGCATCCGCCTTATGTGTGTTTTGAGCTTAATGGAAATAAGATAATTATACAATTCTAGTTCCACTTTAGAAGTAGGAGTCAGGAACATTCTCAGCGATATTCTAAAAAATAAAAAAGTAAAGCATACTGAAGGATGTAAGAAAGTTTTAATTAAAAGTAGGTTCCATTCGCGCCGCGCATAGATTTCCATAGATAACGTCGACGCGCGATAACTCGCTTGGCGTTCTTTTTTCGATTTTTTTCCGCCTTTTCTTTATCCTTTTTTTTTCTGAATCAGTTTGTTGACTCCGGTATTAAATGGTTACAATTTACATCAAGATGGTGGAAAGCAGTTTTCAGCATTTATAGGTTTTTGGGCAAACCACGTTGACTATTGGACGTTTACGGACTGATGTACGGCTTTAGAGTAATGTTGTTGATCAGCAAGAATCAAATAACCTTTTTTGGAAGTACCTACCTGTGCACGTTTCAGAAATAAGGTCACAAAAAAGGGTTTTTTGAAGCGACATGATAGCACAAACTGTTTCTATCAACACAGCAACCATAAGAAATAAAAATAAAGGATTTAGAACAAACGTCTTAAATTAAATCCAACTTGAAAGCTACACTAATCTACAAGGCACACATAATTGAAACAACATCTTCAAAAAAAAAAACCTCTTTAGAAAACAGTGAGCTACTAAAAATCTAATAATTACAAGTCTGAGCCGTCGTTAACATACAATCTGGGATCAAAAGCACCTGATTTACCTGCTTAGCACATCAAAAAGCCGTGATGGGAGAAATATTACCCCAAATGAGCGTATCGCGCTCCGAAGCCTTCTACTCAACGACCATTATAACCAGACCCCTCCCAAATGCTTAATTCTTGGGGAACTTGGTGGGTACGGATAATCGGGGGGTCGACGTAGAATAGTCGGGGATAAGTTCATTACCTTAGCCGTTGCTTTACTTAATACAGTTAGTGAGTTATTTCGCGGTAAGAGATGGCTGCTGGTTAAGGCTGTACGTTGGGGAGGTTTATTTTTATATCTTCTATTTTGCTACGAAATGTAAGAAAAACTCTTAGGCGTGGATTATAATGGTTTTTTTTTAACAATTATAATCCACGCCTAAGAGTTTTTTAACCTAACCTAACAGAAGAGTGATGTGAACCGATATTCTCAGAAGCCGCTTTGAAAATAGAACAAATTTAAAAATGCATTATATTTTTTAAAACATTGCCATGCCGGAAATAGGTTACGTTGGTGAAATGTACTGTGCCAGGGTAAGGGCCACCCGCGGCTTTGAAGCCTTAGAGATGATGATGATTTTTTCCAGAATATTACCACTACTATTTACAGCTGCCAAACAGAAATAACCGTTATAAACACGATTGCTAGATGGATTGGTGACCGAGAAAAAAGACATTAATGTTGCCACCAAGAAATAAAGACACTGCTGCCTATACTCTTATAATAATTTCAAAGTTGCCCTTCATGACACCCACAATAGGTTGAACATGATGTTCTCCTTACACACAGTTCAAATTTTATTACTACACACTCTTAAACTATTTATTACACAAGATCATTTACCTATCCGGTAATCAAACGAGTAACTTTATTACCTACACACATAATTAAATAACGTATGACTTGGCAACTTTTTGTTACATAACTATTGAGTATTCTAAAAGCTAATCTCGTGTGGTAAATTAGTGAAAAGAATCTATTTGATGTGTGACAGGCTACCGTTGCTTCGTCATTGATTACCCTAAACACAAGTTAAATCTTACCTTGGGTACCAGAGTTTTTTTTTTTTTTATTGCTTTTTTACATGCTTAATTTAATTGACTGTTAGACAAGTGGTTTGTTTTTTGTGATTGGACTATCTTGTAGGTGTTGACAGAATGTCCTTGCAATTCACCGACAAATAAATCTTGTCTCAAATTTTGCATGTTGTGTTAGGCCCTTTGTACACGGCACGGTTTTTTGACGGTACGGCGAATAAACCGCGCCGTAAAAATAACGTAACTGTCAACTAGCATAGTGATCCGTAAAACACTAATGACCCCAGGCGTGGTTTATACGTCGTACCGTAAAGAAACCGTGCCGTGTACAAAGGGCCTAAGTGTGGAGACATCAATATTCGGTTGTTTACTAATCTATGTAATTGTAAGAATGACCACATACACCGTTCAGAAATACTCTTGCCTCGTAGGGGTAGGAATGAATGAACAAATACCTAAATTAGTAATGTCTGTGATACGTCATGAAAGGTAATAAAGTAAGTGTGATCACACTTTTGCTTACGAAATGAAGACGGCATAATAATTATGTAGAATTAGCGGCTTAATATTAGTTCCAGCATTATAATAAGGAATGAAACTTTAAAATTGTAATGAGGTAACCTTTGACAATGGTAATGGTAGAACAATGAGGTAGTATTTCATTTGTTAGCAATTAGTAGAAACTAACACCTAATAATAAAGAAAAGAAAAAAATCTCGCGCACTATTGCTGGTAGGTGGGTGTAGGTAGGTACTCTGTAATACAGTATGCTATAATATCAGCACGAGTCACGTCCCGCGGCTGCGCTCGCCGCTCTGCCTACAGTCGCGGTGCAATGCGCACTGATTGTAAACGCGACAAATCGACGCTTGCACTGTGTATCTACCTGTCAGCCCATGAGCACGGCGGGGAATAAGATCAGAGAATTCCAAGTTTTGTTAATACGGTGGTGGCAATAAAGTTCTGAGGTCATAAACCTGTCCGTCTTCGATCCATGAGATGGACTTCCTTCAGGAGAAAACCTATCGGAGAGAAAGAGATATGTGGACAAAATACTAAAAGTCCTATCAACTTGAATGAACCATTATCGATCGGCTGTCAATATACTGGGTTAACTGCTGAACATGAAGAGTCGGTTCCTTCCACTAAGGAGAGCACATCTTGCGCCAGGAATTATGTTTTCAGGATTCGGTCTGTTTTAGCCGTCCTTTTCAATTCATCAGTCCATCAAGCTACGCTCGCCTTTTTGTGATCTCCAGAACTCACCAAATCAGAACATTACTTCTATGAGTGGTTTTATTATAATTGTTGTTCCTCGTACTCTATGGCCGCTGGCCCCAAGCGTTGGATTTGCGAGCGATTTGCGTTTATAGCCATTTGCCGGCATTACAGGCGCGACGCTATGAATACAAGCTCAGCAGCTCAGCTTGCGTCTAATCATTTAATATGAAAATTGTGCTCATTCAACGTTGCATTCAGGGTATCTGTTTCATGTTCGAATATGTTGGGTGTTTCTTTAGTTTAAAAGCTCGTTATGGATAAAGAAAGGTGTGGCAAGATTTTCGCAAATTTTTAGCTCTCACGAAACATTTGTGTTACTCAAAATGTTCGTCATTCCATAGAGTCAGAAAGGTCACGTTAGTGTCAATGTTAGCCTCTGAATCAATACCTGGCAGTCTAATGCCAGTCTTCTGGTCATTACTTATTTATTTATTACTTGAGTCATCCAATCGTCAAACATCTACGTCATCATCTGTCCACTTTCAATACCTCTATAATAAAAACAAACCTACCGTAATGATTGCTCATTATTTCTATTAAAACCGAGGAACATAATAAAATATCTACCGAAACTATTTAAAACTGTACTGATTCCCCTAAAATTCAGCGGTTCCGTCCATAATTTGTCAAAATGTTGAAGTCCATTAGCATTGAAGAGCTCTGACCTCTCCCTTGACCTCAGCACATCAGTGCCCTAAACGAAAACTAATGAATTAATAATAATTTACGACATCGTTAAAATACGAGAGCCGTAGGTAATTAAAACTCCAGGTTACTGACAGGGAATTAATATCTTCAAATATTACAAGTTTCAAGCACAATTTATTACGGGCGGGCTACGAGAGCGACGGAGTATTGAGGTCAGGATGTTAAGTGACGGTTAGCGAGAGGTTAGTTCAGTTAAAGTAGTGAGTAGTTTTTTACCTATCATTTTCAAAATATTATATTTGCATTTCTTTGAGTAGAACTGGAGTTACCGATATAGCTTGCAGAGTTAGCAAGCTGAAGTGGCAGTGGGGTGGCCATGTTTGTCGAAGGACCAATGGCCGGTGGAGCAGACGAGTCCTGGAGTGAAGACCGCATATCGGCAAGCGTTGCGTGGGATGCCCCCCGGGCAGGTGAAACCGATGACCTTAAAAAGGTGGCTGGGACAGACTGGATGCGGAAATCGGAGGACAGAGTATTGTGGTGCAGCCTGGGAGAGGCCTATGTCTAGCAGTGGACTGTAATAGGTTGAATTGATTGATTTGGTTTATTAAGCTTCTCAGTAAGGTCAGTGGTAATCCGAAAATGGTATATTATATGGTAATGTTATAGGCCGACCCAGGAAGAGGTGGCAAGACAATCTGGACGCGTATCGCAAGGGTTGGATCGAGGTAGCATGGAAAAGGATGTTTGGAAAGATTTGGGGGAGGCCTTTGCTCAGCAGTGGGAAAGTGTAGGCTAACAAAAAAAAAAATGTTATAGGACTCACAACATGTACAGATTTGCCACCATACTTGTTTTGTTTATAATGGGAAGTACTAGTATATGTATCTATAACTTAATTACCAATAAACATAGTTGATACATAAATGTTCAAATATATTTTTGTTTAAGCGATTATAGTTTTATGTCAAACACACAGGTTTTTTGTGCAATCATTTATGTGTGGAATTAGAACTGGTATTTGTTGATAATTTCCACCCACACTCTCGCTGGTCTACCAGCCACATCTCAATAAGTATGATTGCGCCTAGTTCCTCTCAATAGTGGGTCTCTCAGGTCACTGGTACAACGAGATAAGGAACTCGAAACAAACCGGTATATTAGCATACACGACTATAAGACGTTACATAACACACTTCACTGGCTGTGTTGGGTTTTTTCTGTTAAAGTTATAATTTATACAGGTAGATCAAGTTCAGTGTTAGATGCAGTGTTTGTGACTATTTTAGAAAAGAATATAATGCTATTGTGCTTTAGTTTATATTTTTTCTATAATAATAATATGTACCTACATAGAACCACCCCATCACCTTAGGATATCCTGTACCTACTCATTTTTGTTGGTAAATATATAAGTAATTGCGAGCTTCATCCATTCCACGGTTAAATCTGATGATCGATTTGGAAACCACTTCCCGTAATCCGATTGTGTCGAAATTTTGCTCACTATAAATACCTAATAATGATTAACAGAGATTAAACGACTAGACGATTTGACTAGATATCCAGGGAATCGCTAAATTAAAACAAAGTTTCATGCTAGGAACATACCGTGTCTAAATCAGCTTAAAGTCATCTATATTATTTACTGGCTCCCAAACTATATAGCACTAAGGTTTCCTGTTAAAAAACTCAATATTGAGTTAACTCGCCTTTGCTCACAGGATGTCCAACAACTGAAGGACAATTCTCGTACTTAAAAAACGTTCGGATTCAAGTCTCAATCTGGCAAACTTGTCAAAAATGTTGATAAATTGATTGTATTTTTGACAGATTGAGAATGACATACGAATGCGAACGTTCTTAAAAATTACGGGAATGGCCCCTCTGACTTTATTATGTAACGTGTTTATTACAGAATAAAATAAGTTGCACCACTTTCGGCCCCACTACATATTCCTACACAAACAGCCGCAGGCGCAACCGTATCTTTACACAGATACACGTTTTATTTTATCTCTGTCGAAAGAAATGTCATCAGAACACTTAACTAAAGATACCTGCTTTTCATTGGATAAGTAATATGTGTTTATTTTAACTTGATTAATATGAAGTAATGTTTGTTTTACCACAGTTCGACCATTTCCTAATCTTCATGCGTCCGTTAATTTCCTAAATTAGTGCCATAATAACGCAAATTTTGTAATTTTTCTTAATTATTTTCTTAACTTAAAGATCGCAACGACTTGATAATATAATAAACACTTATTTTTAATTTATTCATTTAATATACCTACCTACCGTTTGGATAATTCTTGGTCCGAAGTCAAAAATATTTTTAAAAGTAGTTCCATTTTTTTTTATACCGTGTCCTTTGTTTTATGTTAAGGCTTGCTGTAAAATATTCCTAAGTTTTTATCAGGACAGTCTCGGGAATTTAGCCCAGTTAATAGTATAAGGCTCTTACCTTTTTATGGTAAGTGTACCTATACAAATTCTTAGCTAACCAGTTGGTACTGTGTAACGACTGTGCCTAGTTAAGCAAATGGTTTAGTACCTGAACGATCAGTTATCTACTATTTACATGGTAATTTTTACGATGAGCTTGAAAGTCTAACGTGTAACAGTCTGGCCTTTTTAACCTTTTGATTAACTTAGCTTTCGCAATGTGAGTTATGGCAGACTTATTGTGGTTACCGCGTAATAATTTTGAAAGTTACTTTTGAACCTATTCAATTTATTTTTTTGAAACATAGAGATAGGGTCTAAAAATCATATAAGTACATATGGTTAGATTAGGTTCGAGTATGTATGATATTATAAAAATAATATCTAATCAAGAAGACGCGAGCGCAATAATAATTGCTATTAAATACATAGGTAAGTATAAAAAATAGACTATGGTTCATAAAATATAAATGATATTATGTGAATAATATAATGTTGTTTAAATTTTATTACACGACATCCCAAAAAAGGAGTGTAATATTTTCAGGGTTTCATGTATGTACGTAAGTTTTTTTTTTTATTTATGGGGATTTGTGAACTTTTTTCCACAAATCCCCATTATGAGCTCTATGAGACGTCAATGATGATTTCACTAATCCCCATTGACGTTCTCCATCAATGAAGATTAGTGCAATCACCCTAAACAAATCGTTTTCAAGAAGTAATAGATCTAAAAGATTGTTCTATTGCTACACGCAGCGCCATCTATTATCTTAATATTGTACTTTTGACTATGTAATCAATACTCGTTTGTGGAAATACGAAAACGTATTCAAATAAAATACAATTTAGACACACAAGTTAAGTTTACATAGGTAAAGCTGCAAAGCAACGTGCTTCAACTGAATAAATTATCTAAACATAATTAAAATCAAACACACCAAAAACTTAACAAATACTTAAAACTGCATCAAGTATTGAACCAAATACTTAAAAATAAATATCAAGGGCTTTTCAATCACGTTTTTAAATAAGTGCTGTCATTTGTAAATGACAAGTATGTCTCCATAAAAGTGCATGTTCATCAACTTGCCATATTAGTGGAAATTGATGTTCAATACAAAATAACAAACTATTTCGATGCTGATGAGTTCAAGGCTGCGTTGAGTAATAGAAAGTGTGTGAATATGTAAAACATCGTCGTTGGATTCAAGGCTTAGACTGCCATTTGAATCGTTTTTCTATTATATAAAATTGAATATTTATGAACTGTGTAAGTCAACTAAATGGATTTTAAATTTAAATTGATAAAGATTAGATGCAGATTATCGGGAGTTGTTGCACTTATTGTTAGGCCAGACGAATACCTACATAGAAATTTGTGTTACAAGTCGAACTATAGAAACTCATAGTTTACTGCTAATAAAAATAAGCCGAGCCCTAATTTCAAATTCACTTACTTAGCAATCATAAAATTTGAATGTGGAAAAATCTTATAAATATTACCAAAATAGTTTGTTGTAATAAAGGTTTATAACGATGCAAGCAGCGCCATCTATTATCGTAATATTGTACTTTTGTTGATAGAATCAATAGGTACGTTCGTCAATATTCCTTTTTGCGGCTACAATAGCAATTTACCTACAAAACAAAGTTTAACTAACTTTACTTTATACCTACTCAATTCTCATGGAAATTCCAAAACCTGAATATAGCACATTAAAATATTCAGCAAATTATAATTACCTATAAATTAAATTTAAATGTAAGGAGCAATAATTATAAACCAATTAATTATACTTTAAGGAGCGAACTCTTGGAGTTAATTGTTTTAATTATTATCGTTTTAAGTATTAAAATTATAAGTTTTATTAATTAATACATAATGTTTGAACGTGATCAATATTAGAATGAAATAAATTAGGTATGTGTAGGTAATTAGGGGTTGTTTGTAATGATCGCAGAGTATGTTTAAGAAAATGTTAATTTGATTAAGCATAATTTTATTTGAAGTTTGAAACCAGTTTTACCTTTATTTACAGGCATGTTAATTTTAGAAACAGCACTTTGGTGCCTTTCATAGATGGCGACAATATTGCTGAAAAAGAGAAGAATACAAAGTTTAAATAAAAACTTTCTTGATGTAAAATCCTCACCTAAATACAAAGAAGGGTAACCTACATGTATGCTGAAGTTCTTCTGGCGATATTTTATGGAAGCAGATCAGTTCTCATATCGCCTGCGGGAATACAGGGTCGTTGAATATTGATACCGGTCCACCACTACTATAACTACTTACATAATATGAAATGCACATATTCATCTATAAACTTGAAATGGAGCAACTACAGTATAATATTATGAAAGTTTGTAAATACTGATGGCAGAGATACTTACATAAAATATTATGCCTGTAAAATATATAATAATGTAAAATATTTTTGATACAGTGAACCTCACAAATAAACAGTCAAAAAGATAAATAACTCCTCTTTAAAATATTATTCTTTCAGCAAGTGTTCGATCGGCCTATAAAGACTTAAAGACCAATACATTGATGACATTATTATGTCCCGACAGCAAAATGCACCTGCTGTGACAAGGCTCCATTAATCACGCTCTCACGTCAGCGTGACGCTGCGCCGTGACGGCCCGTCACGCTGACGGCACGTGAATATTGATGATGTCACACGCGCCACCGATCCCTATCCCCATGAATAGTGATACTTTTAACTTGCCGACGTGTTAGCGTGCTACCAGCATCCACAATGATTTCATATTATATTTCCTCCGGCTCGGTGTCGATAGTTCAAAGCGAGCACCCTAAAAGCGGGGATTCGCTACGTGTAAATCGATACGGGATATTTTTGCGAATGGCTCTTGAAAATGTTATGGGCACGATTTTTTAGCGGAAATAGGAATACGATCGTTGGTGCAGTGTTGTTTTAGATAGAATAAAAACAAAATAGATACGCAACTGAAGATTATAATGGAGCTTTTCCATTAAAGTTTCAATAGTTTATCCAAAAGATAGGTCTTGGAAAGTAATTTTAATTTCAATAAACATTTGCTAAACTTTAAACCATTTAAAAAATATCACGCCAGCCATAGCCGCGTCTGTCCAGCTTACACTTGCATGCTCATGTATTACGTCTGTCTTTGTTAGCTATACGTCACGCTGTCACGTCATCTGCTCACCGCATAATAACCGGAGATGTTCAGCTGGAACTGCCAAATAAGGGTACAGTAATAGAAACTGCTAGGCTTAGTCACATTGTCGAAAGTGACTTATCAGTTGTGTTTAAAAGTTTATTAAATGGAACTAACCGCACAGCCTGACCAGCCTGGTCTGTCTCAGAAGAGGTCTGTGACACCTAAAGTTACTGTTTCCAAAAAAAGATTATTCTTGTAACCATCTATACACTACATGTAGATCTCACGCTCACTTCTTTACGTTTAACTTAAATGACTTCATACTTTATCGTGTAAAAAATATATATGTTAGTGTGGATTTTATTTTAAAACCCTCATCTGCTGACGGAGATTTTGTTGAATAAATCAAATTGGGATTCAGGATGAAAAAAAACTGGCTCCTTAAAACGTCAAAGTGTAATGGCACTGTTACAGTCTCAAAATAGCTGATGCCAAAGCTGTAGCATGTGTCTCATGCCTAATTCGAGCTATGATTAAGCCGCAAAGATCGGAGACACTTCTAATTCTACCAGTCTCCTACGTGGCGGGCTCGTAAAATTTTGATAGGTTTAAGTCCTGAAGTAGATACTAAATGGAGTGCTTAAAAGCATGATCTAAATTCATCGAGTCTCCACCCCCGAAATTCGTGAGTTACACGAGAGGAGAGAGGATTCATAATAAATCCTCTCTCTCTTAATCACATTGAACGTTAGATGGGACAATGATTGTCCCATCCAACGGTTACGTTCGATGTGATTGCGTTGCTTTCACGGAAAGGCAGTCACATTTGCTGTCTTGCTCGTTGTTATCCACTCGTCAGGTATTAAATTACTGACGCGATTACAACTGATGAACTGATTACTGGCCAGACTACAAAATATAATATTATTTTAATTATAACTATTACCAAAATAAAAAGTATTACAAAGTTTATAATGACCGCTGATTTGCCGAAAGATCACGCCATGTGACGTATCTGTTTCTACAGAAATAAATATATAGAAATAAATACAAAAAAAATAAAAGTCGTTTATTCCCAAAATACAAAATTTACTCTTTTACAAAATTCCATATTATATCTGTGGCGGTACCTACATCGCCACATTCGAACTACGCATCAAAAGACCTGACGTCACACAAAAATCCTGACGTCACAAAAATCCTGCATCGCGCAATTAGAGTTTACCGTGCAGTGAACATATATACAAAAATCCAATATCAATCATTGGGAAGTTGCCCGCCAGATACAACACCCGTCTGGTCGGAGGATCCTCCCTTTTCTATGGTGGATGAGTGAACTCTACACCCTGTTCCTCATACCCCTAAATTGGTGACCCCGAATATGAACGTCAACGCAGCCTTCGTGCAACTACTCCAGCGTGACGTCATCATCATCACTCCCGCAAGCTTTCAGTGAGGCGAGTCACACAGCCAAGCCAACACCAGCATCCAACAAATGCGCATTCCTGGTCATCACCCGCAGCCTCATCACCCCGACCCACTGGGGCATCACCTCAATCAACTCAATCAACTCAATCGCCACAATCGCCGCAAACAGTTCCGACCCACTGCGAACAATGCGGCACCCGGTTCCGACTCACTGGAACCACAACTGGCACTGGCAAGCATCGCAAGATACAAGACTCAGCCCACTATCGACCTTCGGTCTTCGGAGGGGAGTGATGTGGCGGTACCTACATCGTCACATTCGAACTACGCATCAAAGATCTGACGACACACAAAAATCCTGAAGTCACAAAAATCCTGCATCGCGCAATTAGAGTTTACCGTGCAGTGAACATATATACAAAAATCCAATATCAATCATTGGGCAGTTGCCCGCTAGACACAACACCCGTCTGGTCGGAGGATCCTCCCTTTTCTATGGTGGATGAGTGAACTTTACACCCTGTTTCTCATACCCCTAAATATCCATTGCATGCATTAAATCAATTTAATTGCTATTTATTATAATTTGAAAAAATGTATCGTTAAATGAATAAAAAAATGAAATAAAAACATGTTTTTGTTTATAAATAAATAAATGCAAATGAATGCAAACGGTAGACAATTAGGCATTTATCGGGAATGTTACATACAATACTTAAATATAATTTAGTAATCTATTTAATAATTTAAGCAGGTACGCCATAATAAACGCCATTGGTATTTCTGTAGATCCCTTTGGATCTAATTACGCACGTACCTACTACTCCATTCCTTACTCTTCTGTGGTATGAGTTAATGCAACGTCGCCTGTCTATTTGATTGGTTACAAGCCACTGGTTTTACGATTCTGTTAGTAAACTACAACCTACCTAAAATTATGGGCATTTAATGTGTGGCTTTAGTTTCACCTATAAGTTGATAGCAGACGTATCTCGAGGGTATATTAATTGTTTAGTGCTTCGTAAATTGGTTATTATTATGCCGTATTTACTAGGAGAATCATAAATGGAAACGACACCTGGGTTGTTGGGGTATCATTAGTAGATACGACTATCTATTAATTTTGTGAGCACTATGTACAAGCAAATTATAATGATTTATCGAAGAATTTCTTTACCAAACGACGTTTTGTTAAGCCATAATTATTTCTATAATATTACTTACTTTAAAAAATATCATCGTAAAAATAACAGCAAAGTTGTTAGTATTTTACAAAGATTCTAAAACTTCATCTTAGCAGCACCACCTGCGTTTTTTTTTCAATCTAAAGCACGTTCACAATTAATGGCCGCTCATATCTCTCGCACCTGATCAGCTGACTCATTAATCTTTCACCTTTGCATCATTATCACATACGCTATCAATCTCTCAACACTTTTCTTCAAGAATCTTCATCTATTACACTGTAAAGGCGTTCATACGATGAATAAATAAAAAATCACTTAGTCGGGTGTCAGGTGGTGCTGTCAATTACACTGCGGGATGAAAGCAGCACCAGCACTATGAAATATGGATGTGGTATCGATGAAGTGCCTCCAGAATTTGCTGCTGAAGATAAATTTATAGTAAAAGTTTAGAAGTTTAAAGGGAGCAAAGTTTTAGAAGTTGGTACGAGTTCGGCGTTAGGTTCAAAAGTAATGGACAGACAATATTTTAGCACTTTTAATGTCTTACGTTTTCTCAGTTTGTTGCCATAGTGCAGGTCATCGTTTTCGTATTCTGAGATGATAATTTATTGTTATATGGATCGCGTTCATGATTATGTTTGAAATCCTTCATAGGTACATTCTGATGAAGATCAATTCTCTTGATAATCAAATCTATGACGTCAGTAATTAGTAGTCAGTATTGATGGTGGTGTCCATTTGTCCAATCCAGTGCTTCTGTAGTCCGTATGTACACATAACAAGCCCGTGAGTACTCTTATCAATATTCATGACGTAATCGCACGTCACGCATTGCCAATACACGTAGATGTACCTAGCACTAACGATATGTAGCGCGAATTAGTACTGGCACATGCAGCACTTATTTTTAAATAAATGTCCGATAGTGACCTTAAAAGTTTGTTTAGTAAAGTGGTGGTCCTTAAAAGCACATACAGAAAACTGGCACTGATCATTGGCAAGTGGAAGGCTTTTGGCCAGCACTGACGTGCGTGCAGTAGTGCAAAATTGGCATATTTCAGCAAATAAATATTTAAATCATCGTTGAACTCTCCTTACCCATACACCGTACTCTCCCAAAAGGCAATTATTGCTTACATAATCCTGAACTGTTTGTTTGATGATCAACTTTCAAAGGGGTTTGAAGTAAAATTGGCGTCGTCGTTTCGAAGTTCTGCAGCCAATGAATGCTAAAGTTCCTGGACTAGAGAACTACCCTATTTTGAGTTCCAATGATTTGTTAATTTTCGCACTTGGAACGTACCAAGTACAACAAACTTGTAGCTACTACGGAGAGCACATAAAAAGCGATAGTTAATAAATATTATGTAATCGAATCGACGCCACTAGTCCATAAAAAGTTATTCAAACCCTATTCATTCCCTTTTGTTCATCTAACTATAATCTTCAGTAATTTTATAATAAATTCGTATTATAAACTACATGCCAGATACAAGTATCGACCGCGTAAAGTTCTAGTTGCCGAAGTATCAATATTATGCATGATGTAATCGCGCCGTGCACCGAGAGGCGTAACGTTTAGTTTGGCGGCTTGGCTAAACGCAAAGTGCCTTCTAATAGTCTCCTATCAGGAAACGTTCTTAGTTTTAACTGGGTATTGTGTTTATTTTTATCTTACTAATCTTATTGGGAAGGACTATGTATAAAAAAAAAAAATTATCACATTAAGTTCTATTCTGTAACTTTAATGGTCTTAATTAACAGTGTCGTCTTCATAGTTTCAGCCGAAAGACGTCTATTGTTGAACATTGGCATCTCCCCAGCGACGCAACATGGATTGATCCTGTGCCTCTCACATCTAGCAAATTCCTGCAGTAAACTCCACAAGATCTTATAATTCTGAATCTAATGACATAGAGTGGCTTAGTTCTTGGCTAACATTACAGAATCTTAATCTAATATACATACATTACATCTTTAATGTTCTCTGAATATACATTTCCTACGGAAAAGATACAAGAGTAAAAATATCAAAATCTCGTGGGGTTAAAAGGCGTACTTTTAATATAATAAGACGATGTTTGATAACATTATTTGCATCTTAAATTCTTCATGATAATATCATTTTAGTCCTGAAAAAGAATTACGAGATTGCATAAACATTTTTTTTGTTAAACATGCTTGCTTCTTCGGGTTAAATCGAAAATGTTGTACTGGTCATACCGTGGGTCATACATGCAAGCAGCAAGCCGGCAATGTTAGTATATGAAATAAAATTATATGAAAAAAATTACTATGAAAACTCATATCTGTCGTGTAATTTAAAAATGGAACGTACTTTTTACTTCAACACATTTTTTTACTTTAAATCCTTGGTTGCCATGATTTGATCAGGATCGAATTTCCGCACATTATTTGAGAAAAGTAGAGGCTTTTTTGCGAACATATATTTTAGATCGTTACGTTGATATTAACATCGTCAAATATTGGTGTGACCAATATTTAAGGTCTGTCTATAGGTAAAATAAATGGAAATTGATGGATGTATATGTGAATTTTAAGAAAATTAATGAAAATTGAACATTAAATATTTTAGGCTGAGTGGTTTTGGAAATAAGGGGGGAATAACATGGCATCTCTCAATATTGTGCGTGCAAACTTACATTGCAGTTGAAATGTATGGGAGAACATGATTTTCTACTACATTGTTAAGTTTGTTCTTGGGATAAAAAACATGGTAGATAATAATTATATTTATCGTACAGAACCCTCACCAAGCGAGTTTAACTCGCACTTGTTTAAAATCAAAATTGCTAACGCACGGAGCAAGTGTTCATGATCAATGCTCTTTTCTTCTTTATGAAAAACGACCCTTTAATTTCATAATGTACATGCGTTATCTTATTTTGGGCTAACACAAAGTGGATACAGTTAGTTTTCACAATATTCGTTTTCTAAAACATAATACGACTGTGTACTACACCTTTCTTAACACGTCGCATCGTCGGTGGTCCAAACACGCTCGGATGCATTCGACGTGCGTCACACGGTGCTCGCGACACGCTCTGACGTCACGCCGCTGACTATGACAGATATTGGTCTTTCCAGATATAGGTCAGTGCTAGTACATATCCGAGTTAAATAAAATAATAAAAACAATTCCGGAAATAGTTTTGGTTTAAGGCTTTAATTGTTGTCAATTATACATGTTTGTGCAATTCTATTTTTTTATGACTTTACCAACTATTTGATTGGCTTATTTCAGGAAGTTCCACAGCTCTTATATCTCAGCCTTTATGATACTGAAAAATTTTAATCATCTGCAACATCCTAGTCATGCAGCTTCTCTATAACTAACACTCTCTTTGCTAATTGGCTAGGTACTCAATTTAATATGGCTCTAACTAACCCATTGTTTTTATAAACATAGATATATCGCCATTATACGTAAACTTTTTCACTAAGTTACATATTTTAACATTCATAAAGGATGGCACGTTAACAGACATTTAATACATGCAACAAAACAAGCAACGCCAACCCCAAATAAATTAGGATCAGGCCAGGAGGATGGGCATTCATTAAATAATGAAAACATGCACGCTCTTCATCCTAAACCACGGTAGACAAATTCAGGGGTGGTGGCCCTGAATTTGTTTAACTTGGGTCACAAAAATGCACGGGATAAGCACGGATGTCCATAACGTTAAACTCCTGACAGTGTCAGGGCATATTGGCTTCAGGCGAAATGGGTCACAAAAAATAATATTTCACTGAAGTCTGCTTTTTCGTTGAATCCAAAAATCACGAAGTTTTATAGTTTTTCCTCGATGTTCGAAGATAAAATATTTTTTAGTCGTTTATCGGATTTTTAACTAGTGGAAATAATTGTAACGAAGTTAAAATAACAATTTAGATCGGATTTTTGACTGGAAAATTTTTACCGAGGGTGAGGTCGTTTACGTTACTTAATTAAAAGTTCTCTATATTACAAGAAAGGTATTGTTGGTGCTAGAGAATTTTGTACCTATTCCAAAGTTTCATTTCTATTACGGAAGGCACAGAAAGTAAAAAAAACCAAGATGACAAATGTTTGTCATCCTGTCATGGCAGCCTATCATGTCGTCCTAGGAATACCTAATCGAAATATTTCAAAGAATTGCCCGCCTGAGTTTCACAACAAACCAGAGTGTGTTTACGCCTGAATAAATATGTTTGACGCATGCGTCACCCCTGCATGCAACACCTTGCTATTACGTATGCTACAGGCTTTACAACTGCCGACCATTACCAAGAAATGAACTGTGGGTTCAGTTACATACACATCAGTATCCGGTTGATGACAGTGCTATTAAATAGATCAATTACACAGACCGATATTGTACAGATGTTCAGTTGTTTCGGGTCTTGGTGCTTGTACAAGTGGGGTTTGTGTGTACATGTTTAAAGCTTATGCCAGATCTATAGTTCCTCATAATATAACATGCACAAGCACTTAAAATTTGTTAAAACGTAATGGGCTCCCACAACTCATTATGTTAGTTTTTGATTAGTCAAATCAATTAGTAATAATTACTTGTTAATCTGACTAATCCAAACTGACATAATGAGATAAGGGAGCCCAATACTTTTTAATAAATGACATTTATAAATTAAGGACTACAAAACAAACCGCCTATGTTCCACAAAATGCAATGGTTAACATTGTGCGTGACAGCGGCGTGACATTTCGCTGTGACGCGGGACGATTCTGACTTTGACAGTTATTGGCTGGCTGAAAAATGGGTCACTGCGTTTATAGGCAGAAAGTTATCAGCTATATTTGAGGAAAAATACGAATGTGGTTGCGAGCTATCCCACCATGAGGGCGTTTAAATAAAAGTTCCACTAGGTAGCTCTTTTATGTGTCGTAATGGCCTAGTAGTGGTTAAGGCCAAGCCTTGCCTGCCAGCACAAGCACGAGGACGCCCTCGTGCTTAAGTAATCCTAGTTCTAACTATACTAATCCTAACTAATATTATAAATGCGAAAGTGAAAATTATTGTTTTTGTTACACAAGGTCATGGTCTGCCCATGTGCTAAATTTCATCAAAATCCGTTCACCTGTTTTAGCGTGAAAACGTAACAAATAAACAAATAAACCAAATCACTTTCCGATTTATAATAGGAATAGCGACCCGTTCCTGCTTCGCACGGTTTTTACGACTTGACAAAACATCGAGATTTCTTAGAAATATGCTACTTTAGTATAAACGTATTATACACATAAAGCTTCCTAAATAAATTCCTAAGCGATGGTGAAAACCTTATAAAAATCTGTTGCGTGGTTTAAAAGAACAACGCGGACATACAGAGAAACACGAAAAGCGACTTTAACTTATGTTATGTACCTACATAGATAAGTCTCTTCTCGCCAATCCGTCTTGAGCAAGAGTGGTGATTAATGCTCGTGCCTTGTCTGTGTAAGCAGAGGCCTTTCAGTACGACAATAATAGGGTGATATTCTTTATAATAATAGTTTGAATTCACCAACACGCACAGAGCAGGCGAGCATTGCATGGTAAATTTTAGCCCTTTCTATTTAAAAAATGCCTTTGCCTTGAAACGGAGCCATCACAGGCAGTAACTACCGCAGGCAGATAATCGAATGTCTATTACAACAGTTTCCATCTCAGTACTCCATACGATATCTGTAGCACGGTTCAGTAAGTACTGTTACTATTTGAGGCAGACTATGCCTGACGCGATGACGCCGTTCTCATCAGGTACACCCACTCGTATTAGTCTCTGTTATAATATTTCAGAGGTATATAAGATTATTGTTAGGTACTAGAGGTAACTTGGTCTGGCTCGTGTTTTTTTTTTTTAAATCATTTTTCTCTTGCCCAGTTATTTGGGGTCGGCCAAACATGCCTTTGCTTCCACACTTCCCTAGGCTCGCTAGTCACCCCCTTCCTAGCCATAGCATGTTTCACACAGTCCTTCCATCGTTTCCTCGGTCTTCCCCTACACTTAATGCACATTTACACTCAAAACTTTCGTTTGTTTTTTTGGATAAGTTTACTACTCAATAATTATCCACCTCAAAATAATGAGAAAACGTTTATGACCTTCGTGCAATGATTTTTTACAGTAAAATAAATATCAACTAGTTTTATATCCCTATGTTTTCCGTTTTGATGATACATTATCTGTAGAAGCACTAGAACCCTCAGAAAATGCTCAAAATTGCCGTTTAGACTATTGACATCAGAGGCCTATTGTACAAAGTCAACTATTAATGAAAAAAGCAAAACATAGGGGCACAGTAAATATCCTTCTTAATCATTTTATAAAATACCTTTCAAATTGGTCCAATATTGAAGGAGGAAATAGACGAGAGCCGAACCTCGAATTATGACTTTTTGTATCGAGAAAAGACCGACCCTATCCTCTTATATGCTGCAGTTATTGCTGAAGCCCTTTAGTCGATTTTTACTTTACGACACCAGGCCAGGGAAAAGATTCTCAGCACGCAGTAACACACTATCAATGACAATCTGAATCATTTGGAAGGATATTGCATTAGCAATGGATTACCATTGCTTCATTATGTTCGAAAAATTTGTCTGCTCAATAGCGTAAATATTTCAATGAACGTTGTTGAACTCTCAAAGTGAAACAGATTGTGGTTGATCGTGTGTTACGTAATAAATAAATAAATAAAATTCATTTAATTCAGATAACTAGATCCATACATTACTAATTTAAAAAAACAAAATAAAAATAAAAATAGGATACAAATAAAAATTAACATTAAAATTCACATAAAATTCAATTTAAATTACCCTCTTAATAAAGGATCTCCACAGAGGAGAAGAGATCCTATCTGCCCATCTATCCTATCCATCTATCCTATCTAATAAGGGGGCTAGTTACAAAAAATAAAAAATAAACAAGGAAATGTGGTACTTATTTCCATAAATTTTAATCACGATCGAAGGAATTTTATTGGTCCAATAGTCTATAGTACACAAGTAATGGCTTCATCCTTGATCAGGGTAATGTGTTTGATGGCAGACAGCCGAGCACTTAGCTCATCAATCTGTCACGAGCCAAAATAAGTGAAAGTTAAGTATGTTCATTGTTCTATATATTATACGTTCCATTATTAATGTTATAATAAAATTCTTTGTCGTACAAGTCTGCAACAATGTCGAAGTTGCTCAAGTATTCATGTAGGTACTTAATTATAACTTAGCGAATAAATCAAAGCGGGGATTATTTTGGTGCTGAACTTTGATTAAATAAACATTTTGTAAACGATTTTCTCAAACATGGATGTGTGGGTATTGAATAATCATAATTTAATTACTGTAGTCTGGTCTGCCTCGTTGGTCTAGTGCGCTGCTGCTAAACATAAAATCCTGATTTGATACCGGGGTCGGGAACAGTGTTATTGGGTTTTTCCATCTGGAATTTCTTAGTAGCAGTCCGGAGTTTTGATTTATGCCCAGTTGATGGCAACAGGCTCGCCCCCTATTACATGGGTCATAAACATAACTGTTGAAATGTGGGTGAACACCTCTGCCTAACCCGAATAGAAGCGTGATGTAATGTTATGTTAATTACTCTATCCTAATTGAATTTAGATGCTAGTAAAACTTTTACAGTTTAAAATACGAACGCACAGAACACGGTTAATAAACATAAACAGGTACCAGATCTCATAACCGAAACAAAGTATTTTCCCACCATTGTTATTTTTGTATAAAAAAACACAATATCCTTTATTTATGACCCACTTCCGTATACCTTGTCAGTCGCACGTTCTAATTAAATTCCAGAATATTCCTCATAACGAATTTTGAAGTAACGTCTATCTTGTGTCAACTTCGGTCGGTTAGATCAAATTATTCTTTTTTTCTATAATATCTCTTTGTGGCGGTTCAGGCTCGGAATTTAATAAAATAAATATAGTTTTCTTTCTTTTTTCGTGTAACGTTATTTTCTATCGGCACTTTTCAGTTTCGACCAGAGAAAAGTGGCCCTTGGGACGACTTCAACGTATCAAGTAATATGATTTGGCTGGACGAGAGCATTTTCTTTTAAAACCACATGTCACTTAGATCAGATAAAGCTGATTTCTGGGAAAACGGTTCTTCTTCATTTTAAAGCGTACATTTTTCGCAAGAAGCTATATACGTTAATCTTTGTTTTATTTTCTGCCAAAACTAATGCAAATTGGATCGGGTTTTGAGATACTGTGAAGGATAAGTATAATGACGAGTTGTCTTTGACATTCGATTAAGACCCAAGAACATTCATTTATGTAAGGAAAACTGTTTAATCTGAAAATAAATATGTAACTTTACATCAAACAGGTTGCCTTATTGAAGTTAAACAATATTATTTTCAACACACTTGCTCGTAAAGGGGCTCTTATTGAACCGCTTTTAGGTTCATAATGCAGTGTATTATGGAAGCGTGCTTTTTACTTTATATTACCGCACTAGTGCGGTAATATGCGCCACAGATTACTAGTTAGTAGTCGGAGTAATGACATGGCAGTATGGAATTAGTAAGTACTATCATGGCAGCATGGAATTTGTATCCAATAGAAATTGTTTTTGGTGAAGCTTTTTTCCAAAGACAAGCGCTCAAAAGCAAGTTTTTATATAAAAAAAGAACTAAACGCAAAAAAAAAATCCCATGCATGCCCATGGGATTTTTTTTTACCATAACTAAACGTCAGTGGGATACTATACATTGAATTAGTATGAACTATCCTACTAATAAATGAGCATTCTCTATTTACACCCGAGCAGACACCTGCGCTTTTTTCCGGTAAGACCGCGGTTGGCTCGCACGCAGACTACTTGACCCACCCCGAAGAACCGCGCTGGCCTGCCCGTGTGCCACCACGTTCGCGCGGAATGAATCTCTGTCATTCTGTACTATTAAATAAGGGTTTATATCGCCTGTGGCTATTTTATTTGCGTATTATGTATTTTTTAATTATTATATTTTTATATAGGCTGTTCAGGGGTATTACCAGTGCCTTTATTTACACCCGCGCGCTTATCGCTAGCGGAAAAAACAAAAACCAGCCGCCATTTTCCATAAATATTTGTTAACTTTTTTGTTGTATGATTAAAATCATAATGAAAATGTCGATTTCACGTAGAGGAGAAGAGCGTAAATAATAATAAATAGATTTGACTCCACCAAGGTCCGTTTAGTTACAGTAAAAAAAAAATTGTAATTTTTTTTCTTATTCAAGTCATATTTTTTTGTATAGGTTGTCTAACGGTTTTGCCAGTTCCCTTATTTAAACCTATGGAAAAAGAAAACCATCTCGCCATTTTCCATAAATATTTACTATCGTTTTCGTTGTGTGGTTAATTATTATCATACAATACCAAATTTAAAGTATTGTCACCGACCGATATAGAAGTTTTTAAAAGAAACTCCGGGTAGTAAATCTATGATGTCTATAGTTACGTTATCGTAGCGTAAGTTCTTACAACAAGTCTGTTTTTTTACTCGGAAGTGTGTTGAAAAATGTCGTATGAAACGCGTGTGTATTGATTATTACACTCTCGGCTACCTTATCGTAATAATACCGCCTCGACTGTAATATCCAATAGAACATACTCGTATCACAATGTACTATTTTATGAACATACAACAAAGCTTACGATCTTAACGGCCTCTATATAGTATTTAATACTGAGTATATATGTATATATAATACTGAGTATACTGAGTATATGTGTTCGTTCAAAAGTGCCTTTTATGTGCCTATTTGAAATAAATTATTTGACTTTGACTTTGACTTTGACTTTGTGTGTTTTGTAGTTTTAGTTTTCTATAGTATATGAAAATGCTCGTGTAGATATTAATGTTACTTTAATTTTATACTGAATTTAAGGAGATATTCTGGCTTTATTATGGATTTATTATAACTAAAAAAGATTTATGGTTGTAAATAAATATAACTTAACATCACGCCTGTATTCCCCGAAGGGTTGGGCGTAGGTGTATTAATCTACCCATATTTCGCCAGTTAGGTTTAAGTCACATGTATTAAGGGGCGAGCCTATTACAAAGTGTATAAATATGTACTTATAAATAAATATATATTTACATAGTATAAACAGCTGATTATCTGAATTGGGTAAAGGAGGTCTCCAAGAAGGTTCATAGCCTTGAAACCTTTTTAGTTGGGGTTGAGGAGGGTAATAACGCTATCAAATCCTTTGCAGGCTCATTTACATATACATGGTGTATTTTGGTCCCCAGTCACCTTGAACGAAGCGATTGTGTATGTGGTTTTGAGATGAAGATTCAATTTTCAGGGATTAATACTATATACCTTCTACTACATAATAATTCTACTACTTGCAACTTTTTTTATTAAATATAAGTACCTAATATGCTAAAAAATTAGCAAAATCTATGATTACTAAGCTAAAAATTATTATTTTATTGACATTAATGGTTTAATATCACGTTTTTTATTTAAATCATAATCATTGCTGTTTTAAAGTGCGCGATGACTCGTCAAGAAGTACGAAAAATGCAATGAGTAGTTTTCATTAGAGTCGCAATGAATATTTGATTTCAAGCCATCTAACGTTATCTGTTGTAAGCTAATGACTTCAATAACCGAGCGAGCAAGCTTTATGGGTACGAGGAACATGGTGTAAAGTTCACTCATCCACCATAGAAAAGGGAGGATCCTCCGTGTTGTGTCTGGCGGGCAACTGCCCAACGATTGATGTCGGGTTCTTGTATGTATGTCCATTGCAAGGTAGGATTTATGTGACGTCAGGATTTTGATGCGTAGTTCACATGTGGCGATGTAGATACCGCCACAAAGCAAAATGTAGTTTTCATTTTCAAAACTCAAGACTCGTTTGGAATAAGAATCAAATAACGTAAATGGTGTCAAATAACGTAATTAGGTGAGCCTATCAGATGGCTCCAGTAACGGAGCAAAATAAGCTAACAGTTGTATTTATAAAACAAAACAGTAATTTTGATAGAAACAAGTTTATTTGATTTATTGAGTCGCAAGAAAATTAGAACAAAAAGACTCACGAATTTAGATTTTCAACATTGTCTATAAAGAACCTTAATAGAATCAATCCAATTAATGTTGCGACACTTAAAAACTTATTTCTAAAAGAAGAAAGGAGCAATTCCTTAAAATTAAAATTGGACCGTGTTAAGATTGCACGAGGACGTCCACTTCAATTGGAGCCCGGCATACAAATGAAGCAGACTCTTCAAGACCCCTTCGACGAAGTGCCGGAGGGGTTGAGGGGGGCCAGATTGAGATGGTACATTCGTGTAAATTGCAACAGAAGTAATCTGGAAGAGGGTAGTCGGCGAAATGCAATTAGGAAGCATCTAGTGACGCTTTCGCAGCGTAAAGATATCCTACACTTTGGGACAGATTTCACGGTAGCATGTTTTTATTCGCTCTTAGAGTTTTTTTCGGGTCTATTAAAAAACTGTTTGTCTACTATTAAATCGAACAAATTTTGACCACAGCCAGTGTCTCTTCAAACATCGTTTCACTTTGGTAATACATACATACATTCCTACATACAAAAGCCTTCTTCCCATGGGGGTAGGCAGAAACTTTAGAGCGCCACCTGCTACGATACTCAAAATATACTCCTTTTGCTTTATTTATGTTCATACATATCTGGTCACGCACAGCTCACACACAAATTATTATGTATGCTTCTGTATCCTGCGAAAACAGTAACGTTATAATGCAATGCACATTCTGCTTCAGTTTAAAAAAATTAAATCTTATTGGAACATCGGTTATAATATACATATAATTAAGTATAATTACTACTCATCAATGTTATCAAAATTGATTTAGTGAAAGCACTCATTTATTTTCAATTAAATATTTCGTGTGTTTATTGCATTGGTTGACCTTTAACCTAATTAGGTATTATGCCAGTGAAGACCAAAGTATAGTTCATATTACAACATCAATTTTTAATATGACAAGGTTATTTGCTATTATTGCAATAGAATATAAAGAAGTACACTAAGAAGTCATAGGAGTCGAAGAGCCATTGAACGTACTCGTAGTTGTCTTCTAAATCTACACATAATTATTATAAATTAAAAATCTTTTCGTGTCCGTACTGTACGCAACGGATTCAGAGAATTTATTTGAGAAGGTTTGTTTATAAATGTCCATTATATTAATATTCAACTGACATTTGATAAAGAAATCATGATGTATTGTCAAGTCGTAAAAACCGTGTGAAGCAAGAGCGGGTCGCTCTCGCTAGTTTAAATAATGATAAGTTTTTCTTTAACAAAAATGATAATTACGGTCTAAAACTGGCTTGAGAGTGGCTATGATCAGTCAATAAATAGACTTACCTTTCCATATTTTTCTGCTTTCTCAAACAATTTATTTTATCCTATACCTACATATTTTTACTCTACCATTAAATGAAATCAATTACCAAAAGATGACCCAGTTCAGATGTCCTTAGCTATATCTTAAAACGTAGTTAGAACCGTAGCTCTTAACTGCATACTGTTCAAGCGTTTAGCTTTGCTTAATTCTTGAGTGAGCTGTGAAATAAATGGAGCACCTAGTTCTAGGAGAGTTACGATGTTGATCAACCAGAAGACGAAAATGTTATCTCTGAAACTAAAGCATTTTTTAAACTGTAGTGTATGTGTTTGTAAATTGATTAATTCGAAATTATAATTTTATAAATCAATCTGCCTAGCCTTTTTCTAACTATGTTGGGGTCGGCTTCCAGTCTAACCGGATGCAGCTGAATATCAGTATTTTACACGGAGCGACTGCCTATCTGACCTCAAATCAAAATCAAATCAAATTTATTTTTGCAGAAAACACTGTTACTATGGTGTTACTAAAAGTACGTGTTTCAAGTGATTCTACCGTAAGGCATGCAAAATGTATACAATCATGGTTTATCAGAATCTAGATTGACATTGAGACATATAAAATTAGATAAAAATATTTTGAGATATTAAAACACAACCCAGTAACTGGGTAATACGATACCCCTTGGTAAGACTGGTTGTCAGACTTTCGGGCTTCTGAAGACCCGTAATGAATGTCAAAGATCCACGAATGATAGCCGGGACCAACGGCTTAACGTGCTTTCCGAGGCACGGAGGAGTCTCGGTATGTAAAGATGGTCACCCATCCACCGACCAACCCTGGCATGCGTAGCTTTACCTGATGGATCGACCCGGTGCGGCTGTTATTACTTAGCCACGAGCTCCTCGTTATTCGTAAATTATAATTTCACAATAGAATATTTTAATTGAAAAAAGTGCCTTCTACTTTGTTTAAATGATTAAGTCGATTTTGTAATTAAACTTAAACCATATTTGATGTTATTCAATTACATCGCTGGTCGTCATGATTTATTAATTAATTATTATGATGTTTAAACTGCTAAAGATATCTTCTAAATATGAAAGAAATTAACAATGCAATTATCACTGCAATTTTTTGTTATATCGTAATCACCATCAAGTTTGGTGTCAGTGGCGCGTTACCTCAGCCTGTCTAGTTTGGTGTCAGTGGCGACGTTACCTCAGCCTGTCTAGTTTGGTGTCAGTGGCGCGTTACCTCAGCCTGTCTAGTTTGGTGTCAGTGGCGACGTTACCTCAGCCTGTCTAGTTTGGTGTCAGTGGCGCGTTACCTCAGCCTGTCTAGTTTGGTGTCAGTGGCGCGTTACCTCAGCCTGTCTAGTTTGGTGTCAGTGGCGCGTTACCTCAGCCTGTCTAGTTTGGTGTCAGTGGCGCGTTACCTCAGCCTGTCTAGTTTGGTGTCAGTGGCGCGTTACCTCAGCCTGTCTAGTTTGGTGTCAGTGGCGCGTTACCTCAGCCTGTCTAGTTTGGTGATCTGAGATTCTCTGAGTTATCTTTTCCCCACGCAGCTGCGGTTCGTAGCGTAACTAACCAAGAACGACAAGAAAATCGTGGCTAATCCCATTACTTCCCTCGCCGTAACTCCATCATCTACACTTAATTACAATAATTATAAGGCCATGAAATAACGCCCGTAAAATTGCTCTCAGCAAAATCAATAGGTAAAGCTTTAAAATGCAAAGTGGTCCAATAAGGGCTTTAATAAAATCACTGTTACATTAGCAATTACTAGCGACCGCCGGTGGCGCCCCCTGCCGCGTTGAATAAATTTTAATGCAGATGAACTTAATAAAATGCAGCGCAAACTTTTGCTGGTTCCACGGGTTAATTTTCTTAGTGCTGGTTACATGACGTAGGTACTAGACTTTGTAGGGAAATTAGGTTTTCGTTTCATGCAAATTTCTGGTCGTTCTAAACTGACGTCAGTGTGATGAATAAAAAAAACATAATTATTATTCTATTTCGAATCTCGTCCAGTGACTGTAAACATTTAAACAGGGTGGCGATTTAGTCACCTGCATCTGCCAAGAGGGTGATACTACACGTCATACTAAATAACTTTCACCATGAAACTGATATCCGATTCGTCAAAAACAAAATCAAATTCTTATACAAAAGTAGACAACTATTTCGGTTCATGTATGAAATGTTTTTTTTTTACGAATCATCATTATAACACATAATGTGTTTCATAGCGAAAGTTATTTTGTACATAGGTAGTCCCTAGACGGATGCAGGTTCCTAAATCTCCCGTATAAGCTTCTCTGTTGCTTACGTCAGCGTTTAGCATAAAAATTACATCATTAACACCATCAAAACAATACCGCATTAGGAAAACATTTCAAAATAATAAGAAGCCTAACAAAATTTTGATTAGGTCAAAAATCTTCCTAAACCAAGATTCCTGAAAAAATCGCAGCCTTCACTCTTGTAATACATTCCTACTCACTATAATTTGTAAGATAAAGTCTGCGGCGCCTTTTAAAATAATGATGTTGGAATATTCAGGAATAACTCAAAATCCGCGCTAAAATCCTTAAAACTAATACGTTTCAGGAGTGAGAGTGACGTAAAGCCGGCACATCTATGTACGTTGGAGCTGCTTGAGACGACGGAACTAAATGCCAGTCGGCTACGTATGACTCGAGTCTTTGCGGCTTACTCTGAGACATAGAATAGAGTGTAGAAGTGACTATTGTGTTAGTGAATGGGTTATGTGGTGAAAAAGGATCAACCGAATCCTATATTTCATGTATTTTCGTGTAAATACTATAAGTATTTTTGTTCATTATTGGTTATTTCATATTATATTTATTTTCCAATTATATCAGGAATAAAAATAGTATGTAAAACTACGTTTATTTCTCAAAAACAGAAGACAATCATTCACTTAGAATGAGAAGCACTGGTTATATACATACATAAAAACGTTCATTGGAACGAGTATCGGATCGGTATTATTTTAGGAC
Organism: Lithophane leautieri; assembly: GCA_949152455.1. Lineage (NCBI taxonomy): Eukaryota > Metazoa > Arthropoda > Insecta > Lepidoptera > Noctuidae > Lithophane > Lithophane leautieri. Next base: position 17,039,126 of record OX424474.1, on the reverse strand, counting down.
AACATTGTTAGTCACTAACACTTATCATTATGTTAAAACTATCTTTCATATCCTTCCTAAAATATTGTATAGAGAAAACTTTATGGCAGTATTTTCGCTATAAAAAAGCACAGAGCAAAATAAATTATTATTCTGCGGTATATTTGGGTGCTCCAGAAATATTTATCGTCTGAACAGGAAAATATTCATATATTGTTCTTTTGAAATATTGCTTTTAGAAACTTCAGCCGCTCTAACATTAATATAGAAAATAACTTTACTGTATTTTTATTGAACTGAGCACGTGTTTTCGTTTGAAATATATATAAATACAGTTGGCAAGCTATCTAGAACTCGATGAATCAAACTTATCTAAGTTTAATGAAATTGTAAAATCATTGAGAGAATTTTAATATCGCAAAGCTAAACTCAATCATTCTGGTTTTTTCACGCCATTTGTTTATTCATGAACTAGCTGCCCTACCTGGCTTCATACGGGTAGCACTATCTACGGCGCACCTACCTACCTACCCTACCTACCCTACCTACCCTACCTACCCTACCTACCCTACCTACCCTACCTACCCTACCTACCCTACCTACCCTACCTACCCTACCTACCCTACCTACCCTACCTACCCTACCTACCCTACCTACCCTACCTACCCTACCTACCCTACCTACCCTACCTACCCTACCTACCCTACCTACCCTACCTACCCTACCTACCCTACCTACCCTACCTACCCTACCTACCCTACCTACCCTACCTACCCTACCTACCCTACCTACCCTACCTACCCTACCTACCCTACCTACCCTACCTACCCTACCTACCCTACCTACCCTACCTACCCTACCTACCCTACCTACCCTACCTACCCTACCTACCCTACCTACCCTACCTACCCTACCTACCCTACCTACCCTACCTACCCTACCTACCCTACCTACCCTACCTACCCTACCTACCCTACCTACCCTACCTACCCTACCTACCCTACCTACCCTACCTACCCTACCTACCCTACCTACCCTACCTACCCTACCTACCCTACCTACCCTACCTACCCTACCTACCCTACCTACCCTACCTACCCTACCTACCCTACCTACCCTACCTACCCTACCTACCCTACCTACCCTACCTACCCTACCTACCCTACCTACCCTACCTACCCTACCTACCCTACCTACCCTACCTACCCTACCTACCCTACCTACCCTACCTACCCTACCTACCCTACCTACCCTACCTACCCTACCTACCCTACCTACCCTACCTACCCTACCTACCCTACCTACCCTACCTACCCTACCTACCCTACCTACCCTACCTACCCCACCTACCCCACCTACCCTACCTACCCCACCTACCCTACCTACCCCACCTACCCTACCTACCCCACCTACCCTACCTACCCTACCTACCCACCCTACCTACCCTACCTACCCACCCTACCTACCCTACCTACCCTACCTACCCTACCTACCCTACCTACCCTACCTACCCTACCTACCCTACCTACCCTACCTACCCTACCTACCGGTAGGTATTTTCATGAATCTAGCTTTCTAGTAGAGATGGCCTTGCGGTCTAGTGGTCGCGCTACTGCTGAGCATGAGGACCTGTAATTGTTCTATGGGTCTGTAATTTGTATGGTGTACATAATAACAAGTATTCTATTCTATTCCTGAGTTCGATTCCCAGGTCGGGTAAAGTGTTATTGAGTTTTCCCATCAGGATTTTTTACAGTAGCAGCCGAAGTCTGGATTTTTTCCCGGCAATAGGCTCGCCCCCTATTACATGGGACTTAATCATTACTGGCAAAATGTGGGTGCATTATAGGTATATCTCTGCCTGGCCCTTCGGGGATTACAGGCGTCATGTTGTGTTATGTAAAGAGGTGATTTAAAAATCCTTACACGTCCAAAGCGACAGAAGCTGTGCTAAGTTTTAAGATAAAGTGTAGGAAAGAATTAGTGATAACGTTTACACTATTTTAAGAATTTAACACCGTACACTTTCGCCTAACAAACTTCAAGCACAAAAATTACATTAAAATACCAATTTCTACCACAAGTCCCGTCTGCTAAAAACCCAACTCGATAATCTTTGACCCAAAACTTGATCCACATTAAAGTGTAGGACAGAATGATTTCATTAGCGACACATGCCGCGAATGATATTCAGAAAGATATTTAACTCTAATAGCTAAACTCTCCGACTTACACGCAGATTACGAATGGTACGCGTACGTCGCGCCCGCGCATGCATATTCATGCGTCGATGTAATACGCGTCGTCGCTACCTTCTCATTAATATTCTGATTAGTTTGGATTGGAGTTGTGATGTATTAATTTGATTGAGTTCTAGACAATGGAGTTTCGTGCTATGCAGGTTGGGAACTTCCTGGAGAATATTCGACCAATGTTGAGAAATGGAAGGCGAACAACTGGTTATATCGTCTTACTGCGAGATTAACGTGTGTAAGATAATACAACCAATTGTGAGCTGACCTTTCTTCACGCATGAAACAGTTACTAACAATAGCCTAATTTAGCCACGGTTTTCGAATAATAGGACCATTCAGCCGTAAATAACTAATTTCAATAAACAGCACAAACGACAATTATCCTATTATTTCTCATTTCGACTTGATTGAAAGATTGATCCACTTTTCATACGAAATTATCCTCTTCTCTGAATATTTAAACTATTTCCCAACCTGTATCATCAGAACACGTGACCTCGATACATAAACGATGTAAAGATGAATGTCCCAATTTAATAAACAAGAACTCCGTGCGCATTCGCGAAAAAAAGATTTATTGACAAAATATGCCAAAGCTGAGTTTCGTTGGAAACAAGAATTTTCCTCAAAAACAAGTAACGACTGAGTTTCAAGGTGGAATATCTTGGAGTGCAATTTCACCGTGTTTGCACATTCGGGTTTTTTTCTGGCTTTTTTGGTAGATAATAGCACAGAGCAGTTTTAAATTAAGTTTTGTGGATTATAAGGATTGGATACATGAGCGCATATTTTGTATCTCCATTTTATTACGTGAGTAGAATACTAAGTTAGTTTATATAAAACTCGCGTTCGTTTTTCCTGGAAACTGAAATCTTATTTGTATGTCAGCTGCAGTATATTACGCTGAGTGAAATGATAAAAAAGATTGCTCAAGTTACATAATCCTTCCTCGGTACAATTTTATAGTGACCTTATTTTTTCTTCATTTTGATCAAACTGTGAGTACCTAAAGAACTTTAATAACCGCTTAGTTAATAACGTATTTTTAGGTGAACACGAACATCGAACAATTGTTACCACGTATGAGAGATTTTATTACAATATCACATGTAGATAAACGTAATACATCGTCAGACTTATATAATGCTGAAAACGTTATAGAAACGTAACATTTTGTGACATTTTAACATCGACTAACATGTTCTTTTTCCGGACTTAGGTAAATAAAAAAAATATTAAGTAAAAAAGTCTAACGATGTATTTTATACCTAGGTACTTACTTTACTGCTGAAAACGTTATAACATTACCTCGATCGTTTATCTAAAAAAGCCCACACACAGGGTCCTATCACAGAAGGTCATACGCACTCAACACAATGGCGGGACATAATTAACTTAATGAAGACCAGACCTGCTGAAGAGCTGCCGAACAAAGGACCGGGACAAAGATGATTCCCTAACAATTTATGCGGATAATAGCAAGAGGTTGTTGCCCATTTGTGAGCCGAGAACACAGCGCCATTGTACTCCAGCGGTTTTTTGTTAAGGACCGGATTAATTGTCGGGGAGGCCTTGGGATGTATGTTGAATGTAAAATTTGGGATGAAAGGACCAATGCTTGATTGTGTAGTGATTTGATATGGGATGGAGGGTGAATTCGCAAGTTTGGTATTGTGGTGTTTTGAATTTTCCGGTTTATATAGCGGTGAGCGAGGAATATTCTAAGGGTTTTGTCTTCATCTAATATATTTAATACATATTCAATTATTCATAATATTGATGTTCAGAGGATAGCCGTGGTCGTATGCCAATCTACCCTAAGAAAATAATACATTCTAATTAGTAAGCGACCATAAGCATTAGGGCAAAATGAAAATAAATAATGTAACCCATTTGAAATAATTTACCTTTGTAGTCATTCTAGAAGGTACTCAGTACTTAGACGCTTTAGAGTAAGAAAATTATTAGGATTTCTATGAATTTTGTCTCAGATGTTTTGAATCTCAATCAAAGTGCAATTTAATGTTTTATAATATCTAAGCTTCGTTCAAAGGTCTTATAAGACCCTTAATACGTATCAAGGGTCTTAATCAGCATTGTAATCCCTCGAATACCAGAGAACTACGTAATTATCGAAGTTGCTGAGTTAAAGTCTAGTTCAAATAGAATTCATTTGTGCCAACAATGCGCGCGTGACCCGCACTGCATCATCGGCACTTCCATCAATCAATCGTGACCTCTGTCTACTATCTATGACGAGCGGTGTGGACCTGGCTTTATGCTGAGGCAAATAATGGTGGGTAATGTCTTCAAATTTTGCAGTTATTTGACTTGTGTTTTTTTAATATGAGTTCTGTTTTCACCGTATTTGGAGAGAGTGAAAATTAAGTTAACTTTTATAAGCTCATAACGATTGATGATGATTTTAAGTCGTTTTTAAATACATTGTTTTTTTCTCAGACATCAATCCAAAACGTCGAATAACTTAGGATTTTGTAAATATTAAGAATTATTATGCGATGAGCTGTGAGGATAAGTAGATGTCGGCAATCTACGCGCCGTTCATATATTATGTCAAATATTTTTCAGTGACAAAATAGTTCTCATGACACATTGCTTTCCACATTTTACCTATAATGCTTATAGATACGACTTTTGCTTATAATGTAAAGGAAAAAGCCTGTGACTACAATGCATTGTCCATTATAGTCATCAATCAATGACGACCTCTGGCTGCCCTATCTGTGACGAGCAGCTTGCGTACAAACTACGGACGGACGTAGTTTAATGGACGATTCCTTTTACCAACCGTAGGTTAAAATTGAAAGTCGTTTATAATGAACTAAACATATCTTTCGAGCTTTTTCATGGTATCTCGTTCAGTACTATTGAATGAGCTTTCCTTTAATATTCCAGCTTTGGTAATGTTGTTGGTCTGCAGATAATTATGGCACGAATTTTGGTCTTTATTCGTCTTTTTGCGAGGAGTCACGCTGGTTCTGTTTGTGAAAATCATTATTCTCAATCCTGTTTTAGTTATTTAATAATGCAAATCAGCTCTATTTATCGATTTTAGAAAATTTGCGAGATTTCTACACCTTACGATATTGTTGTAAATTGATCAGTATCAGTAGTCGTGTTTAATGAATTTCTATCCATATAACGTTCCGCCATAATGACTCTTAAGGAAAATAATATAAAAACATGTATAGATAGATGTACATGTATGCATTGTCCATTTTATCCATCAATCACGGCTATTGTCTGGTCGATCCATAACGAACAACGTGAGTAGTCAGGAAGTTTATAAAGTTGCTCGGCCGTATTTAATTTCAGAAAGAAAATCGCCTTATCAGCAATACATTAGTAAGGCTTTAGATTTGAGGTTTATATGGAAAACAAAAACAAAACTTCTCCACTTATTCACAGTAACTGACTTAAAAAATTAATTTGAAGAGCAATATTGTAGCCATTCTTGGAACCGCTATTGCTAAGCCAATGGAAAAATCGAAATTCTAAAATTATTCAGATCCAATTACATCTTGACATTTCCGTGTTCGACTTTCAAACGTTTTCAACGGTTTCTTTTGCCAAAAACCAAAAAAAAATATTTTAGAATGGAGACTTTGTCAGAGGAATGATAAACTTTTACAAGAGGCCTGGGGATAGACAAGTTATAATAAACAAAGGAGTTTTTAACCGTCGTCGTTAAACTTTTTTTTAAGGAGTCTGCTCGTGGTGTATTAATGCGTGGGATTTATACGTTATTTTTGTCTAAATAATGTGTCTCAAGCTCAGTAGGCAGGGACATGATATTTTCAGACAAACACGATTATTTTCAATAAGCTTATTTAAAAAACAAATAAGATTATTGAAAATAGGCCTTCCTCGTCATAATCGATTTACTTTAAAGTCGCACCTTATTCTGTTATTCTGATTTTTTTGCAAAGAAACAGCTTTGATGGTAGTCGATTAACTATAGCGCTAGATTATCAACAACAAATAAACACATCTCCCCCAAAATTCTAAACACGTGTAAACGCTTTTGTATAAAATATACGCAAATGAACTACCTGCCAAACTTTATCGACAGGCAATAAACAATACGCGTTTCCGTATTTAATCGATAATCAATCTGTCGACATTTTCGCATCACTGACCGGAGTTATTTTGTAACAAGTTCTATACAAATTTTGGCAAAAGAATGGAGAGGCTAAAACATTTTTATATAATTACGGGCTCCCAGAGCCCTTTATTAAAGAAAGAAACAAGCATTAATTTGTAATTAGACGGAAGGGCAATAGGGTTAAAGAGCCCGGGTCAATGACCTCATGGATAGGAACAAGTATTATTTATTCTATTTCGTTTCTACCCCTTTCTGGATAAGCAGATGTAGTTTATCGCGCGTTTCGGGATGAATGTTTGGGGCATGATTTAGACTAAACGGATCCTAGCGTTGGCTCGAGGAAAATGATATGACGACCCTTATTTCCCTTTCCCTGGCTCTGAGCTACATAATTGGCATGCTTTTCCTTGTAGAGAGTAATTTAAAAACTTTTATCATTGTTTTTACGTCATGTGTGTTGAAATATAGATGTGTAAAAACAAAAATGTTTAATTTAATTATGTACCTACGTATTTTAAATACTATACGAGCAAAGAAAAGTGTATAACACAGCCAAAGGCATATTTTTTGGCGAGGAAGTTAAATTCCCAGGTCACTTAATCGCTTAAATGTGAAAACCAGGGCGTAAAAAAACAGATAATAACTTCAGCAAAAAAGTAGGTATCTAAAAAAAAAATAACTTTTTTACAAAAAATTAAACCGACGAAAAAAGGTAACTGAAAAGAGAAAAATAAAAAATAAACGTTTTAGTGTAACTAAGCTCCTAAACTAATTCAAGTAAACAAATTTTGAGTCGGCGCCAAACAAACAAACAAATTAATTAGGTAGAATATTCATCAAGCTACCAAATTAATTTGTTTGGCGCTGACTCAAAATTTGTTTACTTAAATTAGTTTAGGAGCTTAGTTATTTAGGGGTATGAGGAACAGGGTGTAAAGTTCACTCATCTACCATAGAAAAGGGAAGATCCTCCCACCAGACGGGTGCTGTCTGGCGGGCAATTGCCTAACGATTGACGTCGGGTTCTTGTATATATGTCCATTGCACGGTAAACTTCCAATGCGCGATTCAGGATTTATGTTACGTCAGGATTTTTGTGTGACGTCAGGTCTATTGATGCGTAGTTCGCATGTGGCGATGTGGATACCGCCACATCCCTCCCCTCCGGAAACCGAAGGTCGATAGTGGGCTGAGTTTTACATCATGCGATGCTTGCCAGTGCCAGTTATGGTTCCAGTGAGACGGAACCGAGTGCCGTATTGTTCGCAGTGGGTTGGAACTGTTTTCAGTGATTTGGGTGGTCGAGGTGATTGCAGTGATTCCCCAGTGGGTCGGGGTGATTGAGGTGATTCCTCAGTGGGTCGAGGTGATGACCGGGAATGCGCGTATGCTGCGTGCTGGTGGTCAGGATACCCTTTGAAGCCGTATTGGCTTGGCTATGTGACTCGCCTCACGAAAGATTGCGGGAGTGATGATGATGACGTCGCGCTGGAGAAGTTGCACGAAGGCTGCGTTGACTTTCATATTCAGGGTCACCAATTTAGGGGTATGAGGAACAGGGTGAGCATGTGGCGAAGTAGATACCGCCACAGTTACACTAAAAGGTTTAAGTATTTTTATTTTTCGCTTTTCAGTTATCTTTTTTCGTCGGTTAAATTTTTTATAAAAAAGATTTCTATTTTTTGCTTTTGAGTTACCATTTATTGTTGTGGCTAAAATCAACGACCTACGGACCTACCAAATTGTAAAGCTCAAACTCGATGTAGCTGCTGGAAACTGCTGAGAAGCTCTCGCGACTGTCTTCCGTCTCCATCATCAGATCAGGGTCAGACTTCGAGGTATATATACCCTTCCCAATAAAAAAAGAACCGTTCAAATCGGACTACCCACTGAAAAGTTACGCATGGTCACACAAAAAAAAAAAAAGTGGCCCATTGAGAGCCTCCTCCTATGGTTTTCGTCGGTTAAAAAGGACTAAGGAAAAAAGCGAGGAGGAGAAGAGAGGTATAAAAGGAAAAATCCAGCACAAAGTTATCGCAGAATCGGTAAATCATCGCAGAGTTGCTCCTTAAATCTTCACTCAAAGAATTACCGAGTCGTCTTCGGCCCTCTTCGCTTTAAGTAAAGACCTCTTAAATACTGTAAAAACAAAACTACCTAAACATTAAAAGGCATTAAGAGCATTCGCCTATACATTAAATATAAATGTATTTATTTTTTATGTAAATTCAAAATTAAGAGGTATTTTCGTCAATAGATTCACCTTGTTTCAGGAGCTCATCTTTAAATTGTATACTTTGACTTTTACCGTGAACTCTTCATCAACTGTTTCATCTGTCATACACGAGAATCCAATGCTCATCACGTGGTAATAAGAGAAACGCCGTTTCATACAAAACACGCAATCGAAATGGAAGAATCCGCAATCGTCGAATACGGTGACACCCAAACTGGCCCAATACAAGCCGGGCCCTTAAAGGCAGCGCAGATAAACATCTAAGGAAGGTCGCTTTCAAGAAATTTCTTTTCCCATTCCGGGACCTTTTTTGTGAATGGAACAGATTCTTTCATTTCGCTCGCGTTCTGCTGTAGATAATATTGATAAGGGCATGATTGAAAGTTACGGGTCACTATGACGCCACTTAGGTCACCATTTATAGAATGTCTCGCATTAAGGGAACGGTGCAATAGGTGTATACAGACCATTTGTGGCTGATTGTGAGTTGTGAGTGCCTCTGGGTTTATTTACGAAGTGGAAAATATTGCTGGAGGTATTTTTGTGTGTATTTTTATTTTTGAACGAGAGATTAAAGCTTTCGTTAGGCTATTAGGGAAGTAAAAATCTTATTTATTTTTGTATGCTTTGCTCCCGAACGCTTCCATAAATGAACAAGTATTTTACACCCAACATTTTCGTTCTATGATATAACACACCTTCCCTATTATTTGTGGGTGCAAAATAATCACACACAAAGTCTTTAAATCCTGCAAACTATTGACCCATGGTTACAGAAGACAGCAATAAATAGGTTTGCTTATCTCACAAAAGCTACCTCAAGGCATGGCTAAGCTCTAATCCTAGTTAATTTTAAAGGATTTAATATTATTAGTATCAACAGGTGTGGAGACAGACTAAAAACCGCTTATCTGCGAAAATCCCAGTCGGCGGCAATATGAAGCTACAGCAGCCGACCAATCCGCTGACTCTATTTAGAGCATCCGGTGTACCTAACGATGTCTGACTTACAGGGCTGGTGGAATCCAAACTATTGAAATGCAACCTTACCTAATATACTTTTATAATTGAAATTAAATCAGCCTGTAACTATCCCACAAATACATCTCATACTGTTCGGTACAATATTTGCAACCGAACAGCTCAGCACTTTTGCCTGCTTGCATTTCCATAAATGCATGTATTGCAGCTATTACCAAGTAGCACGTGTTCGACTACCAATCGCGTAACTCAAACCAAACCAGATCAAACCACCTTAGTGCTAATTTAGCTTAGATTTACCATTTTATAATTATAACTAGTGTTCAATATAACCTTTAGACCATTCTATTTCGTATCATTAAACCAGTGGTCGTAAACCAACACCAACTCAGAAGTTAGTGCTAAACCAAGCAGGCGCTAAATTCTACGCATACGTAGAAGGAATACACAACTATTCTCAAAGCGTGTTGGCAATTTCAAACCATCATAAATCCAAGTTATGTTCATTACCAGTTAGCGGCTTCCAAGTGTAACTTATAAAACGAGTAATGTCACTGTGATAGTCAAATTGGTATTACGCAGGTTCGAAATCATAATCTTGTGCTCGGGAAGTGGATTCCTTAACTTCCGGCCCATCATAACCTTTTTTCAAAACTTTGATGGACGGAAACAGTAAGGTTGGAACAAATAAGGTTGTGGTTGAATGTGATGGAAAGGTTAAGTTGCTGGCAGCAATATGAAGCAACAGAATGTAGCCGATCCTCTGACTTTATTTAGTAGCGCCCGGTGTGCCTAACGACGTCTGTGTGCCAGGGGTGGCAGAACGAAGATATTGATGTGAGAACACAATTAGCTATCTCGAATGATATTTTTGGTGTTATTGGTGGTATAGAAAACGTGGATAAAAAAAAACGTTAGTAGAAGATTGAAAGGGCGGTGCTTGGGGGAGGCCTATGTCCAGCCGTAGAAGTCTTTTGGCTGAAATGAATGATGAATATTCCACTTGAATCTTGTACGAAATAGAAGCGCAAGGATAAAAAAAAACTAAAACACCTGCTCGTACCTATTTAAAATATTATTTATAATTAAAGTATTGCCACTTACCAACACGAGAACCTCTTAATTTTTTAATGTCGGCAAAAGATAACCAAACTGTTTCTATTTGCTTCTGATCAGTCATGAATTGTATGTCTTGTGTTACTTTAAAACATAATCTACTATGTCATCGTTCAGCGGTCTGCAAAATGAAGCAACAGTGCATTAACAATGTAACGCCGACATTAAATTATGTTTGCAGTGCACAACTGCACGTCACGTAGGGTTCACAAGTCTTAGACAATCATAATCCATGTTTCGCATTCTAAACTGCATTTATTATTATTCAAAACATCTCTTTAGAGGGAAGATGGAGCAACAAAGCGGAGCTAATGACTTGATTTTGTAAAAGTTGTACAAGTTATGATATTTTAAGATTTATTGTACTTATTTTATTTAAGAATCTAGTTCACTTTTTACCCGACTACGGCGAAGCAAAATGGAGGGTTATGATTTTGACCTGTATGTATGCATGTATGTTCATGTGTTCCCTCATATCTTCTAAACTACTTATCACAATTTGACAAATGAGATATCTTTGGAAGCGTCTTGATCGTCTGCTGGTTACAGGCTATGTGACGTCACATTAAATGAAAATGGCGCTCTCTAGAAGACATAAAGTCAGTTAAAAATCCGGAGTCACATGTGTTAGGGCATAAATTACAAACAGATTACTTGACTCCGGATTTTTAATTTGCCTGTCTGTGATGTCTTGTTTATACCTTTTGACTTTGCCGTAGTTGGGTTTTAGTTTTATAACTTTTATTCACCAATCAAACCGGTCTGTGGCGTATTTTGTGACATGACGCAAGCCTTTGACTATGTTCATTATGGTACACTCTTAAATAAACTTGAAGCATATGAAATTAGAGGAAATATCAACAATCTAATTAAATCTTACTTACATAACAGAACTCAAATAACAAATATAAACCACATTAATATAAAAAGTAAACATGAAATTGTATCTCAATCCTCAGAACGCATAATTTTGTTTGGTGTGCCACAGGGGAGTGTTTTAGGGCCTCCTTTCTTTATATTATACATTAATGATCTACCGAAAAGTATCCCTCAACCTCTGACACTATTTGCCGATGATAGCACCATTACGATACCTTGTAAAAGTGTTGATACTTATGAAAGTGACATAATTGATTCTATAAATCTAATGGTAAAGTGGCCTATAGAAGAGGTAGAAACAACAAAATTTTTAGGGCTCCACATTGACAAAAAACTGAATTGGAAAACCCATATCGAAATCTTGTGCAAGAAAATCAATAAATCTGCTTATGCCCTGCACACATTGTCGTCTATAATAAGTGTGGAGGCATTACTCAAAGCATACTATGGTTTAACAGAATCTCATCTACGCTATGGTGTTACTTTTTTGGGGCAACTCAACAGAAAAAGACACGTTGTTCAAGGCTCAAAAGAGATGCGTTCGTTCAATATTTAAAATGAAACCTACTGATAAGTGCGTGCCTTACTTTAAAAAATATAAAATTCTTACTTTGCCATGTCTGTACATTTTAGGAGTAGCTGTGTTTGTCAAAACTAATCCACACCGATTTAAACGATTAGATGAAGTAGTCCCACGTAATAGGCGCGACATTAGCAGGATATGCTCTCATACTGCGCGAACAACCCTCATGCGCAAAAGTGTCTTCGGTATGGCTCCTATCATGTTTAATAAATTACCTAAAAGTTGGAGAGAACTGCCCTTGTCACTTTTCAAAAATAAGCTGAGGAATTTTTTAGTTAGTAAAGTGTATTACAATGTTATAGATTTTTTAAATGAAAAGGACTTTTCTGTTCCGACTTCTAATATACATGGTTAAGAATAACAATTGAATCATGTGAATCTTAAATCAATTTTGAATGATTCTATTTGACTGCATAATAATGAATATTCTGGACATAATTTAATCTATTCTGACTACCTATAATATCTTGACATCAATTAATATTTATTTGTTTTGTATTTTTTAATGAAGTTTAGGATGACTATATTATTATGTAAAGTGCAATTAAATATTATATTCTATACCTACAAAATTTGTACGCCGTTATTGGCAAAACATGGACGCACACACATCTATGAATTCAATACCTTGCATGTCTGATTTGTCAGTTTATGTAACCGCGTGTTTATGAATGAATGAATGAATGAAATGCACCGACCCCAGCGTGGCTTAACCAGACTCGATAAATCGAATGAACCCCAGGATTTGCACTAGCCCCTGGAGCCTCATGGTTCATGGGGTTACAGAAGCCATTGCATATCAAAGAGTAGACCGGGGGGCGCGGGTAATGGTAGGGAATAGACCGTGCCCGTCGGGATATGGAAGGATTTGCGAGCCTACCGGATATGCATCCTTGAGTAAGCAATGGACTAGTGGAGAGACGGGTAATATTTATCTAAGGATGGGCATCTTTTTACGACGTCGCCGCCAGTTGGCTCCGTTCCATTTTCACCGTTGAATCCATTGGCGGAGATATGCTTCGTTCTCGGCTCTTTTCTATCTCACTGCTGTGCTGTGTTACACTTTGCTGTTTTATGAGTCTTTGTCCAAGGACTCGCTGCTGTCCGTTTCAGGTTTCTTGTATATCTCGCTGGCTGCTTTCGTGATCTTGTATCGGTCTTCAGCCATGTCAATCCAGAAGTTGATTTCCTTGTTGAAGCACGCCATGTCCTGTCTTAGGTTGTCGTTCCATGCGTAAATCGGTCAGCCTACTCTCTTGGATTTGGCCTAGTACTGCATTGCTGCATATAAAAGGTGTGGTTTGCCGCGTCTGTGAACATGTGCGAGATAGCACGTCTTGTGTTTCTTGATGTGTTTCGGAACAGTTTTTACTTCTAAGATTTCGTGCATTTACTTTTGTCTTGGTTTATTCCTAGCGTGGTTAATCAAGTGTCTCATGATGACTCTCTCTGTCAGGATGGTTCAAGTCCAGCTTCACCGGTGAATCTTTTGGCGGGGTTAAACTGCTTTCTCGATTCTTTTCTTCTTAATTCTGATGCGTTTTCAGCAGCACTGTTCAGATCGCGATCGGCCCGATCCTCGTTGTTTATGTCCAGCTCCGTCGCCGTACAAGTTCAATCTGTAGCTCGCCGCTGCTCACCTCGGGTTGATGCGATTGCAAATAATATAGTTCGGAGTTAAAAGCGCACTATTCGGCTCAAGTAATTAATAAGACCCCGACAAAAATCCCGACCCGCGTCACCCGAATTCTTCTTTTCTGTTCATAGTTACATCGCCGACACCCATAACCAACTACTTTTAAAAACAAAATCCCGCGCACAAGATGACCACCTCTGTTACCGCCCAGGTTCTATAATAGCGTCCATGCGCCTTTGCTGGCTTTCCGCGATAATACTATGGCGGGCGGGCACCGCAAGGTCTATTCCCGCCTGCAGCGTTCGGCCACTATGTAACGCTTACTCATGCTGATCAACCAATAACATTGCAGCATCAGCTTTTTGTTGCGACCCCTTTCTTGTAAATTAAAATAGCGCCCAGGATAGAGCAAATTTAAAAAGCGTTAAAACTTGATAGCCATCCGTCATATTTGTTTTAAATTAGCTCGAGTAATAAGCCCTTTTCAAGGATTGCACCTGCAGGCAGTTTGAGTGAATGTAAATCAAAGTAGGTATATCATATTTTACACAATCTACAGTTTACACTTTCACTGTCAGCTTTGTTGAGATGCCCCGTTGTGGCATTCTATAATATACCCAAATAGTGAGTATCTTAAAAGTTAAAATACCAATTGCTATGCGGCCTAAGGGTCGGCGCGGGCGCCCACATCTGGCGAGGTATTTAGGGGCTGCGGAATTTTGTTTCCAAAGCCGTTAGGTATGCGTGCCCAAGACAATAAGAGCATCACTGACCACTCACAAAAAAAAAAAAAAAAAAGGTCACTTGAACTCAATAACGATTTTGGAACACAATCACCTACGCATTATATCTTAAAGTTGGCTACATTATTTAGCCAATTAAACCTGTAGTGACTTAAAATGTCGGAATTATGGCATGTATCTTGCAGAGAGGAGCAAGTCACTGTAATATGGAAAAATCTCACCAGATTAGCCTGCAGGTACACTTGGCGACCACCACCACCATCAAAAGAAAACACCACAATCACTTTAAAAACTCACTATCATTAAAAATAATCCATGAAACTACACATTACACAACACGCACCACCCGATAAAATACCGATTTTGCAGAGTTCGATTTCGCTGGCAAGCGAGCCACATGCCACTATCATAAAAAATTAACAAAAAGCGTCCCGGGCACGACCTCCTTCGTGGACGGCCAAAGACCCAATCTCAGTTTATGTAACCGCGTGTTTAACAAATAAATTATCTTTTATCTTTTATCAATGAGACGAAATATTTCATAAAAAGAATTATTGAAGGAATACCTAGAAGATTGTGGGATTGTTTTACAGGTAGTCTTTTGATCCGAAAACATTCAATCAATCTGTCTAGCCTTTTCCCAACTATGTTGGGGTCGGCTTCTAGTCTAACCGGATGCAGCTGAATACCAGTATTTTACATGGAGCGACTGCCTATCAGATCACCACAACCCAGTAACTGGGTATTACGATACCCCTTGATAAGATTGGTTGTCAGACTTTCGGGCTTCTGACGACCCGTAAAGACTGTCAAAGATCCTCGAATGACAGCCGAGACCAAAGGCTTCGCGTGCTTTCCGAAGCACTGAGGAGTCTCGATATGTAAAGATGGTCACCCATCCACGGACCAACCCCAGCAAGCGTAGCTTAACCTGATGGATCGACCCGTGCTGCTGTTATTACTTAGCCACGAGACAAAAAACAAAAACCGAAAACATTCAAAGGATATTAAAAAAAATATTTCAGCAAAGAGGTTTGTGTTATTGCTGATGAACACACTCAACTCTAAGGCAAATGGCCGGAATAAGGAAAATGTTAACTCTTCAGAAAATGATTTCAACAAAATAAGATTGTGATGTGCCAACCCTAGCGAGATCCCGCTCCGCATAAGATATACATGCTATATTATTAAATTTGGTTACTTAGCTGTGGTTTAAAATTTACGAGCATATCGAAACTCGTTACAACAAACAAATTTATTGGTCATCTGCTCTGTGTAAAATATTGAAGACTTTTTGGCTCTACTTGCAAGACTACCATTATTTGGCCTTTGTTTAAAAAGATCCTTATTTAAGATAGATTCTGCCTAAATATTTATTGAATATTTCGGCCTGTATAATTTTGAAGAGATATTGGATGAATTAACTTTTTGGTTTACACCATTTATCTTCAAAAATTAAAAGTGTGATTTATTGTATATAAATAGAGTTAAGAAATTAAGCCAAAAAAACATTTTCTTTTAGGACACAAAATATTTTATTTAATACTTTTTTTTCAAATCAGTTTCAAGTTCAACAAAAGTAAAATAAAACCAGTCCATTATAGTAGTGTGCATTTCATACACTATAATGAAAACCTTGAAATATTAACAGCTTGCCTACAAGGATAAAAAAAAATTTTGTTCCTGTTTAACTTGATTTCCGGGATATCTCAACGTGCATGGGGAAATCATAAATTCTCTACAACACATACCTTCTTTAATCTACACTACCACCAATAGGAAAAGACCCCTGAAATAGATTCACAATAAATTAGTTTTCCCAAGCAGGATGTGGAATAATAAATGTTGCAAATTGTAAGGATTTATCGGGTCCCGTATTTGTTAATAGCTATAAATTAATTAACAGGAGTTATCCTGCCGGCAACCGGATTGATAATAATTAGTTTGTAAACCCGACCTTGGGGGATGACGCACAGATTATCTGCGTATGTTTTATGGGGGAATAATTTGTGCATGATTTTGGTACCTGGTGTTTTTGGCTCAAGAACGGTTGTTTACATTATAAAGAATGGAGACCTTTTTTTTTTTTTTTGAGGGTGGGAAATCATCCAATGCCTTTTCCCGCTCTGGGCGAAAGGAACAGGTCTGATTATATTGGTCAGGCTGATACTGAGCGCCCACTCCCGGCCGCTATCCCACTACTGCCCGATGCGGGGACTTTTGGCTGCTGGTTTCTAACAAACAATCAAGACTTACAATACTATTCCATACAATGGAAATAAATAAACATTTCGTACGTTGTGGAAGGAAATGAAGAGTGT
Source organism: Lithophane leautieri (assembly GCA_949152455.1). Taxonomy (NCBI): domain Eukaryota; kingdom Metazoa; phylum Arthropoda; class Insecta; order Lepidoptera; family Noctuidae; genus Lithophane; species Lithophane leautieri. The sequence goes on along the minus strand of OX424474.1, from coordinate 17,022,271 downwards.
GATGGCATTACAAACGTCATGCCAAAATTTCAATTCTACGAAGAAGGCAATTTTGGATGGAGATACCGCTAAATCGCACGTAACGTCACATAACGGACGGTAACTTATTGGAACTCATAGTTCACCCACTTTCCAAACAAACAAAAAAGGGGTAGCGTTTCCATCCACCGTTCAACTACCATTTATTAAAGAAACTCGGGGCTGCACAACACCCTTAAAAACTCTTGGAATCTTCATAAAATCGCTCCTTCGCCTCGTGTCGAACAAAAACACTCCATACAAAGATCAAAGTCAGTCCTCGAACTATGACAGTTATAAAAAGTCGGGAAAAAAGCCGGGCTTGGCTAGTTGGTAAGTTGAGTGATATTTCAAGACCAGGCCGACTGCTGGGGACGTTTAACATGACTCCTGGGCCAGCCAAGTTTATTTTAAAGTTCGCTATTGTAATTCTGAACCGGTTCCTCCCGGTTTGAACTAGTTTAGAGACTGTACTGTGATTATGGTTGGTTTATTTGAATTGTGAGGAAAATTAGATAGTTGAATTATGGTTAGTGGGAAAGAAGGGTCGAGACCAATGACAAGGTAAAAGGGCTCTGAACATGATGAAAGTTTAACAAAATTAATTAAAATTCCACTTCGGTCGAGGCATTGATTGCAATATCAATAAACACAGCAGGAACACTTGAAAACCATTCTTATAAATATTTTTCTTTTTACTTGAAATTCAACGATATTTATTTGTAATACGCACATTTTGTGGTACTTACGCAATAAAGCATAATAGCTTGACCACCATATTAATTTAGAAAACGAATTAAATCTTCAAGATACGATCCCTCGCCTGCCATACATCAAGGCTACAGAAGGGTTTTTATGAGCAATCTACTCGCCTGTTATCTTGTAGTGTAAACAGTTGATTAACCCCCTTGGGGCTCGCTTAAACGCCCCCTACGCTCATACGACATAATGGCAGATTTTGACCAGTGAACTTCGTCGTTCGAAATTCAACCTTCTTATCTGAAAACCAAGGTTGCTTTTGCTTTGTGTAGTCTTGCTAAGGTATCGTTTCTTCCAGTACTAAGATAATGCTGTTCCGTTGGTCCAGTTCATTTGTCAACGAGATTAGGATGTGTTCAGATGAGTTAGTGGAGTAAGCTGAATGTAGCCTCTTGTTGTGGAGCATCGTCTTTAGTGTAACTGGTAATGGATGTAGGGTCCAGAGATAAGGTAAGTCAATTGACTTGATTCTGTGTAAGCACTTGGAATTAGGTTGGTTTAGTAGGCAGTTTCGTTTCCAAAATTATTTGTAAAAGAAATATTTTGAAAAATATGTCAAAAAAGTTATTTTATCTACTAAGTTTGGTTAATACTTATAACAAAGCGAGTTGTAACTTTAGTCCAAGTTCAAACGGTCGAGGCAGCACCCTAATTACGTAACACACTTTAAATCATAATAAAGGATATTGCTAATCCATTGCTTCATAAAATTATGTTCGAAAAATTTTGCCTGCTCAACAACGTAAATAACGCAATGAATGTTGTTCAACTGACAAAATGCCATTGCTACTATTAAGTGTGTCACGCAATTAACGCACTGTTTTCGTATTTCGAATTTTATTCCGACTGACTCGATGGTTTAAACTATACCTAACTGTACGTTTTTAACTTGCTGAAGAACATCAACTTTACTTATTTCCTTTCTTTTGAAATATTAAGACCGTGAAAATATTTTCTTTTTTAGTCAAGGTTACGAACAAAATCCGTTTACGCCTGCTATAGATACCGTTCAAAGTTCAGCTTTCTTATGACGGGAAATATCGCCAATAACGTATGATCCATCGTCTGATAATAGAAAATAGGTTTCTGGGTCACATCCAGGGTCGCTGGAATCACTTACTGGTATCTATGCTTCTTTTTGCAAGTCATTGTACCTTGTAGATCGATTTGTATGGCTTAGTTTGGGCTGAGTAATGTTTCTTGGGTTTGCTGACCATGCCAATCCTCTTGTCTTTTACTGAAGGGTTTCTAGATCCGTCTGATGTCCTCAAAAGTGCTCACTAACTCAAGTGAATACTTTTGAGGACCTAAAAACCCTATAGACACCGCAATTAACGTAGCCACCTCTGGGCTCTATTTAGTAATTCTGTGAAACCCCGGTGTAATACCGGATAAGGAAACGATTGCTTTAAATTGAATTTAAAGAAATTGGTTTCTTAATACTAGGATTTATCCAATATCGTGTGTTTGTAGACAAACATCTTAATGTCCAATCGAGGCTTTGCGCTAATGGAGCTATCAACTTCATGGCCAAGCATGGTTATATTACAATTAACTCTATAACTGCAACAAGGCCAATGAGCCGACATGATGACAGAAATCCTTTTTATGCTATCCGAACAAAATGGAAGTGAAATGTTTTATATCCCGGAATTATTCCAGCAGTTTTTTGTGAGCCGTCCATATTTACATATTGACAGCGCGAACCGTTGTTGCATGAATTAAATTTGGTGAATTTAACTTTTCATTTGTTCTTTTGTCGCCCTGGTAGCCTGCATCACTCCTATTAATAGAATTGTTGATCGTTTGAGAGCAGTCGTTCATCACAACATCGTCATACTTTATTTCTTTCCTTGTGACAGCAGTTAACCTTACCGCTTCCTGGTCAAATAAAATATATAAAGTAGCAAAGTAAAGACATTTATGTAAGGATTTGGCACTTAGCGTAGCAACAAATGACCATGCTTAAATAAAGAAACTTCTCAAAACCAAACGTGATATCATAATGTTTTTAAATGTAAGCAGAGCTGCTGTGTATGTTCTTCTTTACACAATTAATAAATCAAGCTAGTGAGCACATATTTGACCGATATCTTATAAACAATACCTAAATCACTTACAAAACCAACAAGACTAACCCAACCGCCATCTTTCTCCAGCAAAAACATTATAAAAGCAATACATTTCAGGTCGTATCCGGCATAAAATATCAGTGTGCACGTCTCACAATATTGTATGATACATACAATGTGTCAGATTCCGCTCTGCTCGGTTTCAAAATCAAATTTTTATGAGCCGTGAAATAACCCTGCCTTGAAGCTCGTAATGCCTTTCGATGCAAATATATTGTAGATCTAGTTTATGTACAATATGTTCTGAGGGAAAAGGTTGCTTGTATCAAATGGTTTTTTGCGTCGTAAACCAATTTTGGGATCGGTTAGCGAATTGGAGGCTTTATGTGTCGTGTTTGAGGATAGTTGAATGCTTTTTATGACGTTTTCTATTAAACAAAACGCTGCGGTCTTTCTTTTGTTCGTGTCGACAGTAAAGTTAGGCAAATAAATGGTTTATCAAAATGTCTGTAGTTTTTTGACATTTGACAATAGCTTTATCACGGCAAATTGACGCAGTGTGTCAATTTTATAAACAATATAATTTTCCTGACCGTACTTTACTCTTATTTTCTCAACATGGGCTGGGTTCAGTAGGTATCACGGGTTTTAAAGTACTTATACTGCGATTGTCATACATTTTGTAAATTCTGGTTTTATTGCAGAGATTTATAAAGGCTCATATAATGGAATAAAGATTTATTAAGACTTTTAAGATGAAAAGCAAGCAAATTAAGTATGCATAATTGAGTTGGAGTATTTTCCTCCCGCCTAACCATATTAATTCTCAGCTTTTACAGACGACTTTCCTCTTATAAGCTTGTGTTTGCAGTAATCAATTTGAGTTATATTATACTAAACCCGGGGCAGCAGAATATAAATATTAAGCATAATTCAGCCATAAAATGGGCTATAGCAAAAGAAATCTAAATACCTACTATTTAGATACAAACTGGGATTAGCCCAACGAGTAGCACGGCAGATTAGTGAATGGCTATGAGTTGGAACCCTACATGATATACTTTTTTTTTGTAACAAGAATTTAAGGCATTTTGGCGAAGTTAACAGGAATAGAATATTAATGTTGTTTTCCTTTATCATTTTCCTTCACTTACAGAATGTACGTAAAATGAAACGCAAAAAGTCATTCTCAGACAAAACGTGTACACAAAGCGGAACCCGCAAATCTTGGCGCGAAATACGCATTATACATTCCCACATAAATAAGTAAATGGTCCAAAAACTCCTGTTCATTATCATTCTCTGTTATTTTATTCTCTTTCCGTAAATAAAACTCGTAATATCGTGATTAATCGCTCGTTATAATTTATTATCGGCCATTGAATTACTTATTTGTGAAAATTTTGTATTTTTTTTGGTGAAATTACGGTCTGTGAATGTTGGTTCGAATGTCAAGGTAAATTACACCAGCTGATGTTTAATGAACTTGACGAATTTGTTCAATAAAATAAAAGATCCATTCATGTCCATAATTACAACGTACGATTTTCAAAACAGTTACACATTACATCAGTAGGTACCTACGCAGAAAATCCACTGAAATGGGCTACATAATACACCGCTAGGAATGTGTACCTACTGTATCAAGTGGGTCTTCCCGTGTGTAAACTATTTAGTGTTCTGGGATGATATTTTCCCCTTTATTCCTCTTCAAATTATTACCTCTCTAATTTCAAATTATACCTGCCTTTCCTAAGAACTACAGTTTTGAAATTACTCCAACACTACAGTTTCAGTCACATTTGAAATACTTACTACTAGAACTATGCAAAAAAAACAAATGGCCTTATTTTCGCAGTCCTCCTTAAATCAAAGAGGCTTACAAACACACTTGCTACCATTTTGAGAACAAGACACGTTTATTTCAAAAGAAAACTCGATTTTCTCAACATTTTCTGCGAAGGGGGATGTCATGGCGAAACGTATGGGAGACCCCGCCATGTATGTTTAATACGGATTCAAACAGAATTTAATCGTGGCACAGCCTCCCCTTCTTTTGTTTACGTTCCTCTTTAAGAAGTGAGCACAGTTTCAAGAGGTGAGGAGCAAACGTTTCAATTTTTACGACTTCCCCTATTTCATTTTTAGGAGAGCAAAAATGGTCGCTTTGTTTTTTGCGCTCTCGTTCCGCTGAGAATTAAATTACTGACGTGCCGTTAGGGGGATTGTTTGATTTCCGCTCTGATTGTTCAAGATTGAAAGCCTTTCGTATTATTATATAACGCATAAAAAATCTGTCACTCGTACATGCAGTTCTCTTGGTATACCCATAGACATAAATAGAAACCATTCGTACATTCAATTCACAACCGTCATTCTTTATCATATATACTCGTACATAACCCCAGAATTAGGCAGAAACTACTTAATATAGTTCATTTAATTGTTTAACAGTCGTATCAAACGGCTATATCACGGCACATTTACGTACCCAGGGCCTCAATCTGTTAAACAATACATTTTCCTTTTAAAACTTTGATAGTATTTAGATTATAGATTCCGTATTACGCTACGGAGTAATTTTTGGGCAAATTCCTGCGAGAAAAATAACATTTTTAAAGCACAGAAGAGGTGCATTAGGTCGATACGATGTCTTAAACCAACGGAAAGTTGCAAAACGCATTTTAAAGATCTGAAAATACTAACATTACCTTGTGTTTACATATACGAGACCGCATTGTTCGTCAAGACAAATAGTGAACTAATTAAAAAAGCTTCAGTACAACGCTATAGGTCGACACGACAAGAATATCGTCACGATTATGTCTAAGAGCCTCAAAGACCGCCCTTATGTACAAAAGCATCCTCTGCATGGCTCCGAAAATATTCAATAAAATACCAAATGACATTAAAGATTTAAATTTACCACAATTTAAACGGAGACTAAATAAATTTTTAATTGAAAAATGCTACTACACCATTGACGAATTCCTTCTTGACAAAATGTTATAAACTAAATAATAATTATGTATTTATGCTTGATAATTTAAAACTTGACATATTATTGTGTTCTGAATATCTTGTATAATAATTAAATGTATTCTAAATGTTTAAATATTTTAAAAATTGATTGTATCTATTCTAACTATTGAAATTTTTGTTAATTTGTATGTACCTAATATCGATTTTAAATTCTTATATTGTTAAATAGTGTATGCCCTAATGGGTAGTTTTTTGAGTTACCATAACCTAATTATAAGACCTAGTAACCTAGACCTTAAAGTATCACCAAAAATCACATTAATAAATACATTGACTTTGACTTCCGTTTTTTAGGCACTGCATTCTAATTGTAAATATTCTGCAATACGTTAAGTATTGCATACGCACCACGGAAACCGTATTTTTATTAATCAATTTATTTAATTTGTTGTGATAATGTTCTAAAAAATTGTTTGTAAATGTGTGCGTGTGAGCGTGTATGCACAGAGCGTGGTGTAGTTTTGCATGCTTCACTCTATTGTTCACAGCGCTCTGTCTAGGTTTTTTATTTGGTCTGAGGCTTTGACACACTTCAACTTGATTTCTGATTACACATTTTTTAAACAATAGAAATACTTCGACTGTCACTTTTGAAAATTTTACAGCTTCAGCAAGATCTGACTAGGTAAATTATCAAACGATACTTATCAATACACATTATTAAACAAAGTTCTCAACTGCGTCTGTCTGTGTTCGCGATAAACTCAAAATCTACTGCACCGATTTTCATGTTGCCTTCACCAATGGATAGAGTGGTTCTTGAGGAAGGGTTTATAGTATATAATAACTGATATCCACGCGGGAGAAGCTGCGGCCATCAGCTAGTATAACTATAATAATTATGTCACATTACCTTCACATTAGAAATCACATAAAAATTAAATCATTTATTAGTAGGTAGGTATACTTAGTTTTAATACCAAGTATGTACAACATTCAAAAGCACTGCACTAATTAACCTGGGGGTGCCACGGGTCCGAATTCAAGTTTCCGTGGCACCCCCAGAAGTGTCCTCCAGGGGTGCCTTGGGTCCGGAAATCTTTACAAAATATTAACGTTCATTTTTGAGCAATGAATGAAAATCTGCTGGAAATAAAAAAAAATATGATCACCAAGATGGTTCTAATTATGGATTGGTGATTTAATAATATTGCTGCCAGTGGAGCACGCGAAGAAACTATATCTTCGAAGCTATATGTAACACGAGAAGACTTAAGTAATTGGTTATAAACTATAATAAGTCATAACAATCAGCAAAATATAAATGATCCCAGGAGTTCCTAGCTATAATAACCTAATGTAGACCCCAAACTTATCACCACTTAGATATCTCTGTGCTTACAGAAATACGAGTTCCTTACAGTGTTCACTCATCCCTATTCACCACATAAGCATCCAGACATTTTATTGGCCTCCCCAACCAGATCTAGTGGATAAATATCCCAATAAATCCGAGGGAACGTCCCAAGTCCAGCAGACATTATAAAACACCACAAGCGAACCTTTCACGGTCCGGCACATCGATAATATTGAATCAGTTGACTCTATTAACAATGCAAATAGTGTAAGCGAGTGCCAGCAGCTAGCTTCGTAAATGCACCGAGTTGTACAACTAACATAATACTTACCACCAACTTGGGGGAAATTGAACCTTATCTTAATAAAGCAAGGTGTTGACGAATGCACGAAAAACTTGGCAAGTTTATCCGACATTGTTTGCAAATCCAAACTTATGCAGAAACGGGAGTGTTTACAAGGATCGTTTGTTACAGCTTAATGCTTGTTGTTTAGACTGTCTTCGGATTTTATTCGTAGATTGTATTTGTATCAGTTCGTTTGGGTCTGGTCTGGTCTGAGTTTGTGCTTAGACTTTTAGATTTAGCATGTAGTAGTATCGATTTTCAATAAGTTTGTGGTAAGGATATTTCAGCTTCTTGTTCTTTTAGCATAAACAATGTACGAGTACATATTATCGTGTTACTATTTTGAAAAATGATATTGCTGAGTAAGGATTCCATTATAGCTACAGAATAACAATACACGATTCTCTGAGAATATTTATAGAATTATTGGATCTTTAAACGAGAAGGAAGCTCAATTTGCCCAAGTTCCAATGTAACTCTTGTTAAAGTTGAATTTAAAAAAAAAGTTAACAATAAAGTACAATACTTCTTATGTAATAATAATATAGTTTCAAACGCTCAAAACACAACACAAGCCTAAATCAATAATGCTAACACACCAAAACTATCTCTATTCTACACCCAACAACAAAATCCATTTAGATCCAATGCAGCCAATATAACAGCTAAACCAGATTTATAAACCAAACGAGGGTAGAAGGAAAATATTTACGAGACAGGACGATTTGCATCGATACGGCTAAGCCGGCTATCGACCGCCAGTGTCAAATTATTTGTGGATTATAATCGAAATATTGGGGCATTTTGGGAAAATATTGATCTGATTGGGTAATTGTTTGCAATTCCCTGTAGGGTCTCATAACTTTAAAGGGAATATAATTTTATTATATAATTCATTGAACTGTACCTACCATTGGCTATGATTGTGAACGAAACTTTCAGTATGTAAAATTTTCGAGCTCGTTAAAATCAAATAATCTTCCGCGCTTTGTCTTATAATTATTACAGGCTGATACGTATGTACATAATTATATAGTAGCTGCTAATAACAAATCTAACTAAAGATATTAAATAAGATCTTCTATTAGTAAATATTAGCATTTTCTGTATATTCAAATAACAACGTTAATTCTTTTATGAAATGGTAACCGCTTAACCGCTAGTTGACGGATTGTATCAATTAGATAAACACCTGTTTTTTGTGACCATACGTCAAGTAGTTTTACCTCGAATTTTGGAATTAGGGCAGATTTCAATAAAAGCACAGCCTTACCAAAACTTTATCATGTACAGTCAATGAAATAGGTGATCCGGCAGAGAACCAAAGTTGTCGACGTAGCTCACGGAATATACCTAAGCTGAAGTGGCAATGGGCCAGCCATATTAGCCGTAGAACCGATGACCGTTAGGGTAGACGTAATTTTGAGTGGAGACCGCTAATCGGCAAACGTAAGGTAGGACGCCCTCAGGCAGGTGGAGCGACGATCTTCGAAGGGTGGTCGGTAGCAACTGGATGAGTGTTGCCCAAAATCATGTTGAATGGCGTGAAATAGGAGAGGCCTATATCCAGCAGTGGACTGCTGTAGGCTGATGATCATGATATATCCGTGCTAGGAACCTAAGCCTTTGAGGAACAGGCGTGATGTTATGTTTGCGTGTTATGTTCTGGTAATTTCACTGAAAGGCCTCACAAATACATTGGGCTGAAATACAGAAAACAACGAATTGGACCATACCGATACGCAGACTAAAATAACGTCAAATTATTATCTGCGGCTTATGTTTGAAATAAATTAGCATGGCGATCTGTTGTACTGTGGGTTGTGAGTTTATTTATAGGGTTTTATACTCAATAGATTATTGTTGGTAGAATCGATGAGGGCTTTAAAGGTATAATGTATAAAAGATTTAGGCGCCATGTTCAACAATGTTACTCTCAATCGAGAAGTATCATACCTGCTGCATGGGACAAAGATTCGCATCAACAATGTTCCAGGATTTATTAAAAAGGTATGCCTTAAGATAGGTGGTGAAATCAAATAATCAGATAAAGGTAATTTTGAAACGCTAGAAGTACCCAGTTAAGAAAATTGCAACGTTGAGAATTTCACCTAAAGGAAAAACAAAATACGTTATGGTATTTTTTATTAAAATCTTGTTCAAAAATTAATCTCTTTTCTTTCCATAAGATAGACTGAAATCGTTACTTATCCTATCAAAATAAGGCCCCATAAAAGTGCCAAAAGCCAAACTTCAAAAATTACGATCGTAATATCGAATATTAAAACAAAAACTCTGTTAATCTGTGTTTCGGCAACAGTGACATTGTTTGCACGAACTTGGTAGTAATTGTGTAAAAATTTGCCTCTGAAGCTTCAACAATGCCTCGCTTGAGTAAGTTTTCTTGTTTCGTAATAACGGTGAGCATTTTGTGGGGAAATAAGCTGGATTTTAATTAGTATTCTAGGGGATGAGTATTGGTTATTTTTCGTCTGTAGAGTCTATTTAAAGTGTAGGCCTTGTATGTAACTTGGGTTTCTATGATGGAGACATAGGCCAAGATCAAGTAACTTTAATTAGCACGTAGCTTTAGCTAAGCATTGTTCCTGTCACGGTCGCATACCTGTTAAACTATAAGTGCAAGATAGAGACGGGAACAATTCTGCCGTGCTAGCGATAAATGCCGTAAGTATGTTCTGCATACGAACATAAATACTTACGGCACTTATCGCTAGCACGGCAGAATTCTAAGCCAAAAGATGTGTTAACTAAAGTTTATAGATTCTGGCCATAGACTTCGATTCTAAATGACTGGTGGCAGCAGTAATGCTTTATTTCCTAAACAGTATAGCCAGCAAATATTATGGATCGGTTTTCCAATCGTTTTTCGTGGTTGTACTAAGAACCCTTTTTGTTGCAGAAATTATACGACCCATAATCGGAAATGTACTATCATGGTCTGATTTATAGCTTTTTGGCGGTATAATCTTAATGAAATGAAATGAAATGAAATTGTTTATTTTGTAAATAGGATATTGGAAAAAGTGATACCAATATCCTATTTACACGTCATATTATAAAATATAAAAAATAAGCTAGATGAGGTCGGCGTTTCCTATCTGACTACTCTGAGAAGAAAGGCCGAAACAAACTCAGAGGTCGCAGTCTCTTTTAAAGTCCAGACATAATCTTGGTCAGACCATATGAGGACCATGTAGATTAGCGTCTGAAATGGTATTTTGAGGAAAGAACCACAACGATTTGAGTGGACCTGTCCAGTCAGTGCAAGCATTTGTCAATAATAGTGGAGCTGAACTCAGAACTTAAGGAGGTCAACGACTCGACGAACAATACCAAAGAAAGGACATTTGGGTAGGTCGCATAAAATACTCAAATTGCCAGACCATCGTTAAAACAAACTGAGAACGATAAAAAAAAAACAAAACAAAAATCCACATAGTCCTCACATTTACAATAATTAAAATAATACAATACTTTACAAAGTAATCATGTAATTTTGTATGTAATATTCAATAATGTCAATTTGTATATAAAACTGGTGATGATTTTCCATAATATTCAAAATGTTACAAAGCTTAGCAGAGCGAGCAGCTCAATCTCATGCTTTTTTGTCTTAGTAAAGAGTGTCACCTCACTATGGTATTAAGAACTGAAACATATACGTACGTTACATATTTCATGCATGGCAAAGCAGGAGTTCCATAGTAAACATTTTAAATCAAAACCCAAAATCATTCCGTTTTGGATATAGTTATTTCCGTAGCTTTGAAGTCAGCTATCGTTTCCACTATTTTTGAAATATTCTCTACAAACGCTGGTACAGATTGCCAATACACGTAAAATAAACGTAGCAAGTCCTCTAAAACAATTTCACACGAAAAAGAAAATAAAATATTTTCGCTATCAAACACACGGGAATAAAGGTGGCCATTTTGAGTCACATTGCTTTGCTTGAACTATTCGGTCTTTTAATTTTTCAACTATTGTTATTAATTACGAGACTTTTTTCTTAGACTAACGTATGTAATGTTAAGACAAGGTTAGGAGTCCTTGACTATTGGAAAGTAACCTTTTCTTAAACACTAGTCTTACCTACTTACCTGAAGAAGGAGAACACTTAATATTTTAAATACCAAGCTGTGGTCTTTCCAAACCACTTCGCATATGATTCGAACCACTAAATGGAAGTGTCGATATCTCAGCAGATGCTTTTTAAAGAGTCACTCCAGCCAAACGATGCGCAGGTTTAAGTGCATTCTGTTGTCAAAATTGCTTCTAAAATCTTTTTAAAGAAATTACTTTAGCAGCGCAGCGGCGCGGAAAATTTGAAAATACTACGTTCATATTGTTCGTCACGAGACTGTGTAGTGCTCGGACACTTTTTGATGAAGTTAAAAATTATATTTTTCTGTTTACTTTTCTTTTAAAAAATGACTAGCTAGTGGTATGTTCATAAATAGTCTAAATAAGGAGGTTTAGAAGAATAAAAGGGGGCTTTTTCAAAAGTTATATCAAAATAGACGCAGTAAAGTAATGTTATTTTTCTCTTAAAAATCTTAATCTCACTATATCTGTGCAGTGTTGTTTAAATCATAATGCGAATAGTAACCACTGAGGTATATTATGTAAGTATACTTACGTAGGTAAGTATCTTATCCAACGTAGAGCTACCCCATTCCCTGGGGAAATCAAGTCTTCACATTACATAATGTTGTTTACCATCAACACGCAAAGCATAACGTGATATGATTGCATTATATTTAAACCTATTAGTTTATCTACTGGAACCTATAATTGGCACAGACTACTTATTTAATTGGTACACCGAGGGCACAAGGAATTAGAAGAAAAGTGCTGGTATGTATGTATGACAATTACAGGTATAAGCAGCATTCACAATAACGAAAATTATTAACAAATAAGTAAGCAATGACTCTTTCCGAGGTATTCCATGAAGCACACCCAAACGAAGCACACCCAGACGAAGCACACCTAAAGTATTCCACTTAGCACACCCGTAGGTGGGCTTCAAATAAATTTTTTAAATAATTAATTTCCTATTCCACGAAGCACACCTACGAATATCACTCGCATAGTGCGGATACTAAGAAATAAAAATGTCGATAGAAGAAAATATTTATTATTTTATTATTTATGTACACACCATAAAATACATAGAGATACAACATAATTATAATATGAGTACAAAGGTACTGCTTATTTCTTAAGAAATTTCTTCCAGCAGACCTGCGAAAGGAGAAATGTGAAAGAAATGTAGACAATAGTGTGTGAGAACAAGAAGAGAAAAAATGATTATGCGAAGTCTTAACTAAAAATATTAAATATACCTACACATATACGCAAGAAAATTAATACAGGAAAAGTTTTTATCCACTGCGCAAATTTTGACAAATTAACCTTAAACGAATTTTATTAAACATATACTTTTAATTTTGATACGTCTTAGAACAAAAAAAAATAAAAATCGTTAACGAAAGATGTTTACTTTAAAAGTGGTTGTATGGCTATCCGGCGACGCGCGGCGAAGCGGAAAGCGCGAAAGTACCTACCTATCAGCTGTGCGCTCGCTCGATTCGCCGGCGTAGGTATTTACGTGGGTTACAATCTTTCATTAGGGACCGCGGGGTTAAGGATTCCATGGGCTCGCATTCGAGGTATGCTCTCCGTCGCATACATTTTACGAGCTGCTCGCAAACTTTCACCACTCAGTACATACACTCGCACCATCTCGTAAAACTCGCGGTTACTGAAGTCCGACATCGTGACCGGTAGGTACAAGCACGACACACGTGCGGCGCGGCGCTTGCGCGGGAAAGCGCACAACAGCGCGTGCGATGAGCGAACTGTCGCCATGTCGGCCACAGCGCCCGGCGCCGCCCTGCCGCCCGGGAGGGGGTTGCACCCCCGTGCAACACCGCAGCTTGTGTGCCGGCCGCCGCGCGCACCCATTGATATTATTACGAATAGTTTGTGTCCATATTTTGCTGATTTAAAGTGGGATAAAAAAATAAAAAAAGTATTGAATAAATAATGGAAATGTGTTCTATTACTGATATAGAACCACCAAAAAAAATTTGCGCACTGGTTACAAACTTTTCCTGTATATACTTAAATAAATACATAAAGCTTATTTAAAACACTAACTTAAATATCCAACATCTTTCAGTTTCATTATACCTGTTAGTGCACCCGACAGCTGCCCAATAATCCAAAATAAAACAGAGTTTCCTTAGCGAGTACAATATGTATTAGAAAAACGATTCCCTATATCACATTTATGGAAAATCTTAACAGCGAGATTTAGAAAATGGTACAACGCCATCTTTCGAGCTTTGAGGAAGCTCTCACTCAAACATCCCGCCCACCATGGACAGAATGTCCAAAACTGAAATTATTATTACAATAAAAAGAACTTAAATAGCCGCCCACCATGAAGCGATACACAAAAATAGATGGGGGACAAAAATATTTGTGGACTGTATTATGTTTATACAAATATAAAACCATAGTATGCAATGAAATCTTAAATCTAAACGTAAATTATAAATTAACCGCTATTCTTAGTTAATTATCAACAAAAATAAAAAACAACAAAATATACTATCAAGTAGTGACAGGAAGGAATATTAACTTTGATACAGGTCTTTTTATGATAGAACCGTTACAACGCAATGAAACAACTCTTGTGATATTGTCCAAGCCAGTATGCTTTTCAGTAATGAGACCATATAGCCATCTAGCTGGAGGCAAATCATCCTCTATCACCAATACCACGTCACTCAAGCTTGGTTCTGCAATTTGATGAGACCATTTGTTCCTTTGATCGAACTGAACCAGATATTCACGGGACCATTTACGCCAAAATTTTTGGAAGCTAATCTGAACGAACGACCATTGATGATTGTCCATGAAGGGAAGTATTTCAGAAACTCTGTTTCCGACAAATATTTTCCATCGACTTGGGTGGCTACTCAACCAAGCGAGTACCACTGAAGAATCAGTCCAGGCATGTACATTCTCTTTCGCAATTTCTAAGGTGTCCGAGACTTCACAAAGAAGTTTTGAGAGCAGCACAGCACCACATAATTCCAAACGAGGTATGGAAACCTGTTTTACAGGGGCCACCTTAGTTTTAGATGCTATTAGACTGTTGTGAACATGACCGCTGAAATCGACAGAACGAATATAGACAACAGCCGCGTAGGCGTTGTTAGAAGCATCGCAAAATCCTTGTAGTTCTCGAAGGGTGTCGTGTCGACTTGTATGAATCCATCGAGGTAATTGAAAATTACTAAGGTTATGAAGGTTGTTTCTATAATGAAGCCAATCTTTCAAAAGATGATCTGGAAGTTCGTCATCCCAATCGATGCCTGCAAGCCATAGACGTTGGATGAACATCTTAGCTGTAATAATAACTGGAGCAAGCCAACCAAGAGGATCGAACAAACGGGCAATGTCAGAAATTACCTTTCGTTTGGTCACTGGGGCTTCAAGTGAAGGAAGATGGACAGTGTATTTAAAATGATCAGTATCTCTATCCCAGGATAAACCCAAAATTTTCATAACTGTATCAGTTTTAAATTCCAAGTTTTCATTTGATGAACTATCTTTTATTTTATTAAATAACTCTTCACTATTGCTGGACCATTTCTGAAGCTGGAAACCTCCTCGACTTAACATCTCGTTCATCTGCTGATAAATTTGCTCACCTTCATCAACAGATTCACAACCAGACAAGAAATCGTCGACGTAAAAATCCTTAAGAACACGATCTAATACTAAAGGAAAACATGTTCCTTCATCACGAGCAACTTGCTGTAAAGAACGTACTGCCAGGTAAGGAGCAGAGGATGTACCAAAAGTGACACGCAACAACTGCAAATGTTGCAACTCCGAATGAGGGTTGTCACGCCACAAAATGCGCTGAAAATCAATATCCTCTTCATTTACCTTTATCTGGCGGTACATCTTCACAATGTCCGCTACTATACTGATGGGGTGGCGGCGCCAGCGCATAATAATCTGACGCAAATCTAATTGTAATCTCGGGCCAACCATTAAATCATCATTCAACGAAACTCCATTGCATCCCGAACAAGAAGCGTCGAAGACGACCCGAACCTTAGTAGTACTTCTATCATTGCGTACTACGGCATGATGCGGCAAATAAACAGCATCTTTTCCTAAATCCTCCTGAGGAACTACTTTAGCATGTCCTAACTGAACGTACTCGTTGATAACAGCAGTATATTGCATTTTAAAGTCAGGATTGCTTATCAATCTTCTCTCCAGCATATGAAACCGTTTACGAGCGATAGCCTCTGATCCACCAAACTTACTACTAGGTTGATCAGACTTAAACGGCAACTTGACAATATATCGCCCTGTTTCATCTCTTTTGGTTGTGTTAGAGAAAAAGTCTTCACATTTCTGCTCTTCTTCTGTCAACATAGCCTTATGAGCTGACGACTCTGACTCTAACTCCCAAAACTTCTTCAGTAGAGTGTTTACGTCTGACTTTACTATAGCATTATAACAACTTGGCCTAGAGAATGAGGATGTGTGGATCTCACCAGACATAATCCATCCTAGTTTAGTCTTCTGAGCGACTGGAGTTCCCGGCGGACCCTTCACTAGACCATCCAATAAAACTTCTCCAACCACACGCGTACTCAACAGCAAATCAATTTTCCCAGGCATATCAAAGGACGGATCTGCTAATTCTAAAGATGAAAATAAAGGCAATACCTGAACGATCTTTCTCTCAGGAAGATGTGATGTGAGCCTATTCAAAACAAAAGCATCGACATATAAAACAAAAGTGGGATCTAGGCGTGACTGCAATTTGAAACGAACTATCCACTTAGAGGGCATTGTATTTCCCTCATCATCGCCTAGTCGAAGTATGTCGGTGTGAGCAGGTGTTTTCTTCAATCCAAGCAACTGTACTGCAGCCTCTGTAATAAAAGAGACCTGAGAGCCCTGATCCATCAGAGCTCTTAAAACAAGAGCAGTCCCAGTTCTTGACTCAACGTTGACCAAGGCTGTGGCTAACAGACCCTGGTTGTGAACATCTGCAAAACAACAAATGGGTTTGGTAATCTCGCTTTGATTGGATGAAGTAGCTGCGTTAGCAGCCGCAACATCCTTGTCTGCTGAACTATCAACAAATTCAGCAGAATTGGCAGCTGTTTTTGGGTGAAGTAGTGTGTGGTGCTTCTTTTTACAAAGGTGACATCTGGTAGACTGACGGCAAGAATATACAGAATGGTTGGTTCCAAGACAGTTATAACAAAGCTTACTGACTCGGGCAAATTCACGACGTTCGTCACAGTTTTTCTTTGAAAATTCTTTGCAGTGACACAATCTATGATCTCCAGAACATAATACACAATTTTGAGAAGCGACATGAAAAGATTTGGCATGATTATCACGAGCATTATTCTGCTTATTAGCTTTAGGATCCAAATACTCTAAGGCTCTAAACCTAGACTCCATGAAAGTTTTAAACTCATCAAACGTAGGTAAATCCTCATTAGGATTTGAACTAATTCTTAGTTCCCATAATTTACGGGACTCGGCATCTAACTTTTCGGAGCTTAAGTATACAACAATTGCATCCCAGGAGCTGACATCAATACCTAGACTGCGTAAACCGTGCAAACAATCAACAGTAGTGTCTAACAGAGTTTTAACGTTGGTTGATGATTCCTTCGTAATCGACGATCGATGAACAAGCCGTTTGAGCATACAGTTAGCTAAAAATCTTTTATTGTCAAATCGTTTGTTTAGAATCGACCAACACTCATGATAGTTAGACGCAGTCACAGGGATATGTCGAAGCAACTGCTCTGCTTCGCCTGTGAGATGACTCTTTAAATAATGAAGCTTTTGAACGTCATCCAGTGCATCATTTTTGTGTATCAATGACGTAAATAAATCACGGAATGTTACCCATTCAGAATAGAGACCCGAGAACTTAGGCAAACTAATTTGTGGCAATTTGACATTCGAACTACTTTGATTAGAATGTTTATTATTACTGGCATTAGCACTATCGCACGGAGTAAGTTGAAACAAGCTCTCTTTCAATTCAGACTTATAGTTGATGTACAAATCTTCAGTTAAATCATAAACTTCTAATGTAAAATAAACATTTTTATTTAAGTCTTCGTCAGTTGCTTTCTCTACAATGCGCCTATGAGTTTCGACAAATTGTTGCCACTGTGACTCTAATGACTCTAGTCTTGTTTCTATGTAACTTTGTGTGATACGATCTTTAGGTGATTTTTTAAAATTAATTCTAGCTTTTTCTATTATTGTTTTATTATTAAACTGAAGTTTACGTAAGGATTCCATTGTGTAATAAGCTATAAACTTTTTAATTATCCAATAAGTAACTCAGTAAATAAATGCAACTGTAGACAAATAAAATTCATAAAATTTTACAAGTCAATGAAAAAACCGAAAAAATTTACAAGTGTTTGAAACACTCTTTAAACTTAGAAAAAATCGGACATAGGTTCCCCGTCAGAACACTTTTTTCGTGATTATTCTAAGTCTAAAACTAATGCTAAAATTCTACAAGTCCCAAACACTTCTTAAAATAAAACTTCACTTCACTGAAAAAATTATAAGTCTAGACTAAAAACTTTTTGGATCGTAACTCACAGTTTTGCTTCAACCAAACCTCTCCAAATAATTATGTCACAAATGACGTCGCTGTTAGGCCGTCCTTGACGTTACTGCTGACACCGTCTCCGAAGGGGCGAAGTCCTCACGACACTGGAGGTGCCTGTTTACGCCAAACCTGGTGGCACCGGAGATCACCACATCAGTGATAGACTAGGCGCTTCAGGGTAATCGACCCTGTTTTCCGCGCCACACACTCAAAAAGCAATGAAAAATTCCGACTCGAATGGACCAAAAATGTTAGTGCACCCGACAGCTGCCCAACAATCCAAAATAAAACAAAGTTTCCATAGCGAGTACAATATGTATTAGAAAAACGATTCCCTATATCACATTTATGGAAAATCATAACAGCGAGATTTAGAAAATGGTACAACGCCATCTATCGAGCTTTGAGGAAGCTCTCACTCAAACAATACCTCGAAGTGCGGGGTGAGGTGCGGTATTTAATATGAGCGCGGGGAAGGGAGTGTCCCTTCTGTACGTAGTACTATTATGTATTCTGTGCTAATAGTCAACGCGTGCGGCGCCACTGAATTCCCGAGCCAACCCGAATTTAGCCGAGCGTTTCCGGAACTTGTTTACATGCTTTCGTTCTCATTACACTATCGCATATCGCGACGTCACGGGCTGAGTTTATGCAATTGTGCGCCGGTCTTCTTGTTATTGTTATTTTTTCTGTTTTTCGTGCAATTTATTCAAACAAAATCATGGAGCCGATGGCAGGTCCAAGTAGTAGAAATTTTAACCCATCTTTTAATTACGTACTTGGCTGGAAGGGGGACACACAAGTGTTAGTGTATAATAACAAACAATATTGTAAACACAAGATTTATAAAAACGGTAATGCCTTGTGGCGGTGTATTAAAAAAGGGTGTAATGGCTTACTCACATTAAATAGCATGGAAGAAGTTGTTAAAATAAAGGAACATAAATGTTACGTTACATAAATAACATAAATGTTATATAAAAGTAACATTAATATTTTTTGGACTTCGTAGCGTTTCAACCGTAAAAATGACTCTATGACATTATTCTCTGAACTTACAGGTAGTGTTTCTACTATACCTCAGAACTATACAATGACATAAACTTTCATTATCAGGTTTTTAAATGTATGGGACGCTGGCATTGTTCTTTAAGTTAGTCTTTTAAATAATAAATATTTTCTTCTATCGACATTTTTATTTCTTAGTCCCCGCACTATGCGAGTGATATTCGTAGGTGTGCTTCGTGGAATAGGAAATTAATTATTTTAAATTTTTATTTGAAGCCCACCTACGGGTGTGCTAAGTGGAATACTTTAGGTGTGCTTCGTCTGGGTGTGCTTTGTTTGGGTGTGCTTCACGGAATACCTCGACTTTCCGCATAAATTAAGTGGAACAGTCTCATTTTGTCGCCATAACTTGTTTCAAAGTTTAAATTCAATGTAAGACAGCTTCACCTTTCGTTTTTTACGTCCTACTTAATTGTTATGAAGTAATTTTCTTGTTATTATTTTAACTAACTGTCGTGTTGTATGGATCGGAATGCTGGGCCGTCAAGAAGACAGATGAAAAAATAGTGCATGTAGCGGAGACGAGAATTTGCGAATTTAGATGGATGTGTGGAGTGATGAAAATGGATAAAGTACGAAATCCTTACTTCCTTACTAATATTATAAATGTGAAAGTAACTCTGTCTGTCAGTCTGTCTGTCTATCTGTCGCGTTTTCACACCAAAACTACTGAACCGATGTAAATGAAATTTGGTACACAGATAATCTAGAGCCTGAGAAAGGACATAGGCTAATTTTTATGGACATTCCACGCAGGCGAAGCCGCGGGGGGAAGTTAGTGAGTATATAAGGGGAAGTTTAAAAGTGGTGCCAGTGACAGAAAAGTTGAAAAGTATGTATATGTTATGTTGAGCGGGAGAGGTAGGCCAAAGGAAAAATGGATGGATTGTGTGAGGAATGATATGAAAGAAAAGGGAGCGAATGATAGCGTGACGGTTGACAGGGGACAGTGGAAGAAGAAAACGTGTTGCGCCAACCCCGAGTGACCTGGGGCAAGGGCAGGACTATGATGATGATTTTAACTAACGAGTTGTAGTGTAGGTCACAGGTTCCAACCCAGGCAGAGGCTTTACTTTGTGTAAATAATTTCATCACCACTTCTCTCAAAACGGTGAAGTGAAACATCATGAGGAAAACGGCATGTCCTGGAAACAAAATTCGAAGATAGATGACATCTACCAACCCGCACTGGACCCACGTAGTAGACTACAGCCCACTCCCTCTCAAAGAGAGGAGCTCTGCGTCCCAGAAGTAGGAACATTATAGTCTGAAAATTTTGGTCGAGTTTAGTTACCGCCATGGCCACTGTGAAATATATTCACTCTTTTAAAAATAACATTAACATTATCTTATCGCCCATAGTTATCCCAATTTATTATTGGTCGGCAACATATTTTCTTCTTTTATACTTCTTTATTAGTCGTCAACTCAGAAGTCACCCCCTTTCCAGCCATATCGTCTTTCACACAGTCCATCCATCGTTACGTTGGCCGTCCCCTACTCATATAGCCATCCACATTCATGCTCAAAATATTCCTCGCAACCCAAAATAATGTTCTGCTTTCCAGCTGTTTCTACAATATCCCAATATCCCTTCATCCCCGATTAATACCGTAGAATTAGGGGTATTTTCTCAATGATCGTGTTTCAGCCTCAGTTCAAGGGTGCAAGGTTCAGGATTCAGTATTGTTGAAATATAAATGTTTAATATTGTTTAAAATGTAAGCGTTTAATTGCCAGCCAGCAAGTTTAATTAAAGGAGACGCTCGGACAGCTGTAAAACACTTGTCGAGTAGTACTGAGGAGAATAACGTGGTAGCTGAAGGGATTTGTGATTACTTTTTGTAAGTAGGTTTTTATAATGGTTCTCAATATTCGCTATATTTATTACGTTTCACAATGTGAGCTTATGTGGTAGGTTTATAAAGACATAATCACTGTGGACCCAGACCCCTGGACCCCAGGACCCTGTGGTAGGACAAAGGAAGAGGGCTTGGTTTGAATGAAACAGAAATATATTATGTAGACATAGCAACGTGAAAGTAGGTAATTACAGTATCAAAACCATAATATTAACATATTTTAGAATTTACATTCAGAAAACTTAGCTATGCAGTGTTCAGAAGTTTTAAATAGTAAGTACTTATGATATTAAGTAAAAAATAGGTAACTAAAGTTTCCAGAATGTACATCATGACTACATAATTATTATCACATTAAAACTAGACAAAATTATAATGTCAAATTGAATTAATATCAGTCATAAATTAACACAATGATAAATTGGTGTCTCATTTAACACACGATTTGAACATCTAATTACGATAACCGAATAAAACTAAATAGATCACGCAACTCGATAACGTCAATCGACATAATTCCGCTAAACATTACATCATACATAACCTAAAATCTTCGCAATAATTCTCTCGCTCTAAATGCCAGAAACCGGTTTCTGGTTGAGAGCACAGAACAAAGCGTAACGTCTCTATGAAGGGGAGTCGTTGTGCATTTTTATTATTGTTAGTATTGTAGAGAATGCCAAGACTATAGAGAGAGCTTTCGGGACAAGTTTTAAGTTAATAGCTCTGTTTTCGTACTTTTTAGTTTGGAGACGTTGACGTGGCGAGAGATGTATTAATGGTGCTATTTCTGTTTTCGTCACCGGGGTTGTTGTTTTCTAAGGATACTGAAAAATTATAGTTCTGGTATTAGAATAACTTCTTGAGCAGAGACATTTCAATGAAATAAGCACCTTAAGCACTCAGCTCCGCTAGCCTTTTTCTGGCAAGATTTTTATTTTTTTAATAAATATAAGAGAAGATTATAAATAAGTAACCAGACCACAAATGTTTACGTGTTGCAGCGGGCTAAGGTTTTGTAGTTTCTATCAGAACGAATGCTCTCTATAATGTAATCTGTAATCTAGTTACATAATATTATGTGGTCGAACTAGGCAAAAAAGAAACAAGATACAACAGGACAAGAGTCAAGACTAGGGAAAAAAGAAACAAGATACAACAAAAAACCTACATTAAAAGTATTTGCCTGTACGAGTATCCTACAGACGAAACAAAATAATAACGGAGTACAAACGTAGGTACTTTGGAGATCCTGGGCTAGTGCCAGGTTCCATTGCTACCCAATGTAGGGCATCCTCGTAGACTTAGCGACTTGTAATAGTTTTCAAGTAATCGATCTGGGACGTACTCAAGTAGTCTGTTTGAATAAATACGATGTCTTTTGGCAAGAGCTCTGCTGTCTTTAATATGTCATGAAGATGAGTACCTACCTTCCTCTAATGATAGCTTTTTGTATGTGAGTTTTTTTATTTATATAAAAATCTCATCAATGATGAGTACACTATAGCTTTACAATTTATACATTGCAAACATAAGTTTAAGCACAGCATACAGCAGTACATACACTACACTACACTGCAGAAAATAACACAAAAAATGTAAACAATATACACATAATTCGAAAACGACTTCTAAATTGATTACAATAAAACAACCGAAGATACTCAAAGTATCGGGTTTCTATTTTCTCTACGAGAAAGGGTATCTGCACCAATCTATAATCGAATTAATAATAAACAATAAATCGAATAAATAAATAAACTTAAAGTACTTTAAGTTCACGTGACCAACAACCCTGCGAAACTTAAAATCCCGGAAGGCCTCAAAAGATTTCCCAACTAAGATAATCAGTTACTGGAGTTTTCTTCAATACCCGACAGAGGCGGAAAACATAAACTTTAAAACCTTAACAGACTAACATCGATCATCTCGAAGATAACGACCTCGAAACTACGAACTTCCTTCAACGCGAGATCAAAGGCGAGTTCTTTCTGGATTCAGGCCAGAACTTATATCAGATCTCAGGTACTTTTAATGTTTCAGGGTAATTAGCGCCCCAAAAGTTCTCCTTCCGGGGTGCTGCGATAAATTAAACAAAAATGGGACATCCAAACAATCTGTGTTGTGAACAAGCAACAAATTTTTCGCTCGCGACATTTTCAGCGGCTATTTATTTACAAATGAGCATTAGGGTGGCTCTCACAGCCCCATGATTGTTGTAAGGGGCGATATATTATTGTAGCTTTCGTCAGGTAATGTTAACGCGTCCTGTGATTACTTATCTGTATTAAAATGTGGAAGATTTTCTCGGTCAATGAAATAATGTTTGCAATCATTGAACGTTCGTTTTCAAAACTAAATGCATCTCTCTCCCGGTAAAAAAGTCAAAAATAACTTTAATTTCGGAAGTCGGTGCCTTTAGTTTTCAATTTTCATTTTTGCCACCGACTTTCTAAATAAATGTATTTTTTTTCACTTTTTAGTGTTTTTGTGGAAGTCGGTTGTTTTGTTTTGGTAAAAAGTTTTAAATTTTCACTTTTTAGTTGTGGTATCTACCCCACACAAAATTCGAATACCACTACCTGCTGTGTATTATAACAGTCACGGGAACTTAAAACATCATCCATATAGGCCAAGTGCGAAAAATACGTATTATTGAAGCTAACTCAAAAACTACGCAAGCAAAGTTAATAACATTTATATAGGACCACATATGAAGCATGACCTACCAAAAAAAAGGATTAACAAAATCAATTCATAATTTGGCGGAGTAGTCAAAACATACCTTCAGTACAATTGAGAATCCTTTTAGAAGTCGCTTAAAAATGGATTATGATTAGTATCAGTGAATTACTGGTGTTTTCTTTTTTTTTATATAGCCCTTTAATGTTGCCAAAAGCGATATCACCAGCAGGTGATAAACATTATTATTTTTACAAGTTGACCTCTCCTGACAAACCCTCTGACCGTCCACGACTCGAACATGGACAACGAAAATTCAAAATAACAATCAAGCTAATTACTTTTCAAACAAAAACCAGGTTTTCGAGAAAGCCTAGTGAGCAAACGGCGTCGCTTCAATACAATACCCGAACTTTATTTATTAACCTGATAGACGCGGTACCACGAATCCATTAATGTGGAAACTTTGATCTGCAATATTGTAAACGTGGTATATTAAAGGTCCACAGATCCAGAAGGACCACTTTGAACAGCAGAATTTGCATTAGAATATTCTCCAATCATTACAGTTGAGCTGTATTTAGTTTATAAGAGCTCTTTGTAGAAACTTGTCCAGAAGTATGACAGCTGTAACTATTTTGCCACTAAACGCTTGCAAGCTCGGTTTGCAAGGTATGGTTGAAAATTATCAGATACGTGAGAATTTTAAACGTGTTGGTCATTTTTAGGGTTCCGTACCCAAAGGGTGAAACGGGACCCTATTACTAAGGCTCCGCTGTCTGTCTGTCTGTTCGTCTGTCACCAGGCTGTATCTAATGAACCGTGATAGTTAGACAGTTGAAATTGTCACAGATAATTTATTTGTGTTGGCACTATAACAAAAAATACTAAAAAACAGAATAAAATAAATAGTTAAGGGGGCTCCCATACAACAAATGTGTTTTTGCCATTTATATAGTTTATTTATTTATTTAATACTTTAAGCACACAAATGTACAGAGGCGGATTTAATGCCATAGACATTTTCTACCAGTCAACCAGTTATTGGTACGGAACCCTTCGTTCGCGAGTCTGACTCGGACTTGGCCGGTTTTAACGTTATATGGCAGCGGTAACTAGTTTGAATGAAGTGGACGTATGTTTGTTTGCGAACATTTAAATTATAAAGACGCATCATTCATAATGGAACTTCTATGCCTAAATGTTTTATGACATCTGAAACGCTAAACTTAATCAAACTATTTGGGAGCTATAATTAAAATTATCTGCGAGTAATTCGTTAGGTATATGAACCCGTGACCTCTAACAGAATGATCTAGAGATACTACAGATAACCTCGCGGGATGCATGTGAGATAACTTTGGTACAGCGGTGAAGAATTCCCTTATCGCCATTTCAAGTTTTATGGGACATGGGAACACGTGTCTTGTGTGCCTTGTCTGTGTTGTAAACTCCTTGGGAGTTCTTGAGTGTGTATAGTATTCTTTTTTTATTTCTTATTGTTTATTCTTTAAGGAACAAAACACAATATATTCAGAAACATTACGAAAACCTTAATAGGTGAGAACCGTATCGAAATCCGTTGCGTAGTTTAGAAGAACAACGTGGTCACGCAGAACAACACGAAAGCAACTTTAATTTATAATAAGATAATTATTATAGATATCACAAGTTTGTTAAGGACTCATTGTCGCCCCATAAAGATACGGATTGAGAGCGCTATTTTTATGTGATTTTCTCAATATAGATTACAGATCTTTAGTATTCTCGGGTATGTTGTACGAACGAAAGCCGATTAAAATATATGTAGGAAAAAACAAAAAATACTGCTATCAGCATTATTGCCGTAATGTAGGTATTGATTTAGTACTGAATAACCTAAAAATACTCATACAAATAATTTAAGAAGCACTTTTCTCCCACAAATCAACTTAGTAATTGCAAGTATGTGAGGGGTACAAAGCGAGAATGTCTGGTATTCAGGAGGTACCTACAGGGCAGGATTACGTTTCTTAACCACTTACCTGCTTGTTGCACTGAGTACAAGTTACTTGAAATTACAATCAAACCATTTCATAAAAAACAAATTGAAAAATTTTATGTTCTTGTGGCGGTATCTACATCGCCACATGCGAACTACGCATCAAAGACATGACGTCACACAGAAATCCTGACGTCACATAAATCCTGCATCGCGCAATTAAAGTTTACCGTGGACATATATACAAGAACCCGACATCAATCGTTGGGCTGTTGCCCGCCAGACACAACACCCGTCTGGTCGGAGGATCCTCCCTTTTCTATGGTGGATGAGTGAACTTTACACCCTGTTCCTCATACCCCTAAATTCTTAAGACCAGAAATATAGATTTCAGCTTTCATGGACTTAAATTTTTTTACCAAGAAGTATTGTAGAAATGCAATTTAAACGAAATCGAACCGACTGCGATTAATTCCAGTAATTCCCAAGACTAGCACTTTCCACAATCATATCCTATTCCAAAATCGCAAGCACAAACCCCAAGCAAGGACACGGCACATAACATCCCCCAGCTCAAATTCACCACATCTACCTCAAAGCCCACCATACATCAGAAGCAACGATTGCCAAGCAAAGAAAGCACGTAAGCAAATAAGCACGCTAAGCAATCTACGTAGCAATCCCCTTATGGATAAATAAAGTATAAACAGCCTTACAAAGAACAGTAACACTATACTTGCAAAGGATTCATGTGAGGCTTTGAAATATTCAGAGCAACGAAAAAAGAATTGGCGGCGCGAATTTTGAGTGTGTGCACGAGGTTCCGTATAAGATGTGTGTTTTCGAGTGTTGTGTATGGGGAAATTATTTTTAAAAGAGTAACCGTCGAATTTCTTGCCTGCTCTTCTCCATAAGAAACGACCATTTGGAACCGTGTACCTAGCTTCTGACGTTTCATAAGTGCCCATGTAGGTTTAATGTGAAATAAAATATTTTGATTTCGATTTTGAATGTTCCTACCTACTTATGGATTTAATAAAGCAATGTTTATTCAGATTAAAATGAAATATATTTAAATAACAAGTTATACCTAATCCATACTCTAGGTCTGTGCCGGTAGAGTTTACTTTGCCGGAACGGGTCTAGGGTGACGAGCCAGACCAAGAGAGATACAAAAACCCGCAGGGCAGCATGTGGCGAGCTGTTGGGCAGTAGCGACCCCACGGACCCTAACTCCCGGGAGAAGTCTTGTTCCTCACCTCTGGCTTGCCTTTATTGGCCGGCTAGAGTGAACACTGACGAGGAACAGAGCTCCCACCTCATTCTTGCCTTGATTGGCCGGCTTGAGTGGAGATTCGCTAGAGCAAACGTGCTCGGAGGAAGAAAGTATTCCAGTAAGATGCTGGTAGGGATCGTGACCGTACTTCCGGGATTGTCCTGATAGCCGTGGAATACCTCTCCACTCCTCTCAAGCACCTCAGGAAGTGTTGCCTCCTTGTCGCTACGTCACTATGTGCTAGCGACCGTTTTCGGGGGTCCATTATTGAGTGTGCAAGTCACCCCCTGCCATTTTATCCACGTATACCATAACATTGATCAGGCAGGGGACATAGCTTTTCCATAGTTCTAGATAACCAGTCCACTATAGCCACCCAAACGCATAGCCCAATATGTTTTGTATCCATGTTCTGCAATAGACCTACACAAACCGGGGGTTGTCCTTGGGTGCACTTGCATAGTGTATACAAGGATAATCGTCGGTTGGTGCCTCATTCCTTTTGAAATTGTCTAAGGGGCCTCTGCGAGTTGGCTTCGGCCCCTCGTACGCCTTCCAAAAGACCGGGACCCCATGGTCCCGAGAAATATAAACATATAAAATTATTATAAATTAAAGTCGCTTTTCGAGTTTCTTTGTATGTCCGCGTTGTTCTTTCAAACCACAGATTTTGATAAGGTTTTCACCATCATTTAGAAATTGTGATCCGGAAGGTTCATGTGGATAAAACGTTAATATTAAAGTTACTTCATACTAAGAAATCTCAATGTTTTCTCAAGTGATAAAAATCTTGCGAAGCAGGAGGGGTCGCTAGATAATGAATAAAATAAAATAATACTATCCTAACTATTGAAAACTATAACCCTATCACAATATTATGAGGAAAACGCCAGCATTACTGAGTATTACCGGAAAATGGTCTGCATAATATTTATTCCACAATTTTCGCTATTGCACCTACCACTGTTTGTCTCTGCATCACCCAAAGGTTGACTGGTAGAAAATGCCTATGGCATTAAGTCCGCCTCTGTACATTTGTGTGCTTAAAGTATTAAATAAATAAATAAATAAACATTTTCTACTGGATATAGTGTCTGTGAAGTGCTCAAAAATCTAGCATTATATTTAACAGGTAAGTTAGAGAGACACAAATACGACCGGAGGAAATGATTGTCACTGGTTACAAGATCTAGAGGTATTTTGTCCCAAATAAGTAACATCCGTATATCACTCCACACTACATTAAGACAAGGGTACTTGCCCCCGCTCTACGGAACCCCAAACTGTGTACGGTTCCCACGCATAAAGGAGTAAAAGATAGATTTATGCGTCACTTACTTGTGTTTATTGTCTCAGAACACACTAGTAAACCACTTATACATATGTATTGTACACATAATTTTATACTAGAATAGAAATAAGGGAAATAAAAAGTTATTCAAGCTTCAATCGTGGTTGTCGTAAAGCTCGGTTTAAAGGAACAATTGTCTGTTTTTTCATTCATTTAAGGGTAATTTTAGACTGAGTGAGAAAAAAAAATGGATTTCCTATAAAAATCTACATACTGTAATTAGTTACTATTATCTAAATGTTAAATCATAACACTAACTAGGGTTTTATGATTTGGGATTTAAATTAATTTAACAATTCCAATTCCAAAATTATAATCCCAATACAAACAGCTATCCCGTAAGCAAATAAGTAAGTAGAAACAAGACAGTTAAATGAAGGGGCTTACCCACTATCTAATAAGCACAAGCTCTGACGTCACAGCTAAGCTACGCTAACTTAGCACAAGTTTGTGATCCCGCTCGATGGAGTTATCCTATGAAAATTAACAAGAGCAAGTCTCCTTCTAATAGTTTTGTGTTTGTCTTGTCAACTGTTTCTTGAAAGTGTACGCTATGAAGATAGCTAAAAGTTAAGTATGTAACCAAAGTTTTAAACAGTTCTTGAATACAAGATACTTTCCTGATTTTTATTCTTCTTTGCTTATTTTTGCTGTCTTTAAGATGAATAAGCCTTCATGATGCCCGATGCAGTTTTTGGCAATCCCAATTATTGAGCTTAATGTCAATAAAATGACTAGCATACACTTCCTTGTAAAACTGATACCAAAAGATCACCAAACTGTTAGGTAAAGTACTTAATGCTATTGTCAGTATATCATACATGCATAAACTCATACCTTCTATCCATGGGGGTAGGCAGAAACTACAGAACACCATCTGCTACGATCCTTACATACTCCTTTTGCTTCGTGACACACACACGTTGGTTGCTAGTACTACGCACCTGACTTTCCTGAAGAACATCACGAATAAGATCACTTTATCATTTACAAAGTTTATAAGCAGTGTAGGAATTATTTACATAAGTACTTCTGAAATGTACAAATATATTTCTCTTTGCTAACAAAACGCAGCTGAAAATATTCTCAACTAGATATGTCCATTTGTGAACATGTTTATTCATATTCTCGTGTGTGGATTTTAGTAGTGCGAATATTTTAACTATCATAGTTTTAGTACGAGGCTAGAAATAAAGCACTTCATGGTTTATATTTTCCTGGTAGCATTATATAAATAAGATAATAATTTATTAATATGATCAAATATGTATATTGATAAACTTCTAATACTAAATTAACTTAACAACTAAACTAAAGGACTAACTAACTATACTAATAAATATAAAATAATAATGAAAGACAATAATTAAATAAGGGAACGCAAAAGTAATTCATAAATCCTAACTAATATTATAAATGCGAAAGTGAGTTTCTTTGTTAATCTTTCACACTAAAATATCTGAACAGATTTAGATGTAATTTAGCACAGGGGTAAACCATGACCTGAATTAGGAAATAGGATATTTTTTCATGCCGATATTCCCACGGGATCGAGACTTATGCGGGCGAAACCGCGGGGTGCAGCTAGTAACTTATAAATATGAAATATAATTATAATAACAAGTGACGTTCATTTATTCATACAGACACTTTTAAGACAAGCCATACTCACAATGTTGTCAGTATTTATTTTTCAGCGTATTCTCGTGTCAGCACAAACTATAAGAGAAAGCTCATGCCGCAGCAAAAATATTATCTAGTCAGCAAGGTTTGTTGCGCAACGAGTATTATATAACAGCTATGGAAGTGGGTTTGTTGCGTAACGAGTATTATATAACTGCTATGGAAGTGGGTTTGTTGCGCAACGAGTATTATATAACTGCTATGGAAGTGGGTTTGTTGCGTAACGAGTATTTTTTTTTTAGCAGTTATATAACTGCTATGGAAGTGGGTTTGTTGCACAACGAGTATTATATAACAGCTATGGAAGTGGGTTTGTTGCGCAACGAGTATTATATAACTGCTATGGAAGTGGGTTTGTTGCACAACGAGTATTATATAACAGCTATGGAAGTGGGTTTGTTGCGCAACGAGTATTATATAACTGCTATGGAAGTGGGTTTGTTGCACAACGAGTATTATATAACAGCTATGGAAGTGGGTTTGTTGCGCAACGAGTATTATATAACAGCTATGGAAGTGGGTTTGCTTGTTCACTACGCTTTCGCAGTTGAAGGACCGTTAGTGCCAACTAAGATGATGTTTGATAGAAAGGTGCCTCGTATCTAGAGCATGACACACAGCACTTTCCAATCCGGAAAATTTAAAACATCATACGCGGAGTGGAGATACGGCCTCAGCTACATAGTTTAAAATACTATTTTTGAAACTATAAAATTGGAATAGGTATGTATCACATACTGTAAATACATTCATAAAATTAATACTGTTCCAATCGCGCACCAACGGTTAATGTTTCCTTATAGCAGTTTTATTTAAGCAATCACTACAAAAAAAATACCTTAAACTTAAAATCACAACCAAAAATTCGTGAATCAATATTAACATTTCTACGTTCACTATCCTTTCAGAGCAAGCATAAACAGTAATCGAACGTCCGATGCTGTGCATATTTATTTATTTTACTACAGATTGCATGCCCCGTAGGTTTCAGCGGCAGTTATAAAAATTGGCATCACCTACATCGGACTCAATTAAACATATCCCAAATAAAATATTTAAAATTTCATTTTCATTTCGTACACACATCGGTGACATGTCGTCGTTTGTACGAATGTTCAGTAAATTTTTTATTTCGTAACAAAATAAATGTTTGATATCAATCCGTACTTTATGACGCTTTGTTGCAAATCGTTTGAAATTTTAATCTGGTGTTATAATAAAAATGGATTTGTGTGTGGCGACAAAGATTATTTTGTTTGGTATAATAGCAACATATTGTAAAGCTATTTGTATATTTTTGTATAAAATTATTTTAACTTTGAAATCAAAACTATACTCGTAAAAGTTACCCTTTTTGTATGTAACATGTAAAAGCAAAATATATTTTTATAACGAAGACACGCAAACGGACAGTAAGCTGATATTAAAAAAGCTTTTACAAAAACAAAAATAAAACTCTTCTATCAGTAGTGTACATTGCTATGATACCTAAAAATAACTCCACAAAACATCACGTTTATTAAAACTCTCTCACAGTACTTATCCTACATTTGCAGCACT
This sequence comes from Lithophane leautieri, assembly GCA_949152455.1. NCBI lineage: Eukaryota > Metazoa > Arthropoda > Insecta > Lepidoptera > Noctuidae > Lithophane > Lithophane leautieri. Next base: position 16,990,551 of record OX424474.1, on the reverse strand, counting down.
TACAGGATGGACGCTAAACATTAGAATTAAAAGAACTCCACTTAATTCTATTAGACCGCTCAGTATGCTGTGTGCGCTTTTAAAAATATGTACTTTACTGCTGGCATTTAAATTAAATGTTGTATTCTACAGTTTTTGTGTTTCCTCAGTTGCTCTGAAATCCACTTGTGTGAGATAATCACAATATCTGTGTTTATAAATTGTCAAAACATGGATTTATGTAAATTAAAACCGGCCAAGTGCATGTCGAACCACGCACAATGAAGGGTTCCGTAGTTGGGATGAATTTATCCAACCAACTTAACATTTTAGTTGAAAAACTTGTTCTCCCATACAGAAAGTATGGGAGAACATGTTTTTGCAACTGCAAATTTGAGTTGGTCAATTATTACTCGGTAACTTGTAGAGCCTACGTAGCGGTGATAGTTTCCCTTTTAATTTCGTTATTTATACTACTCCCGTGATTTTTTTCACATATCCAAAACCAACCATTTAGCTGGTAGGGAGGGACACTTGACTCTAACAAAAATTAGCACTTTCAAGCTTAATTTTTCGTAAACGGATCCCTGAATCCAAAAATGTTTTTGACAAACTCACTTTTAAACGACCTTTCCAACGATACCCCACAACATGGAAT